>CM035429.1:54122593-54135093 GCA_020310875.1 Ceratopteris richardii
ATATACATATACACACACATACACATGCACATGCACATACTCATACACACATATACACTTATACATGCACATGCACATACATACATATACACACACATACACATGCACATACATACATATACACACACATACATATACACTTAGGTACACACATATGAATGAATTATATAATTAAAGTATTAAAACACATGCTTAATATAAACAATAATAACAATCAATAGAACAAAACTCTTCATTACTTAATACCATACACACAATTCAAAACATAACTGAAATGAAAAATATATAGATAAATAAATATATATATATATATCAATGTAAATACATATAATCCAATGTCATAATCAACTAAAATCCTAATCATCATCATCATCATGATCATCATCATCATCAGCAATATCATGATCATCCTGATCTTCCTCATCCTCATCATCATGATCACCCTGTGACGATCGAGATCGTCCCTCCTGTGTTTGTCTCTCCACCTCATCCATATTTGTCTCCCCATAATACTCCTGTATTACATATAACAAACATAAATCAATAAAATAATTAAAACATTCATAAAAACAAAATAATTATATAAAATTAAAAAATACTCACAAAGGCATCAGGATGATCTTGTATATACTCGCCCAAACGCCGATATCCAAAATGTGTAGCATACTCGATCTCGTGTTTCGTAGGATATCGGCCATAATCCTTTCGCTGCAATGAAACAAATAAAAAACATTAGTTGCTTGCATTTTAACTAAAATAAAAAATATACTCACAATAACACATATACTTACAAACGTAGCTACAAAAACATTATGGCCCATTTGGCCTAAGTGCGATGTGTGGCCCGACTCTACTCTTTTCTTTGCAGCAGCCTGTTTATTCAAGAAAAAAAATACATAAATTAAATGTAAAAAATTACTAAAATATCTAAAAATTATAAATATAAACTATTAATTTGTGTACCTTCTGCTGAGGAAATGACTCCTAAAGACGTAGCTGTCTACGAAAAAACTGCAGCGACTCAGGTGGTATGTTAGCTCGCCTCTTATTTTTTTCGACCATACAATATCTCCTGTTAATTTAATCTCAAACAGAAAAAAAAGTCAGAATACATACACATATATACACACACATACACATACACATACACATACCCACATACACATATACATGCAAACATATGTATATATATACACATATACATACATATAACATAAACACACATATACATATCCACATATATACGTACACACACATGCATGCATATACACTCATTCATACAAAATACATGCATTTATCCCACAATAATATGTAGTTGTGTATATGTGAATATGTGTGTATGTATAAATGTGTATATGTGAATATGTGTGTATGTGTAAATATGTATATGTGAATTTTTTAATTTATGTAGATAATCAAATTATTAATATCAAATACCATTATTTGTAGATTCTGATCAATCAGATGGAACTCCACCACCGTCTCCTCATCGTGCAACGACTTTATACTGTAAGTATATGAAATATTTAATTTTAACTATATTTGATGGATACATAACTTATATATTTTTTTATGTTTCTTATTATGTGCAGATTCTGATCAATCAGAGGGTACTCCACCACCTCCTACCCATGCAACGACTTCACATGTGTCCTCCGATAGGAATTATGATGAATTTTACTATCAAGAGCATATTATATGTTGGTGTAACTCTTGTTATGGCACGTATCGAAGACCACGATTGGAATGTATTCAACATGAGGCAGAGTATGGTACTTTTGAGCATGCACCATCACCTAGTCAACGTGATAATGCTTGGATATGTATTTTCTATATATATTAATGTCATTATTTTATTTAAAAACCATGTATAAAATAAAATTATTATTGATATACAGGAATACTTGCTCGATGATGATGATGATGATGATTTTTCTCATAATGTTAATATACCTCGTACACGTCATGGACTTGCTGTTCATCAATTACAAGCAGAGGTTTCTAGAAATCCTCTACCTCCTGGTTTAGAGAATGAAACGGCTGGAGATTATCCATTGCCAGCTCGTGATCGTTCTTTAGTACAAACATATGATAGAAGAAGATATGGAGGATGGAATAGAGGACCACTTCCTTTAGATGGAGAGGTTTTCAACTTTTGGGGTAATCGCTATATGATTGCTCCATCCACTATTACTAATGCTGGTCGTGATCTCTTTATTGTAGAGGATTTGTATGTGCCTCCGAACTCTGAAGTCACTCTTATGTCATTTTCTGGTCCTATATATGGATGGGGAGATTGGCATCGACTTTCACGTTATGTTCAAAGCATGAGTACTTATGGAATATGCTTGAACGCAGCATCTCTTACTAGTAGAAGGATTTTAAATGCAGAAAATGAAAGATTATATATTGATGGAAGACCTTACACACATGGAAATATAGCAGGTTTAATAAATAGTAGTCGAGGGTTACATAATAGTTCAAGGACTAATTGCACATTTGAGGAGCGTGAAAATAGTCATGAATCACCATACATGAGTAGAGATGTATCAAGATACATAGTTTTCAATGCTATTACTACATTACATGCCGGTGATGAACTATTAGTGAATTATGGATGGCGTGGACCTCCAAGAGCACCTTTTAGCTAGAGAGAATAAAAATTTTCTATCCAGAGCAAAACCAGAAGGATCCATGGCAAAGGGTTGGATGCTTGAAGAGTGCATGTATTACGTTAGTGAGTACCTTGAAAGAGTTCATGAAGAAACTCCACGTGCATGGACCAACGAGTCTTCTTCAAAAATAACAGATGAGGTATTATCAGGTAAGGGGGTTCCATTCTTATTTACATTTCAAGAAAAAAATGATGTTTCTACTTTTGTAGCATATAATAGCAAATGCATGCAAGCATTCCTTAGCGAGTACGAGGAACTTCAAAGTCTCCAAAGTAAAAGGCGAAAAAACAAAAGATCTAGACGTAATCTCGATAATAATGAGATTATAGATATACCTTCTTTCACGGATTGGCTATATAGTCGTTTGCAACGCGCCAACGCAAATAATGAAGAAATCTCAGATGAGCAAAGAGAGTTAATGATAGGTTGTGAACAAAAGGTAATTTTATTAAAATATATATTTTATTTTTTTCATATATGTATGTTAGTATCTATTTACTAATTGAATTTATTTTGCAGGCTCGAATGTTCACTAATATGTGGGCTTTTGGACAGCATATTAGAATCAAAGCCATTGATTCTTTACGTAAAACAGAGGATTCTAGTATTGTTGCTTGTTTCAAGCAACTATCACATGCTAGCTCAAAAGACACAAACCTTATAGATAGCGAACTTGGTTACGTAGGAACTATTGTTGGTATCTACGAAAATTCATTTCGTACATTCAAACAGGTAGAAAAAAGTTTATATATTTTTTTAGAGTTAGTTATTTTTTTAAGCACCTAATAATGGGACGTTTTTGTTGTTATATATTTTGATAGGTCATTTTGAAGGTTGACTGGTATCGAGCAGAGTATAAAGGTAGTAATTCTACAATAAGAAAGGAATTATCTGGGTTTTGGGCAATTGATTCTTCCAAGGTAATGCGATCTACTAAAGAACCATTCTTCCTAGGCATATTGAACAAGCATTTTTTTATAAAAACCCAGATGCTCATCCTTGGTGGCAAGTCATTCATCTGCAACCTAGAGGTAGGTCATTTTTTGAACAGTTTATTGTTAGAGAGATTGAAGAAAGTCCTCTTGATGATTCAGCATCAGATACTGATACATCAACATCTGGAATAGAAATTAGACTCATTATACGTGATAATGATACTAATCTTTTTGATGAAGAGGATAATTCTCTACATGCTGATTCTACTGTTGAGGAAGAGGAATTACCAGAAATAGATATTAATCCACCAATAGATGATGTGATTCATGAGAACATAGATTTAACAATAGAAGAAATAAATGAAATCAATAAGGATAATGAAGATGAGACTATATTGATGTCTTACCAAAATGATGGCAATAATGAAAACATATGAGCAGATTAGATAGTAACTTGAAGCTTCTGAATGAATATCAGATAATAGGTTTTTTTTATTAACTTGAATAAGGATGAATCCTACTAGAGAGATGAAATCATGTTCTTCTAAGTTAGAACATGAAGCTCGGGGGTATGCCTAATTATTTTATATATAGCTTTATCTTCGAGGAGTAAATTTTTATCATGTATGTATGCATATGTGTGTGTATTCATGTGTATTATATGTATACATATATTAGTATGCATATATATGTATTTCATGTATATGTATGTGTTTGCATGTGTGTGATATATGTATACATGTGTTAAATATGCATATGTGTATATATGCATATGCATTTATGTAAAATATTCATGTATTCATGTACGTAATATATGCAAGTGTTTATAATTGTGTACATGTATATATGTATATGTGTCTATGTGTAAATATGTACATGTAAATATGTATGCATGTATATATATGTTTATGTGTGCATGTAGGCATGTACATGTATGTGTAAATATGTACATGTAAATATGTTAGTATGTATATATATATTTATGTGTGCATTTAGGCATGTATGTGTGATGCATAATATATCTACTCCATTTTATATTTATGTATCCTATCTACATGATGTGTATATATCTTTACATATATTATGAATCATGATCCTCGTTGATTCGAGTAGCTATATATAGAGGCATAAGGTTGGGAGGAGAGACATCTCTCTAGTAGGACGTCGGAGGTGTACATATACTTCAAACATATGGCTAAAAGGTTGAATTAGAGTTTTTAAATTAGGGATTTCAAAACCCTAATATCGAGATTAGTGTTCTCTCTCTCTCTCTTTCTCTCTCTCTCTCATATACATACATACCGTGCATTGTCACGACGATGCGCCATAAGTGTCCGCATCTCTTTTAAACACCATTTAAGAGACCACCCTGTCCCAAACTCCATCTCAAGTGAACTGAGCACGTACTTTTTATCCCTCTCATCATGCTCACTACAAAAATAAAAAACATAATATAAATAAAACATAAGATATATATTTCAATTTATATGTAAAACTTTTACTTACTTCCACGGTAAGTGGATAAAGCGCAGGTAAGAGTCGCATAGTGCACGCATTCTCCTCTTGAACTCCAATCCATTTCCTATGTATACAATATTCCCCTCTGGCTCTATGTCGCACTCTAGTCCTAACGTGCCTATGCATGTCCTCATAGGCAACGTCTCTGCTCTGCTATCACGTGCTAGAGGTGGTATAGGTGTCCTGAAAATAGATAGATAGAAATAAAAAAAAAATATGTGCTATAATATCATTAAAAAAGTTTATGAAAAAAAACATACCTATGAGCAGATAGCTCTCTTCCTGCGTGTGGATCCACAGAAGAGCCCTCGTCTGATCGCGTAAGCATCTGGATCGTATAATCCAGCTCCTCATCGGACATCTCTGCGTAGTCCCGCATTATGGCCCCTAGAGTATCTGACGGAACTCTTGCTCTCATAAGACTTTTTATGAGAGTGAGTTTCGCCTTTCTCTCTCTACTGGGATCCATAATACCTAACATATAAAACAAAATGGTTAGAAATCAATATATATACGTGTATGTTGTGAATGCATGTGTATGTGTGTGTATGCATCATTATGTGTGTAAGTGTCTATGTGTGTTTGTGTGTGTGTATATGTGTGTGTGTGTGTCTATGTGTATGTGTGTGTGTCTATGAGTGTGTATGTGTTTATGTGTATGTATGTATCTATGTGTGTGTATGTGTATGCATGTATGTATGCATATATGTGTGTATGCATGTGTATGTGTGTGTATGCATCATTATGTGTGTATGTGTCTATGTGTGTATGTGTGTATGTATATGTGTGTGTTGTCTATGTGTATGTGTGTGTGTCTATGAGTGTGTATGTGTTTATGTATATGTATGTATCTATGTGTGTGTATGTGTCTATGTGTGTATGTGTATGCATGTATGTATGCATATGTGTGTGTATGCATATGTATGTGTGTGTATGCATCATTATGTGTGTCTATGTATGCATGTGTATGTGTGTATGCATCATTACGTGTGTATGTGTCTATGTGTGTATGTGTGTGTGTATATGTGTTTGTATGTGTGTATGCATGTGTATGTGTGTGTATGTATCTATGTGTGTGTATGTGTCTATGTGTGTATGTGTATGCATGTATGTATGCATATGTGTGTGTATGCATGTGTATGTGTGTGTATGCATCATTATGTGTGTATGTGTGTAGGTATATGTGTGTATTGTCTATGTGTATGTGTGTGTGTCTATGAGTGTGTATGTGTTTATGTATATGTATGTATCTATGTGTGTGTATGTATCTATGTGTGTATGTGTATGCATGTATGTATGCATATGTGTGTGTATGCATCATTATGTGTGTCTATGTATGCATGTGTATGTGTGTATGCATCATTACGTGTGCATGTTTCTATGTGTGTATGTGTGTGTATATGTGTGTGTGTCTATGTGTATGTGTGTGTATATGTGTGTGTGTCTATGTGTATGTGTGTGTGTTTATGAGTGTGTATGTGTTTATGTGTATGTATGTATCTATGTGTGTGTATGTGTCTATGTGTGTATGCGTATGCATGTATGTATGCATATGTGTGTGTATGCATATGTATGTGTGTGTATGCATTATTATGTGTGTCTATGTATGCATGTGTATGTGTGTATGCATCATTACGTGTGTGTATGTGTCTATGTGTGTATGTGTGTGTGTGTATGTGTTTGTATGTGTGTATGCATGTGTATGTGTGTGTATGTATCTATGTGTGTGTATGTGTCTATGTGTGTATGTGTATGCATGTATGTATGCATGTGTGTGTATGCATGTGTCTATGTGTGTATGTGTGTGTATATGTGTGTGTGTCTATGTGTATGTGTGTGTGTTTATGAGTGTGTATGTGTTTATGTGTATGTATGTATCTATGTGTGTGTATGTGTCTATGTGTGTATGTGTATGCATGTATGTATGCATATGTGTGTGTATGCATATGTATGTGTGTGTATGCATCATTATGTGTGTCTATGTATGCATGTGTATGTGTGTATGCATCATTACATGTATGTGTCTATGTGTGTATGTGTGTGTATGTGTGTGTGTCTATGTGTATGTGTGTGTGTCTATGAGTGTGTATGTATTTATGTGTATGTATGTATCTATGTGTGTGTATGTGTATGCATGTATGTATGCATATGTGTGTGTATGCATATGTATGTGTGTCTATGCATAATTATGTGTGTATGTGTCTATGTGTGTATGTGTGTGTGTATACATTATGACAGTGTATGTAAGCATGTGCATTATGTATGCATATAAGTATGTATGTATGCATATGCATATGCATTATGTATGCA
This sequence comes from Ceratopteris richardii, assembly GCA_020310875.1. NCBI lineage: Eukaryota > Viridiplantae > Streptophyta > Polypodiopsida > Polypodiales > Pteridaceae > Ceratopteris > Ceratopteris richardii. The sequence continues at coordinate 54,130,032 of CM035429.1, forward strand.
TATGCATATGCATTATGTATGCATATGCATATGCATGTGTATGCATATGCATGTAAGTATGTATGTATGCATATGTGTGTGTATGCATATGCATGTAAGTATGTATGTATGCATATGCATATGCAATATGTATGCATGTATGTATATGTGTGTGAATGTGTGTGTGAATGTGTGTGTACATGTGTCTGTATGTGTGTATGCATGTGTATGTGTGTGTATGCATCATTATGTGTGTATGTGTGTGTGTCTATGTGTATGTGTGTGTATCTATGAGTATGTATGTGTTCATGTGTGTGTATGTGTCTATGTGTGTATGTATCTGTGTGTGTGTATGTATCTATGCATGTGCATTATGTATGCATGTAAGTATGTATGTACATTATATGCATATGCATATGCATTATGTATGCAAATGTATGCATGTATGTGTTTATGTGTGTATGTCTCTCTATGTGTGTGTATGCATATATGTGTGTGTATGTGTGTATGTGTGTATGTGTGTATGTGTGTATGTGTGTGTATATGTGTCTGTATGTGTGTATGCATGTGTATGTGTGTGTATGCATGTGTATGTGTCTATGTGTCTATGTGTCTATGTGTGCATGTGTGTGTATATACTATATGTGTGTGTGTCTATGTGTATGTGTGTGTACCTATGAGTGTGTATGTGTTTATGTGTGTATGTGTCTATGTGTGTGTATGTGTTTATGTGTGTATGTGTATGCATGTATGTGTATGTGTGTGTATGTCTCTCTATGTGTGTGTGTATGCATATGTGTGTGTATATGTGTGTCTATGTGTGTCTATGTGTGTATGCATGTGTATGTGTGTGGATGCATCATTATGTGTGTATGTGTCTGTGTGTATATGTGTGTGTATGTGTGTGCGCATCTATGTGTGTATGTGTGTGCGCGTCTATGTGTATGTGTGTGTGTCTATGAGTGTGTATGTTTGGATGTGTGTGTGTATGAATGTGTGTCTATGAGTGTGTATGTTTGGATGTGTAAGTGTATATGTGTGTCTATGTGTGTATGCATGTGTATGTGTGTGAATGCATCATTATGTGTGTGCATGTATATGTGTGTGCATGTGTATATGTGTGTGCATGTGTATATGTGTGTGCATGTGTATGCATTATGTGTGCATGTGTGTATGTGTATGCATTATGCATTGTGTATGTGTGTCTATGTGTGTGTATTTGTGTGTATGTGTGTGTGTGTCTATGCGTATGTGTGTGTGTCTATGCGTGTATATGTGTGTGTACATATGTATGTGCATGTGTATGTGTGTGTGCATGTATATGTGTGTGCATGTGTATATGTGTGTGCATGTGTATGCATTATGTGTGCATGTGTGTATGTGTATGCATTATGCATGTGTATGTGTGTGTGCATGTATATGTGTGTGCATGTGTATATGTGTGTGCATGTGTATGCATTATGTGTGTGTGTGTCTATGCGTATGTGTGTGTGTGTGTCTATGCGTGTATATGTGTGTGTACATATGTATGTGTGTGTGCATGTATATGTGTGTGCATGTGTATATGTGTGTGCATGTGTATGCATTATGTGTGCATGTGTGTATGTGTATCCATTATGCATTGTGTATGTGTGTCTATGTGTGTGTATTTGTGTGTATGTGTGTGTGTGTCTATGCGTATGTGTGTGTGTGTCTATGCGTGTATATGTGTGTGTACATATGTAAGTGTGTGTAAGTGTGTGTGTGTGTGCGCATACCTGTCAATGGTCTCGCTTCTCTCTCTCCCTCTCGTGCGCGCTCTTTCTCTCTCTCTCTCTCTCTCTCTCTCTCTCTCTCTCTCTCTCTCTCTCTCTCTCTCTCTCTCTCTCTCTCTCTCTCTCTCTCTCTCTCTCTCTCTCTCTCTCTCTCTCTCTCTCTCTCGGTCTCTGTGTTCTTCCTCGCGTCCAAGTCCCCGCACAAATGTGCCGGGAGAATTGAATTTTTTTATTTTACATTCCAGAGTGTCGCATATGCGACGCTCTGCAGTTTGCCAACGTCGTTAAATGCGTCGCTAACCAACGACGGTACTAGTGACGCTTTTTAAGTATCGTCGCTTATGCGACGAGGGTCGGGCAAAAAAAAAATTCCGAAATTTTTACCATCGCTTATGCGACGACTTCGTCGCATAAGCGACGGTTTTCATTTTTTTCCCAATTCGGGGGCGTCGCTACGCCCCCCTTTTTCTTGTAGTGTATCTATCCATCTATCTATCTATCTATCTATCTATCTATCTATCTATCTATCTATCTATCTATCTATCTATCTATCTATCTATCTATCTATCTATCTATCTATCTATCTATCTATCTATCTTTCTATCTATCTATCTATCTATCTATCTATCTATCTATCTATCTATCTATCTATCTATCTATCTATCTATCTATCTATCTATCTATCTATCTATCTATCCATCTATCTATCTATCTATCTATCTATCTATCTATCTATCTATCTATCTATCTATCTATCTATATATCTATATATCTATCTATCTCTCTATCTGTTTGTCTGTCTGTCTATCTATCTATCTGTTTGTCTGTCTATCTGTCTGCTTATCTCTCTGTCTATCTGTCTGTCTATCTATCTATCTATCTATCTATCTATCTATCTATCTATCTATCTATCTATCTATCTATCTATCTATCTATCTATCTATCTATCTATCTATCTATCTATCTATCTATCTATCTATCTATCTATCTATCTATCTATATATATATCTATCTATCTACCTACCTAACTACCTACCTATCTATCTATCTATTGATATCTATCTCTATCTATTTATCTATCTCTCTCTCTCTCTCTCTCTCTCTCTCTCTCTCTCTCTCTCTCTATATATATATATATATATATATATATATATATATATATATATATATATATATATATATATATATATATATATATATATATATATATATATATATATATATATATATATATATATATATATATATATATATATTGAAGATTCACTCACTAACTATGCATAACGACATGAAGATGAAGGAAAGCAGAAACAAAGCATTCAGAAAAACCAAAGCTTTAGTGAAGGGACAAATTCACGACTATAATATACAGCGTAGAAACTTCAAGAATTAGAGTTTGAATCTTGGATCAAAGTGTATATAAGAGAGAGCATAGAACTAGAAGTATATATGTATGAGAGTAGAAGATGCCAGAGATTGCGTACGTAGAGTTGAATCACAAAACCTGAAATGTCACATATTCATCTGAGAGAGATGGTAAGGAATAACTACTCAGAGTAGGAGAGTTTTCCATAGCTATGAGCAAAGTGAGGCCAAGCTATATTTTGTACACATCTTCTCTAATAGAAATTACATGTTCATGTGGAAGTTTGAGCGCATTCTTTGTATGTGAAAAAATCTAAGAGATTTCATGTTACTGTGAAAGTTAGTTAACAGTTACAGTTTTCTCAATAAATATTTTTCCGGTACTTCTATGAGTTAGATCTTGAAGTACAGTGTAAAGTTTTGTATGAGATATAGCTTATCTTGTAGCTATAAGTCTCTATTATAAGTTGATCAAAGATTTCGGTGAAACGTACATGTACACACAGTACTAACTCTGACCGTAAAGAACTGATGAAGTTTTCCTTTAAACTTCAGATAGAGTTCATTCAGTGAAGGAAGTTCAGGTATCACTTCCTTACTTCATGTATACACGTTTGAAGTAATTACAAACAGAATTGCAGTTGATTCCGGTAGTATTTCGGTACAATTACGGTGACATTCCGGTAACAGTCCGGTGAAGTTGTGGTCAAATTTTGGTGAGTTCAAAACATAGTTTTGACATAGCTAAGTGACGCAAAGATTGTTTAACTGTAAACAAACACAATAGTGTAAAGACTGAAGTAAATCAGTTCAAAACTGAAGCTTGAAGGAAATGTGAAGCTTTCTGTAAAGTGAATTCTCAGTGTTCATAAAATACAGTTATAAGTTTTCCAGTTTCAGAAAGTTTGCTAAGCTACTGATGATTATAGAGGTGTTCTAACATCACTCTAGCTTAGTGTCTGTGGTGTAAGTGAATTCCGCAATAAGCGCTGCACCAACAGTGCTATCAGAGCAGGTTAATCAACAGTGATATCAGAGCAGTAAGATCCACAAGTAGTACCAGAACAGAAAAGGTTCTGAAGAGCAGAAAAGGTTTCTCAAAAGAAGAAACGGAATGAGAATTTGAAGAATTCTCATAAAGAAATGTGAAAGCTGAAGAGATCGATAGCAAACGGCATCAAGAAGTGTTCCGAAGTCATTCTCAAGGTAAAGGTTTACAAAAGGTAAAATCCTTTAACGATACACTCACCGGAAGTAACAGAAACAAGAAGATCTGGAATAGTCAAATCCATCCAGTTTTTCATGTTAGCCGGCTTAAGAAAAGGCTGGGTGAATCTGACAACCTCATTCCAGATAGTGAGGTAGTAGAGCCTATTTCTGTTCAATCTATTCCACATGAGCCTGAGAGCATACTACACACTCGAGAGAAACGGACGAGGAGTCACTTGTATAAAGAGTGTTTAGTAAAGTGGAAACATAGTTCAGAAGATAGTGCCACATGGGAGCCGGTTAGCACCCTTCAGAGACAGTTTCCCAGTTTTAGTTTAACTTCCCAAGAGTCTTTTTAAGGGGAAGGATATGGGGAAACAACACGGAGACAGGACCATGTATTTCTATACATGGGGATATAGTGGGAGTAGAGGTTCTATATTTCTCTCTCTATTAGACCTTCCAGTACCATTTTTGAGGACATAAATGGAATTAAGGGAAAGGAAATGTTATATGGAGCAACCCCCAAGAAGAGGTGTGAACCATCTCTTAGTTTGATAATTAGAAGGGCTCACACATGGGTGCCATGTGGCACCCATGTGTGAAGCCATGTGGGAGAGCTCATTCTTGATGAGGGAAATATTAAAACTTCCACGAGGCTGGGCGGCACAGTTATGCGAGGATCTCCGTGTGAATAGCTGAGTCATCTGCTTCGAAGTCTGTGCTAAGTCATTCTTAAAATGAGGGTTATCATC
>CM035429.1:54140093-54142593 GCA_020310875.1 Ceratopteris richardii
GAAAGAAGAATTAGAAGCCTTGAAGCTGTGGCAGAAGAAAGATGCAACGGCAAGAGCATATATCTATAATACTCTTACAGATCATCTACTACCACATATTAGAGGTCTGGAGAAAGCAGAAGATATATGGAGAGCATTGGAAGATCACTTCCAAAATACTACGAAAGCTAGAAAGGCTAGCTTATGGTCGGAGTTCACAACATTCAAGAAAAAGCAAAGTCAAAGCATTAGTGATTATGTCACTAAGATGAAGGACTTGGCAGATAGTCTTGGATCGATTGGTGAAGATATCGAAGACCACAGGTTAATAGCGCAAGTGCTTACAGGTTTGAGAGGAGATGAAAGGTGGAAACCTTTCGTACTCTCAACTGAATTGTCTTTAAATCATTTTGTACCAGATTTAAATCAGTTGCTTGGACTAATGCTAACGTTTGGGCAAGATTTGAAGACAGATGGAGAAAAAGGACATAGTTCGGCTATGTATGCAAAGAATAAGAAGAAAGGTGATAAAGGTAAAGAAAAAGATGAAGAAGAAGTGACTGCTCAAGCAAATTATGCAAGAGGAAGAGGTAATGTCAGAAAGAGAGGTAATACAAAAGGTAGAAGTAATCAGAAGAAGGCTTGTTGGATTTGCGGATTAAGCAATCACTTGGCTCATGATTGCTGGCATAATTCTCAAGGATCAAGTCTGAATCAGAATAACAATAGCAGAGGTAGAAGCGGAAGATATCAAAGAGGAACACAAAGCCAAAGAGGTGGATATGGTAGAGGTGGAGCAAGAAGTTGGGGACAAAATCAGTCTCACAACACTACCTACTACAATTATGCAAATGATACGCAGAATGACGATCATACAACTTTGATGATGAACTCGATAAGTGTGTCAAAAAATGAAGACCTCAAGGTATTCTATATTGACTCTGGTTGTTCAAATCATTTGTCAAGAAATATAGAATTTTTGTCAGAATTAGAAGGAGGCATTTCAAATCATACAGTACAGACAGGTGATAACACAAAACATAATGTAAGGTCAATTGGAAAGGTAAAGTGTAAGAATGGAGCTGACCTACTAACAAATGTTTTGTATGTTCCAACAATCCCGAAGAATCTGATCAGTGTGGGTCAGATAGTAGAAAAAGGTTTTCAAGTCAGATTTACAAATGAAGGAGTATTTGTTGAAGATCCAGAAAAAGGATATAAATAAATTGTCCATGGTAAAAAGGAAGGTAGACTTTTTACTCTTAAAGTGCAAGGAAATGTTGGTCAAGCCTTGATCACACATGGTGATGAGGTATTCACAGAATTAGACCTCTGGCATAAGAGGTTAGGACACTTTAATGAAAAAGGAATCAAAGTTATGGTGGAGAAACAATCCGTGAGAGGATTACCAAACATGAAGAACCAACATATGATTCATAAGTGCGAAGCCTGTCAGATGGGAAAAACTCACAGGTTACCATTTCAGAAAAATGGTTACAAACATGATGGTGTGCTAGAGCTCATACATACAGATGTATGGGGACCAACGAAAGAAGGATCTATCAGTCGTTCAAGGTACTACGTTCTTTTCATTGATGATGCAACAAGATGGATAACTCTTTATGTTTTGAAAGAGAAATCAGAAGTGTTTGAAGCTTTCAGGCATTTTCATGCATATGCTGAAAGACTTACAGGACAAAAACTCAAGAGACTAAGGTCCGATGGAGGAGGAGAATATTTTTCTCGAGAGTTCAATGATTATCTGTGGAATGCAGTATCAAAAGAGAAATAACTTGCAGGTATACACCGCAACAAAATAGAGTAGCAGAAAGGAGAAACCAAACTCTAGTTGAGTTTGCAAGAGCAATGCCAAAGGAGAAGAATTGTCCAAACTATCTTTGGGCTGAGGCTGTAAATACAACTACATACCTGGTAAACAGATTACCATGTACAACTTTAAATGGAATGACCCCTTATGAAGCTTGGTGGGTAAGAAACCAACACTTGATCATTGTAAAGTGTTTGGATCAGTCGCTTATGCTTATGTACCATCACAGTTGAGACATAAGCTTGAACCAAAAGCTGAAAAATATGTGTTCATCGGATATGATGAAAAGCAGATGGGTTATAGGTTATGGATTCCTTTAACCAAACTGTTTACTGTTTCCAGAGATGTGACATTTGATGAAGGAAAGAGCTGGTATATAGATAAAGAGCATAGTATTGAAACACTTGAAGAAGAGGTAAGAAGAATTGAAAAAGGTAAATCACATATGCAGGTGAATGGAGATGAAGATCATATGCAGGCAAGTACGTCTAGGATCGGATCAGGTATGAGAAACGAAGATGAACCAAGATGTGATGAAGATGTGTATTCACATACACATGAAGAATATGAGCTAAGAAGGTCAAACAGAGTAAGGAAACAACCAACAAGGTATTCTTACGAAACTTCTTATTTGACTCAGAAAAAATATGCTTACTTAGTAAAGGGAGATGAAGAACCTCAGAGTTACAGTGA
>CM035429.1:54150093-54175093 GCA_020310875.1 Ceratopteris richardii
TAACATCATTACCTGTAAGTATGATGTCATCAACATAAACACATAGGTATATTACCTCTGAATTACTTCTCTTGATGAATAGAGAAGTGTCTGCATTGCTCATGACAAAACCTTGGTCTTGAAGGTAAGTGGTCAATCTATGATTCCATGCCCTAGGTTCCTGCTTCAATCCATATAAAGCTTTATTCAATTTGCACACATATGATACCTTGTTAGGGTCTTCATAGCCAGGAGGTTGTGACATATATACCTCCTCCGAAATCCATCCATTCAAGAAATCATTTTTGACATCCAATTGATACATGTTCCAATTCTTTGATGCAGCCACACTTACCAACACTCTGATGGTTGGCATCTTGGCCACAGGTGAGAATGTCTCTTCATAGTCAATGCCTTGGGTTGTGCAAAACCCTTGGCTATCAGTCTCGCTTTGTACTTGTTAATTGACCCATCAGAATTTCTTTTAAGTTTATAGATCCATCTGGATCCTATTACCTTCATGGACTCCTTCTTTGGTACTAGCTCCCATGTGTCACTTTCCTTGAGTGCTTCAATCTCCTCATCCATAGCTTCTTTCCATTTTGTCTTGGTATGGCTTCTTCATATGATCCTGGTTCTTCAATTGACAAATCTTTGGCAAGATAAACAGAGTGTTTAGTAACAAGAGATGTATCATACCCATATCTGATAGGTTTTTTGCTCTCTCTTTGTGATCTTCTGATTGATTGAGTTGAAGATTCAGGTATGTCTTCAAGTTTCTTCATCTTCATTTTGCCCTTGGACTTCCATGCCTTGAACTCTTCAAGGTTGATAATGTCTTCATCATCTAAGTTTGAGTCTTCATTCTGAGTAGGTTCCTCTTTAGCAAGACTTGGAAACTCCTCTTCCAAGTCATAGGGTAGTTTAAACTTCCTGCATTCATTCTCATACCAAGAATCATTTTCATCAAAGACAACATCTCTACTAACCATGAATCCCTTATTGGAAGGGTTATAAAACCTGTATCCTTTCCGATTTAGATCATATCCAATAAAGATGCACTTCTCAGCCTTAGGTTCTAGCTTACCTCTTATCTGAGAAGGAATGTGTACATATGCTACACATCCAAATATCCTGCAATGGTCTAGTGAGGGTCTCTTACCATGCCATGCTTCATAGGGTGTCATCCCATCAAGGGACTTAGATGGTAACCTCTTTATGAGGTAAGTGACAGTAGAAACACTTTCTGCCCATAGGTAATTAGGTAACTTTTTTTCATTTAACATAGACCTAGTTGTTTCAACAATCAGCCTATTTCTTCTCTCAGCTACCCCATTCTGTTCAGGAGTATAACCTTGTGGTGATTTCTCTTTTAATGCCTCTGTCCTGGAAGAAGTTTTCAAACTCATTGGATAAGTACTCACCTCCTCCATTTGACCTTAGCTCTAGGACAAGCTCTAGGTAGTCTTCATGCATGTAGCCTTTCCTTGAGAAGGGTAACCTGTGAGACTTCCCAAATTGACAAGCACTACATTTATATATCATATGTTGTTTGGAAACATTGGGTATTCCAGTTACACATTGATCCCTGCATATCTACTTCAAGGTTCTTTCTCCTACATGCCCTAATCTTTTGTGCCAAATCTCAAGCTCTGAAAGTATTTGATCTTTATAACTGTAGAGTGCAATATTCTTTGTGTCTTCTAGCTCAAAAGTGAAAAGTCTACCTGATTTTTCTCCTTTAGCAATCCTCTTGAACCCATGCTTTGGATCCTCCACAAATGCTCCAAATTGGTTGAATCTGACCTGCAAACCTTTCTCCACAATCAGTACAACACTCATCAAATTTTTTGTAATGGTTGGTAGATAGAGTACCCTACTCAACAAGTTCTGATTTCCATCACAAGTCTTAACATTTCCAACTTTAACTATTGAGTGCTTGGTGTCATCACCTGTTTGTACTTGATGCTTACCTTTTGGTTCCTCAAGATCAGAGAGTAATGCTACATTGCTAGCCACATGATTTGAGCATCCTGAGTCAATGTAGAATAGGTGGTCATCATTTGTACCTGGTTTTGAAGTCATGTTCATGATCAGAAGAGAATCATCCTGCTCTTCTGTATAGTTGTTGTAGTCCTTTCTGGATTTGAATCCTCCTTGGTAATTGCCATTGTAGTTGTTGTTGTAATTGTTGTTGTAGCCTTGGTGATGGTTGAATCTTCCTCTTGACTGTAAGTATCCACCTCTTTGGTATCCTCTTCCTCTCTGATTCTTGTAATTCTTGAAACACTCATCTGTAGTATGATTTGATAAACCACAAATGTTGCATGGTGAGGAGTTATAGGATTTCCCCCTACCTTGCTTACCTCCACTGCCTCTTCCTCTTGATGATCTACCTCTCCCTGCATAGTTGGCTTGGGAGGTAGTGCCTTCATCTTCCACCTTCTTGTTCTTGCCTTTATCTTTAGACTTTTTATCAGTATATAGGGCAAAAGAGTTATTACCTTTGGATGTGTCTCCATTCTTGTTGAGCTTTGCTTCATGAGTGAACAATTGTCCCATGAGAGTTGTAAGATCTAGAATTTGCATGTCCATGTAAAGATCCATGGCAGTGGTGAAGCTTTCCCATTTGTCATCAGCTTTGATCCCATTGATCACTTGCCTTACAATCTGCTCTTCTTCAATCTCTTCTCCTATGCTTGCTAACTGATCTGCTACATCTTTAATCTTGGTTACAAACTCTGAAATAGCTTGCTTAGGTTGCTTCCTGAATGTGGTGAATTCAATCCACAACTGATTTTTTCTAGCCCTTGTGTTGGAAGAGAAATAAGATGACAAGGTTTTCCAAGTTTCTTGGGATGTCTTACAGTTCCTAATATGTGGCAAAAGAAAATCAGAGATGGAGTTGAGTAAATAAGACCTTGTTAATGCATCCTTAGCACACCATGTGTTGAGCTTTTCATGTTCTTCCTTTGTTGGCAATCCTCTTATTTTGAATGAGGGCAATTCCTCATCTCCTGAGATGTATCCATAAAGACTCCTTCCTTGTAGGTATGTCTTCATCCTTAGAGACCATGCCTGATAGTTGTTCCTTTCCAATTTATCAATAAATGAAGGAAAACCATCTCCCATTTTACCTTAGTTTGCTTTGATACCACTGTTGGGAAAGATGGATGGACACTCCAAGAGATTGAGTAGGTACTACCAAATCTTGCTTTGTACCAGCCCTTTGATGCTTCAGAGTTGATAAGTGGACCTCCTTAGCTTTCCAATGACACCATAAAATGGCCTAAGTACTTTGGAAAAGATGTATGTAAAGATTGAATCAAAACAGATAACTTTGAACCTCAAGATCTCAAGAAAACCTTCTATTTATGTCTTGCCACCTGCTGGATCTTTTGCTCAGTATGACCAGCACAGTAGGAATTGGAAAAATTCCTTTTAGGGGTATCTAATTAGCTTAGCAAGCTAACTATTCCATGTGGAATGATATGAAAAGATCAACTATGCTCAGAGAAATCAATTTAGCAAGTAAACCTTTACCCCCGATTTTTTAGGAATGTTGCAGACTTTGACCAGTGATCACCTCGACAAGCTTTTCTCTGAAATGGCTGATTAGAATCTCTTCAAATGCTGATAGATAACTTTGAGCCGGTTCCAAAAAGCTTTAGGTCTTTGAATTTGGTGGAGAAATGATCGAGATATGCTCTTCCCTAGTATGATAGAGAACTCAGAAATAAACAATGAAGATATATGTATTAATGAACACTTGTATACAATACCATTGGCATGAATATCATTGCCTAATGGTGTAGATAGGTGTGGGCTAGAGTGTAGGCCTCACACACACTCAGAAACAGTAATGAGAAGCTCGGGAGTGATAAGTTCTAACCGCGACTTTTTTGATGATCACTTTTATAGTGATTAAGTGAAAATTTGAATTCAAATTCAAACTTTTGGCTCCCTATGATCAAGCTCCTATATCCTAGGAGATATACTATCAATCAAAGCTAACCTTTTTCCAAGAATTCCTTTTGGTAGGTGTTTACAAAGATTCCAAGTCAAATGTGACTTTTACAAAGAGGTAAAGTGGTAATTAATCACTACCATATGTTCCTATGCTTCTCCATGTGTGTATGGACTTCAAGGTATCCTTCAAGCCAACTGTGTAGGCTTGTGAATTGCACCAACACTATCTATCTATCTATCTATCTATCTATCTATCTATCTATCTATCTATCTATCTATCTATCTATCTATCTATCTCTCTATCTATCTATCTATCTATCTATCTATCTATCTATCTATCTATCTATCTATCTATCTATCTATCTATCTATCTATCTATCTATCTATCGATCTATCTATCTATCTATCTCTCTATCTATCTATCTATCTATCTATCTATCTATCTATCTATCTATCTATATCTATCTATGTATCTATCTATCTATCTATCTATCTATCTAACACTGAGTCACAACAAAGGAGAACAAAGACATGTTCTCTTTTTATTTGGGCCTAGACATCATGAAATTAAGCAAAATATGGTCCATTTCACAACCTTTAGTGAAAACCATTTGTCTCTTGCTGATAAACAATAGATAGAAGCTTGATTTTATAACCTAAGAAGTCTGATGTAGATAGAATAATTGTCTTGGGGTGAAGAAAAGCAACTTCACAATGGTACCCCATATCATAACCTTCGAATCTAGGAAAACAAAATTCAGGACAAATAATAATCTATCTATCTATCTATCTATCTATCTATCTATCTATCTATCTATCTATCTATCTATCTATCTATCTATCTATCTATCTATCTATCTATCTATCTATCTATCTATCTATCTATCTATCTATCTATCTATCTATCTATCGATCTATCTATCTATCTATCTATCTATCTATCTATCTATCTATCTATCTATCTATCTATCTATCTATCTATCTATCTATCTATCTATCTATCTATCGATCAATCTATCTATCTATCTCTCTATCTATCTATCTATCTATCTATCTATCTATCTATCTATCTATCTATCTATCTATCTATCTATCTATCTATCTATCTATCTATCTATCTATAAATCTATCTATCTATCTATATATCTATCTATCTATTTATCTATCTTTCTATCTATCTATCTATCTATCTATCTATCTATCTATCTATCTATCTATCTATCTATCTATCTATCTATCTATCTATCTATCTATCTAACCCTGAGCCACAACAAAGGAGAAAAAAAGACATGTTCTCTTTTTATTTGGACCTAGACATCATGAAATTAAGCAAAATATGGTCCATTTCACAACCTTTAGTGAAAACCATTTGTCTCTTGCTGATAAACAATAGATAGAAGCTTGATTTTATAACCTAAGAAGTCTGATGTAGATAGAATAATTGTCTTGGGGTGAAGAAAAGCAACTTCACAATGGTACCCCACATCATAACCTTCGAATCTAGGAAAACAAAATTCAGGACAAATAATAATAAGTGAAACCTCTTCATTTACTTTTTAAATCTCTAGAAGCACAGATGATAAGAGTCTAAATTCTATTCAGATTTTGCATTACATGAGATCGAACAAAATTTTAATGTTTTCATAGGTAAATTCAGATAATAATCATGTCATTGTCTAGTACAGACATTGAGAGTAGGCTTTCTGCATACCACATTGAATACCACAAAGCATTTTCTAACCAACATTTCAAAAAGATTACCTTAAACAACCATAAATGTTAAACAATATCCACATATTGATCAGACAAGAAAGCTCAGCATAGGTAAGGATAAGCACAATTTGATACAAACACTTAGAATTGTATCTCTATTAAATTGCTTTTTGAAGTTAAGATATTGTTTACAAAAACAAAAAGCTTCTACAATAGAAGTTGATCATATGTTTCCTCAAGTTCATGCATAATATCATCTTCTAGAGCTTTAGAACCTGTAGCCTAGTTTTCTTGCTCCAAGACTGGCTCTTCAAGGTTAGCCATGTCTCCAGGTTCATCTGCCAGTGGTGGAATAGGCTCCCTTGAAGCAGGTTGGAATCTTTTGGTATATGTTATGTGCTTCCTTCCTACTTGAGCTTCATCTTTCTCTATAGCTATGCAATGCCTGAACATCTTTAATGAACAAGCGAGATTTGTTCGTGAAAAGGATTAAGCAAAACAATTAGAGGCACATCAAGAAACATGGTCAATGAGAACCATTACAACTACAATTACCTGTGCCAGAGAAAAGGTCGAGGACCCAGTCATCATCATTGGAAAACAACTAAATTAATAGCATAATTAGTTTTTGTGGCTTCTGATAAAGAGTAACCAATGTCTTGTCCCTAGTGACATGATGACGTTTCTTTGTAACTGCAGGGAACATGAGTACATTGGAGATTCTATTCTCATTGCAATGTTCCCTGACTCTTCATTTGCTTACTTCATCATATGCATTCAGTTGAATTTAGAAACCTATGCAAAAGAGTATGATTCACATTTTTCTTTACCCTACCAAAGAAAAACATAAGTAAAATAGACTTCATCATGCATAAATCAGAGACCAAAAGAAGATAGATTACCATGTAAGACACTCCACAGCATGACATCTTGACTTCAAAGCAATTGATACAAAAAAAGATTGGTCCCTGCAATGGAAAACCATTATCCTCCATAAAAGGTGACATAGTCAAGTCTTCAAAATTTGTAACCATCTTGCGAATATGCGGGTGCTTGAATGGCTTGTAATCATTAATAGAGCCCATCATTCTAAACCCATAGGTTATATCTGCTATAACAAGGGAGTAATGTTTTCTAGGTACAACAGTACATATATTATTTACATCATTGTGATATACATTGTAACATACAGGTCTAAGGGGGTCTAGAGGGTTTGAAAAACACTTCAAATCTGACTCATCATCAAAATCAATTTCCTTAGCTTTCAACCTAGACTTCTCGTGCTTTGCCCTTTGAATTTGAGTCATGAATGGATGTGAACAATCATCATTTGCATCAAGAGACTTCCAGTTTTTTGGCTTCTACAAAAACAAGAGAAGAAGAATGATTATTGGCACTCATATGATGGCCTTAATTCGATGCTTGGCATCAACTTCATGCAAGAAGTCAATGCCTGGCATCGATTCTCTATTTAAAGTCAATGCATGTGTGTTCACAAGTTGATGCTAGGCATCGCATCTCTGCTGAAATTTGATGCATGGCATCAACTTCTTGCCAAAGGCCGATGCTAGGCATCGAGTTTCAGCACAGAGTCGATGTCATGCGTCAATAATGTCAAGAAGTCAATGCCAGGCATAGAATTTTAGTAGAGAGTCGATGCCAGATATCAACTTCTTGCATGAATTCGATGCCTGGCATCGAATCCCAACACAGAGTGGAATACAGATTGCAACACCTACCCAATCACGGAACAATATAAAGTAATCTAACAATGCTTTGTATGATGAGGTGGTTGGATACTCAGCTTGGACTTCAGTCCAAGAGAAGCATCCCAGCCTCTTCATCATTACCTCCTGAATCTTCATATATACTTTGTGACTGCTTTCCCAAATATGGATAAAAGCCAGTGAGTTCACTAATGAGAAACACAAAGCAAAGAAGATTTTACAAACTCTTACTTACTATTGAGCTCAATGACCATCTCTTCAATCCTTGGAAATTACTCTTGATAATGTTGATATTATCAAGGTATCATCCTTGATCCCTTGTAGGGCTCTCTATGGTGTCAGCTTCATATCCTCAGCAGCCTCTTCAATGCAAAGGACAAGTTTCTTTCCTTTTCCCTTTACATCCACTTGAAGATCTGGCCTTGATTTCCTCTGTTTTTGGTCCCTAATCTCCTTATTTTCCCACATTGTAAAAATCTTGTCCTAGAGATCCCACATTGTAAAAACCTTTGATTCAAATTCTCATCGACAACAATCCCCACCTCAAATAAGACATTGCTTCCTCATATTATGATGCTCTCTCCCAACATCTTTCCTTAGAGAATCTTTATACTCATGGTGGAAGAAGCGAATCCGCTCAATGGATGACATTTTCTGCCTGTTGTCATTGTGGTTATTGAAAGAACTTGGAGAAGCTTGTAGAAGGTAGAAAAATGTGTTTCGAAGCGACAAAGTTTGGTCTAGCCAACCGGCACAAGACCATCCCTTGAGCTTATGGAGACTCAAAAAGACCTTATAAGCATGTGATAAGTGCAAAGAAACACACTATGTACTTTGGAGCATCAAGGAGAATGAGACAATACAAAACAGATAGGTTCGCAGGTCGACTAGCTCAAAAAACTTACTATCTATGGAAGAGACAATGAACTTCAAATGCCCATAGTGACCAGCGTGATTACAATTAGAAAAAATAATTTTATGGGAGTGATACACATAGGTCTGAGTGTATATAATGCACAAAAGTATAAGGAATAACCAAAATATGCTATTGGAATGAATGAGACATTCACGAGTGGTACTTCCTATTTTTTCAGGAATATGCAGAGATTGACCCCAATATAGAAAAACTCAGATTTTTCCCAATTACGTGCCATAGCTTTGAATCTACAAAGTTTTATTCCATCAAGCGCCTTTGTCATCATATCTGCTACTTGCTTTTCAATTGAAACAAAAGCAATGTCAATCTCCTTTGCCATGAGCTCTCCCTGGTGAAGTGGTAATGGACTTCTATGTGCTTGGCTCTCGCATGGAAAATAGGATTTGCCGCTAGATGCATGGAACTTAAATGATCTCCAAATATGTGAGGTTTGGAACTCACAAGTCCCAAATCTGTATACAATGCTTTTAACCATATTGCCTCTTGATTTGCTATGGTCAAGCCTCTATACTCTGCTTTAGTTGAGGATAAAGCAACTGTTGGTTGCTTCTTGGAACTCCATGACACTAGCTTCGAACCTGCAAATGCTAAGTAACCAAATGTACTTTTTCTATCATCCTTAGCTCCTGCCAAATCTGTATCTGAATAGATTTTGATATCCAAATCTGAAGAATAAGGATAGAATATACCTTCGTTGATTGTACTTTTGAGATACTTAAGTACTCTCTTAGCCGCATCCATGTGTGGTCTTCTCGGTGAGTGCATGAACTAACTAAGCACTCCCACACTATATGAGATGTCTGCCCTTGTATGAGTAGCATATATCAAGCTACCTACCAAGCTTTGATATTCTTTAATGTCTTCAATTTTCTCACCTTCATAAACACTTAGTTTATGATTCATCTCCAAAGGTGTACCTCCAGGTTTAGTGTTCTCCATTTTGAACTTGAGAAGAAGATCCTGAATGTATCTTCTCTGAGTCAAATACATTCCTTCATGTGTGTATATTACCTGCATACCTAGGAAATATGTGAGCTCACCTAGGTCATTGATTTCGAACTCCTCTTGCATGTGTCTCTTGATCCTTTGAATGCCATTTAGATCATCACCTGTCACAATAATATCATCTACATATTCACATAGATAGATAACCTCATTGTGATCCCTTTTGATGAATAGAGAAGGATCTGAGCTGCTAGCTTTGAACCCTTGATCTTGAAGATATGTAACCAACCTGTAATTCCAAGCTTTAGGAGCTTGTTTCAATCCATACAATGCTTTCTTAAGTCTACAAACGTAAGATGGATGATTAGGGTTTTCAAAACCTGGTGGTTGTGACATGTATACCTCTTCACTTATCCAACCATTTAAGTATGCATTTTTCACATCAAGTTAGAGGAGTCTCCAATTCCTTGCAGCAGCTACACTTATCAATGTCCTGATTGTAGTAATCTTTGCAACTGGTGAGAATGTTTCCTCATAGTCTATACCATGAGTTTGTGAGCATCCTTAGGCAACTAATCTTTCCTTGTACCTTCAAATTGCCTCTTGACTTCCATAGCTTGTAATCCTTTTCCCTTTCATCTTGGTCATCGTTTGTATCACTTCTTGGATCCTGGACCTGTGTATCATGCTTGCTTCCTAATTGATAAGAGTCAGAATCAAGATCATATGGTAGTGTTACCTTTTGTTTGTCTTCATCATACCAAGACCTGTGTTCTTCAAACACAACATCTCTACTTGTAGTGAATTGCTTGGTTGAAGGATTGAAGAACCTGTAACCCATCTGAGTTGAATCATGTCCAATAAACACTACCTTTGTTTCCCTTTCATCTAGCTTACCTCTTATTTGTGATGGTACATGAACATAAGCTAAACAACCAAAAACCTTGCAATGTCCAAGACTAGGTTTTCTTCCATGCCATGCTTCATAAGGAGTCATACCTTGAAGTGATTTGGATGGTAGTCTATTGACAAGGTAGACAGCAATTGAAATAGCTGCTGCCCATAGATAATGTGGCAACTTCTTCTCTTCAAGCATTGTTCGGGTTGATCCAACCAATGTCTTGTTTCTCCTCTCTGCAATTCCATTTAGTTGAGGAGAGTATCTAGTATTCACTTCCCTTTTGATACCTTTTTCCTGCAAGAACTCATCAAACTCTTTGGAGAAGTATTCTCCCCCTCCATGAGATCTGAGCTTCTTTAATGATCTACCTGTATGATTCTCTACATGTGCAAGATACTTCTTGAAGCAATCAAACACTTCATTCTTACTCTTGATAATGTATAGAACAGTCCATCTACTATGGTCGTCAATACATGAGACATAATACCTTGATCCTGCCAATGAAGGTTCTTGACTTGGTCCCCATACATCTGTATGTACTAAGTCCAATAAGTTGTTGTGGATGTAGCCTTTGTGGTTGAATGGTTGTCTTTGTGTCTTCCCAATCTGACATGCATCACACCTATTGATCATGTGTTGTTTTGATATGTTTGGCAGTCCGAGAACACTTTGATCCCTGCATATATCCTTCAAGGTTCTTTCATTCACATGAGCAAGTCTCTTATGCCACACTTCAAGCTCACTTAGGATTTGAGACCCAAAGTTGAATAGAGCTATGTTCTTGGTTTTTCCTACTTCAAAACTAAAGAGCCTACCATGCTTCTCACTTCAGGCTATCTTTTTGAAGCCTTGACATGGATTTTCCACAAAACCTCCATGTTGGGTGAACCTAACTTGCAATCCTTTTTCAACTATTTGGCCTACACTTATTAGGTTTTTAGTGATAGTGGGTACATAGAGAACCTTACTCAGAATGTTTGTCCTGCCATTGGAAGCTTTGACATTACCAATCTTCTCCACATTGTGCTTTGTGTCATCCCCTGTTTGCACTTCATGTCTATGCTTTGGACTTTCCAAATCAGATAGAAGACAAATGTTGCCTGCAACATGATTCGAACATCCTAAATCTATGTAGAACAAATGATCATCTTCTTTACCTTCTTTGTGGCTTATATTCATAAGAAGCAATGAGTCATCATGTGGTTGATCTTCTGAATAATTGTTGTAGTCCCTTCTATTATAGCTTCTATTGTTATTTTTGAAGTTGTGTCCACCTCTGCCTCTATTGCTGCCATATCCACCTCTTCCACTTCCTTTCTGGGTCTTCCCATTGAACCAACAATTTTGAGTGGTGTGGTTGGTCTTATCGCATATGGCACAAGGTTGAACATTCTGACCTTTGGCTTTGTCTTGCTTTGTTCCTTTCTTCTTCCCTTTCCACTTGCTCTTGCTCGCAAAGTTGGCTTGGGAGGTCTCTTCTTCATCTTCTTCCTTCTTCTTGCCTTTCTGCTTCTTATCCTTCTTATCTGCATATAGAACACTAGTTGAATTGCCATGATAAGAATTACCTTCCTTTATGCTATTTTTGGCTTCTTGATTGAAGAGTTGTCCAAGAAAGATGTTGAAGTCTGGAGTTTGCACATTCATGATGAGATCATAAGCCGTCGTGAAGGATTGCCATTGCTTATCACTACGAATGCCGTTGAGAATTTACCTCATGATGACCTCTTCTTCAATCAGCTCTCCAATGGATGCTAACTGATCCGCAACCTTCTTGACCTTGATAACAAAATCTGTGATGGTTTGTTTAGGTGTCTTCTTCATTTGGTTGAGCTCGTTCCAAAGATGATTCTTTCTTGCTTTGGTACTAGCAGAAAAGAAAGTCTCGAGGGCATCCCAAGTCTCTTGAGATGTCTTGCATCCTCTAATATGTGGTAATAGAAAGTCAGAGATAGAGTTTAGTATGTACGATCTTGCTTGAGCATCCCTTGCGCACCAAAGTGTGAGGTTATCTGTCTCCTCTTGTGTAGGTCCTCCTTTGGATCTTGGAATAGGCATATCTTCATCACCTGCTACAATTCCATAAAGATTTCTACCTTGCAAATAGGCCTCCATCCCGATTTTCCGAGCCGCGTAGTTATGTCGATCAAGTTTCTCGATCATTAAGGGAAAGTTGTCACCCATCTTGATCTAGCTCTGATACCATTGAAAGAACTTGGAGAAGCTTGTAGAAGGTAGAAAAATGTGTTTCGAAGCGAAGAAGTTTGGTCTAGCCAATCGGCACAAGACCAGCCCTTGAGCTTATGGAGACTCAAATAGACCTTATAAGAATGTGATAAGTGCAAAGAAGCACACTATGTACTTTGGATCATCAAGGAGAATGAGTCGATACAAAACAGATAGGTTCGCGGGTTGACTAGCTCAATAAACTTACTATCTATGGAAGAGACAATGAACTTCAAATGAGAATAATCACCAGCGTGATTACAATTAGAAAAAATCCTTTTATGGGCGTGATACACATAGGGTTGAGTGTATAGAATGAACAAAAGTATAAGGAATAAGCAAAATATGCTATTGGAATGAATGAGACATTCACAGGTGGTACTTCCTATTTTTCATGAATATGCAGAGATTGACCCTGATACAGAAAAACTCAGATTTCTCCCAATTTACTGAACCAAATGCTATGAAAATTTACACTCATAAACAAGACACTAATACGTTTCCAATGAGCCATGTTGCACTCAATTTGGAGCTCTAAAGAGAGAGCAACAGCCTCTGCAAGATTACTTTTGGCGAAGAAGATGATGTAGAGAATTGAAGGAGCAAGACAATGATGGTCACAAGTGTATGTATATTGCTTCCATGTAATGTACAAGTGATTTCAAGTCTTTATATAGACTCTAGGAGTGTTCCACGACTTCTACAAGTGAATTTTGAATTCAAATGAAGGTGGGAATGGTTGCTGGAGGGAATCAATTCACTTTCCTACAATCTAGGAAAAGTGAAGATCTAGTTTGATCTACTTTTAGGTGATTGATTGCTTGATTGAATGCAACTTCAACCACCATAAATTCATGGGATTTGGGATTTATCTTTCTACCTTTACATGTGTAACTAAGGCTTTTACAATGGTGAATGAACCATCAAAAATCTCTCAAAAAAATACAATACATGAGCATAAGAAAAAGAACTCTCCAACGGATATTCTTTTGACGCGATCGCCTTTGATGTAGATCAAATCCACCTCAAGCATAATGTAAGCTTGATGTTCCAACAGGTATTATGGTCCCAAGCCAAGAACTTGGCCTCTTTAGTAGTAAGTCCTACATATATCTTGCACTTTGCATACCTAAAGAAGAATGTTGTGGGGTGCTCCTTCACCAACTATCTATGGGCCTCTACAGAGTGTGATCCACCAATCACATAGTACGTGTAATCCTCAAAAAATGCCTCATTGAAATCTTCCATAGAGCTGCATTCATTTGGGTACACCATCACCAGAAAAGGAATGACAATTGCATGAGCATTGATCTTCATCTTTTTCTTTAGGTTTTGCACATGCAAATTATGTGGCTCCCTTATCTCAAGGGGCCACCTCCCTATGATTGGATCAATTGGTAATCTGTGGATAATATTAATGGGAAGGTGGAATAGCTTCCCTTTTCTAAGAAGTTTTCTCTTAGCAATGTTTTCCCTCATCTTGTTCTATTCAGTATCCAAGACCCCAGATGCAAGTTCTCCACCAGGTGCAACGATAACATCATCTGAGTCAGAACTTGACTCAGTGGATGTAGTCGTTTTCTTCAACTTTTTGAGTGGCTTCTTCTATACACACTGCTTACCCTTTGCCTTTATTGGGGTTGTCTTATTTCACTGTGTTGGCATTATGTTCCCTTGGATCCAAGGCAGTAAATCCGTGATAAGATTGTCAAAGTCTCTCTAAATATTTGCAAGATTTTCTGGCACACAACACTTTGGGCACAAGAACTCCATTTTGCATATTACATTCCATAAGCCTTTAGATGTCTCCACTAGGAACAGAAGTTTGTCTAAATCTTCATCCTCGTAACCTACTTTGAACACCAAGACATACTAAAAATTTTGTGTTTTCATGAGCTTTCCCCTCCCATAGGCACCTGCAAACACCAAAAGAGTAGTGTTTTTCTCTTCAATGTACTGAAGGCACCACTCCATATCTGTCATGTCCCAAAGTGATCAATCTTTCCTATTAACCTCAATTTCTTTCGACATCTCCTTCCTCATTGAATGATCACCAATAGTTTTTATACGACTATGTCCACCATATGAAATGGCAATTGGGTTGCTTGCCCTCTCAGACGATAGTGAAGCCATGTTTTTCTTTCCTTTCATGGGGTGATCCATGCTCCTATCACGAGGTTGTTCTCTTGTGATCATAGCCACCTTAAGCTTCTTGATAGTCTTTTCCAAACTTCCCTCATTATCCCTAAAATGTGCAGAAATGTTGGTTCTCTCTTTTTGAATGTCATCGATCAGCTGCAAGTTGATGCCAGGCATCGATTTTGAGGTGCAATTTGATGCCACACATCAACTTTGGGTTGGAGGTTGATGCCAGGCATCGACATTAAGGTGCAAGTCGATGCTTGGCATCAACTTGCACCACAAAGTCGATGCCAAGCATCAACTCGTAGCACAAAGTCGATGTCGGGCATCGATTTGCACCTTAAAGTCAATGTTTGGCATCAACCTCGAACCCAAAGTTGATGTCTAGCATTGACCTGCACCTCAAAGTCCATGCTTGGCATCGACTTGTAGCTCAAAGTCGATGCATGGCATCAACTTGCAGCTGAAAGTCAATGCCTGGCATCGAGTTGCACAGGACTAGATACATCATGCATATCAATGGCAAGTCAATGCTAGGGATCGATTTGCACATGTAATTCAATGCCAGGCATCGACTTCTACCTCCAAGTCGATGCTAGGCATCGACTTTATAGTGCAGGTTGATGCCAAGCATCGACTTTGATAGACAAGTCGATGCTAGGCATCGATTTGCACCTGTAAGTCAATGCCAGGCATCGACTTGCATCTCTAAGTCGATGCCAGGCATCGACTTGCACCTCCAAGTCGATGCCTAGTATTGACTTGTAGCTCCAGGTCGATGCCTGGCTTCGACTTGCAGGCAAAAAAATAGCAAATTTGCATATAATAAAATTTCATAGCCAAAAAATAAAGGAATTTTTTAAAACAGTAAAAGGGAATCTTTTTGGAATCGTTTTTGAAGCAAGAATTTTGGGTACCTCTGAATATTCATGGCAGCACGCTTCTTCTCGATTTTCTTGTCTCTGCTTGTTTGTTAGGCTCAGTGCTCTTTAGCTCTCATCTCTCTATTGCTCTCTCTCGGCTCACGGATTTTGGAAATGAGGCTCATGTCCTCCTCCACTATTTATGGGCACTTGCATGGCTTGAACTAGCGACTAACTAGATGTAACTCAATTAGACTAGGCCCTAACCATATTAACAAACTAGACAATGTAGTTGGACCAAGAACGACTAGGTATGCCAATTTAGGGTCTCATAAGAGAGCTTATTCCAATTTAGGAAGCAATAGGTATGCCAACGTAGGGTCTAATAAGAGAATTAGTCCAACTTTTGTTCTTTAGTGTCTTTTTCCTTTGAAATTGGGAGTATTGTAAATGTTGGAAGGAATCAAACAACCAGAGCTTATGACTTTTGACAACAAAAAATGAATAACTAATGTAGAGCTGCAATATATATCACATGTTGTTGACATTGATCACAAATATAACTGAGAAAGAGTTTCAAAACCACAATTGGCTATGATAAATAATCAATAATCCACAAATCGACTAAGAAAGAGTTTCAAATCCACCCTTGGACAATCAATAAATCAACAGCTAAATGAATATTAATAATCCCACAATTAAAGAAATATGAACCTAGATGAAAAAAATCACAAAATCGTAAAACACTTCAAATGTTATTTTGTTAATACCTCAAACTTCTTTAGTAGATAGTAGGCCATTTTAATTCATCATTGTTAGCAAGAAAGCATGGTGTTAAAAAAAATGAGGAAATACATTAAATAGTATATGCAAGAACATTTGAGGCCCACTGGAAATAAAGGCACAAAATAAATCAAAAAGTTAGTTGTGTCTCTCAAGGAATTCGATTTATCACTTTTTCATCAAATATTTCCTTTGTGCTCACCAATATTAAGATAGTCAACAGAGCTGGATAGGGGAGGACTGGGCTCTCTTTTCTCCACATTCTTGTTTCCTTCTTCTTTTAGGAGATCAACATGCCATACTTTATTATGTATCTTAAAACTTTATTTTGTATCTGAAAACGTTATTATGTATCTCAAAACTTTGTCAGGTCAAACTTGGTCAAAATAAATCACATACTTAATGATGTCTGATCATATTGTAGTTTTTCTTAATCTTCATATCTACCTGTAATAATTTGTGAAATCTATCTTCATATCTACTTGATGTGACACTTTCACTTGATGTTACACTTCCACCGTTTAAAAAGGTATCCCATCTTCATTTCTCTTTGAAGTAAGTGAAGATGAGCTCCATCTTTTCAATAGATGCCTGGGCATCAAATTCCTCTAGTCACCTTGATAGACGTCGAAATTTGTTGTTTTGAGTTGATCCTTTCCTCATGATGTCCATGGCTTATAATGTGTTGATTCTATGTTTTCGGTTGAGTCACTTAAGTTAGAATCTCAATGCAATATTGCTCAACTAAATGCACCTCTTGATCTCCCTTTTGATCCACCCATTGATCTCCCTTCTGATTCAAGTGCATGTGGAGCAAAGGATGTTAGAAAAGAGAAAGAAAGACAAAGCATGCTCAATCTACATTTTAAGAGAAGGCCTCGTGAAGTAAGTCAAAAAAGATTTCAATTTCTTACTTTAGCTAGACAAATTGCATTGGATTTGTGAAGCATTGTTGTGGTTTGAAATGTTTGTATAACTTAGGAATGAAGAAACTAAAGCACCTAAGAGAGAAATTCCTCCACTTAGATAGTTAAAGGCAGGATATATACCTTGTTTCTCACAAGCAAATGATTGAGGATAACATGTTAGTAATGTGTGTTGCTTTCAAATATTACTTTAGTCAAGGGATGCAGTGTTGTAGGGCTGCATTTAAAATTGCAATGGGTGTGGGAAATTTTAGAATACATAAGGTTCAACAAGTACTTATGAATTGAGATCTCATTTTGGATACATCTCATGTTGGGACCAAAGGATCTATTGGACTGCATGCAATGAATCGGATGATGAATTATTTTAGCTTACATTGTGAGGTTATGCCTACAACTGTAGGTTACACTTGTCAGATAAATTTACTCATCGAGAAGTATTTCAAGTATATAAATAAGATATGGAAAGTAGAAATGAGAAGTATGTGTTGTATCATCACTTTACTTGATTATGGAAGGAGGAGTTTAATAATGTGACTATTCCTCGTAAAGTTAGAATGGGTGAGTGTTCAGTTTGTGCCACTTTGAAGAACATGGCAAAGGGGGCTACAACACCACAAGAAAAAGATAATTTTAAAAGCCTTCTTAACAACCATCGTGAGGATCAAGCTTTAGAAAGAAAGAAATCTATTCATCATCGAAGTAAAGCACTCAAAAATCCAGAGCGTTATATGTGTTTGTTGATTTATGGTATGGATAAAAAAAAACATGTTTGCTCCATTTTTATCGCATCCCTAAGGACATTGGAGATGAAGTCCTTGTACAAATGCATTTGGTTGGTGCTTTGGTATACAATGGAACTATAAAGTCCAACATTTTCTTCACATATCCAAATGTGCATAATGATCCAAACCTTACTATTACTATCATTCATCGGGTTTTCCAATCATGGAAGGTTCTTTTGCCACCAACTCTATATTTGCAGCTTGATAATACTGCAAGAGAGAATAAAAATTCTACAGTTTTTGGATATTTATGCATGCTTGTTGATAGATAACTGTTGCAAAAGGTTAAGGTAAATTTCCTTTTGCTTGGGCACACTCATGATCACATTGATCAAATATTCAGTACGTTCTCTAAGAGGTTGGCACGTAATAATGAGTTTACTCTTCCAATACTATTTGAGTCGATTCAAGAGCATATACTCGAAAACTTGAAGTTCAACACCTTACACAAATTTATGACTTTAAGCACTTTTGCTTAGTAGGCCTTGATAATAGTGCTAAGGTTTTGGCTCCTGTTGAGAAAAGGGGAGCAACAACCCTAACCGCCTCACATGGAAGTGAGCGGTTTCTCCAAGTTGGGGCAAAGAATGAGAGGAGAGGTTCACCCACGCTCATGGAGCAATGGCAACAATGGCCAACGTCACAAGGAGCAAAGGGGAACATCCTCCCAACCATGCACACACACATGCAAATCCATACACCAAGATCATCGCCTTGCACACAAGGAAACAGGAGAGTAGCAAATGACACCTTCTTCCATTACCAAAATGGAGGCCAAGGCCATGGCCAAGGGACCCTGCCTTTTACAAATGAGGCTCTTCTTTATATAGAGAAGAAGAGAGGCATATGTGAATAAAACATGTGGTCAAAAGACCACATGTGCTAAATCAAAAAGAGAATCTCATGTGATATGGGAATTTCAAAAAGATAACTACCTAGAGAGAGAGGGAGCGCATGGATTTCTACGTGGGTTTTTTTGTGTTTGTTCAAAAAGGAGTTGTTCAAAAAGGAAAGGCTTCAATACCATAGACTTAGGGAATTATCAAAAAGTGGTTTTAGGAGAGTGTTCACATGGACCTCTCCTAATTTACAAAAAGATGGTATTTTCATGAGGGCTCAAGGATGCCATAGCATGAGGAAAAATATGGGCAACCCTTGTAGCAACACCCTCCTCCTCCTAGACTTTGTCGCCCTCGACAAAGCTGAGAAATGAGACGCATATATTGCTGGATTGGTCCAAGTTTGGAGTCTTCAAGTCTTCAAATCTGCAGCACTTCCAGTCTGAATTTAGTAAGGCTGCAAATCATTTGAATCAACAAGCCGTCTGCCTTCAAAAACTTCACTCCAGCAATGGTGAGCGACACAATCCCCTTGGGGGCAGTCAGCCCAGCCTCCATCTAACGTGCCTTCTGTCAAAGCTCCAATACCTAAAATTTAAACATACACAACAAGTAGACTGAATTTGAAAAGAAGCAGCCACAAAATGTAAGTCCATGTTTAGTTTCCACTTCAGGGGACATCTTTCACTTAGGACTTGTTCTTCTAATGAGAAGAGCTCCTAAAAATCTTCTCATCTAAGTGCTCCAAAAAATGATGCCATAATCTGTTATTTCCAAGTGAGTGTGACATATTGCATTGTATAGTACGAGATGAATATGTAGTTGCAAGTTTAACTTATGTGCCTGCCATCATTCATACTATGCTCCTAGTCAACAAGCTTGCAATTTAACATGACATTATGTGCCTCAAAAATGAATAGATAATTGTGTAACATTATGAGTCCTAACATTTTGAAACAGAGTATCTGTCCATACTAGTGGTGATGACAAAAATAAAACATAAAAAATTCTCATATGATGCCATCATCTGCCTATACATAGCGGAGCATTTGAACACACAAGACAATTATTAACTTCTATTTGTAGTAGCTTCCTTCGACGGGAGCAGCAGAAAAAATCCCAAAGAGTCAACCATCCATCAGAAATTTGAACCTTAAGGTCACTCCTGCAATTAGTTACTAGCAAGCATGGAGATTTGCCTCTGCTAGAGCAAGCACTTGCTGCAAACTTTAAATGTATCATTTATGTATCAGAAACCACCACAAGATTTTTCGGAAAAAAATATTTATAGGTTATTCAAAAAGGTAAACCAATAAGTAGCCCTGAAGAGCTAGAGTCACCATCATCCATCATCGAGCCCTTTGGGACCACCATTCATCATGACCACCGATTTTTGAGATGTTATGAATAGACCTGTAATTCCTTCAGAAACAGCAAATCATCTTTCACCAATAACTTCAATTGCATTTAATCAGCAAACCAGGAGTACTCAAAGTTTTGGCTAAGTCAGTTGTTGATGGAACCAGAATAGTCATATATTTTGATTATCATTCCTGCAAGTAACTCAAAACACATTCATTATGAGAGCAACTTCTGTGTGCCTTTACATATATTCTCTTTCTGTGTTCCGCTAGGTAAGTCAATATTATGTTATGGCAGTTCAATGACCGTGTAACCACATAAGAGGAGCTCACAAGACCTTCAAGATACACCTACAAAGGAATATTTCAACAACAACATGCATTAGTAGTGCACCTACTGTAGTGCTCAAGTGCAACAAACTTCCCTTGAGTAGATTAGATCCTGAAGTTGCAATCAAAACACATGTGCAAACTACACTCTCTGACCAGGTTAAGGGAACTATAATCAAAGTAGGATGATCCAATGTGGTAGCTTTAGCATCAAGTCCTGCAGAAAATCTGAACACAAAGCCACCTAGCAAGGTTGCATACTTTCATGCTTTTAACCTTCCACCCACAACTGATGGTGAAAGCTTAAGGAAGTTGTGATTAAAGCATCTATGGGATACATATAGAGAACATTTATCCTTATACAAATAAGCAGGCATGTTAGACAAATTGTTATCTGAACACAATTCCTACCCGAAACCAACAATAGCCACCTGCAATGATTGTTCATAACCCACACTCCAGAAATTGTCATGAGTATTAATTCAACTTTTTATCCTAGCTTTTATAGACCTCTGCCCTAGTCATAGATGGAAACTATGGAGTTTCTTGTTCTTACTAATTGTAGCCAATACAATCCCTTGGCATACTCAACTCTTAGCAACCCAACTTCTAGATCCTTGGGAATTTACATGTGTTCCTTCACCAGTCTTGTGAGGGATCAGTATTGGACACAAACCCATGCATACTTCTACAATATTTCAGATAGCAAACCTCAACATGATGAAACTCCGTCATTTGTGGTCCCTCAGTTCTTCAATTATAAACACCAAGAGTGATGAACACCTTTACCCAAGAGTTCCATCCTAAAGTGTCCCCCTCTTCCAACTCCTCAACCAATGATGTAGCAAGGCAAGCTCCAATTTTCGCATAACAAAACAATTATCTTTACGATGGTACAACAACACTTCCTGACATAACAAAATCTACCTGAAACAAATCCTCATGAAGAGCAAGTCTTTTCCTACAATTTCATATCATTGAGCTCAAATGGTTAAGAATCCATGAAAGGCAAGAACTTGTAGTGTCCCCATATGTCACGATCACTTGGTTATAAGAACAATCATGGAAGAAAGCTGAAACAACATTCAGCGAATTACACCGTGTGTATTTTTTCCCAAAGTGATATGTATGGCAAGGGTCAAAAAATCTTTCAATTTATCAAGAGCAATTCCTGCAGAGCATGCTGTCAAATCATTTAAGAGGAGTGGATGAGAATCAATACTAAAGTTATAAATGTGTAGGTATTATGAAGAGCTTTTATCATGAACCAACAAAGGAATTTAGTATATGTAGTCATTCAATACTCAATTTATCCAATCAATACTAGTCACAAGGCTAAAAAACTCTTCCTTGCTTTCAGTGCTTGGAAGTGTGCATCCTTGTGGGCCTATGCAAGCTAGGTGCAGTGAGAGGCAAAGGTGAGTTCATTACACAATAAGGCATGCTTGTGACATGAACAGAACCCCAATGTAGGGAAGTGTGACATTCTTATGCCCTTAATCTTACTAGAAGCATGATGCGTACATTTCCTATGTAGATGGGAGTTCATCACCCCCACATGGGTAAGCAAAAATAAACCATACATTAATGTCATCAGACCTTGCATCAATCCGGAACCTCTGTTAGTGTAGTAGTGTGTGTGTGTGTCCTCATCTTCTGTCCACGAAACCTAGAAAGTCTGTAGGTCATCTTGTAGCAGTTATACATGCCACAACTTAGATGCCATCATTGCCCTTCCTGCAAACCTGTAACACTTGGAAAATATGAGCATTATATGAGAAAATGAAGAACCCCTTCATGTTTACACAAGAATCCCAAATCCGGAAGGTCTGGTGTTTTGGACATTATAAGGCAATCACAGCCACTAAGCAACCTAAGCACTAAGAGCACCAACCCTCTAGAACCTCTATTTAGGATACTCTCACATGCCCGAGCTATCATTCGTATGAATACCATTTTCAGTTCTTTTCTTCATGCCTACCATACTTCACACAAGAGGGAGTTATCACTACTTATGAGCAAACAAGGCATTGCATCATAGAAGACTATAAGGCCCAACATTCCTAAGAGCATTGTTTGTGGTGATGAATTATCACAAAGTTGATCCCCTCAACCAAGATGAGTCTGAACATTGCTTTAAGCATGAGAGTAAATCATTGAAAAAAGAAATTACAAAAAACTTTCTAGCCAACCTCACCAGATTATTACCTCTTGGCAGAGACAAAGTCATACGCAAAATCCTTGATCAATCACATACACAGTAAGGAACAACCAGAATACATAAGCGGTACAGTAGAGCTTGATTTCAACCATAATCTCTCCAATACCGATGATCCAAGTTGTCCAATATGTGTAAATGATTTCAGAAAACATAATATGAGCAGATACTAACGAGGCTACAACCGTCTATTTGGAGTTTTGGAAACTTGCCACCTCAGTGAAAGTTTTGTGCAAGTATGCAAATGGGATGGACCCCTTCCAAGTAGAGCCACATCTGCACAACCCTTTCTATCAGTTACCTGTATGCGATTTTGGGAAAAAAGAAAATGACAACCACAGCTTCACTGTGAGCGGCAGGGGGAGTCAAGAGGCAGCTAAAGTGTCCACGGGACCTTCCCACAGAGACACACAAAAATCATCCTGAACATAAGGGAGGGCACAAAAAAATAATCTTGTACAGAAGGGCCAACATCTCTGGAGAGACCTACGAATTTCAGAAGAATTACCATAAACCTTGTATGCAAGCTTCCCGACTGAGGTAATGGGATCACAATTTTGAGCACACATAAAAGGTCCAGGGCAGGAGAGCTCAATCATTCTGATTGCAGAAAAGAAATGAAGCAACTGCCCGGCACACCAGCAGTTTCGCAGAAACTTCAAGGAAAATGACACAAGGCGGCCACCGCAAGAGGGCAAAGATGCGTAGCCCCCAAAATACTTCCCTGAATAGTTGGCAATCTTCCTACTGTCAACAAAGGTTTTGAAATCCGCACCGCTGCAAGCAAGTACAGAGGTCGCAAATGCTCGGAAGCCACCACCTTGTGCCCACTTCCAAGGTGAAATCCATTGCGCCATGGCATGGAGCGTCATACTGCCATGAAGGCAACACGGAGTATTAGCCTATGGTAAGTAAAGGTGAACAGAGGGGTCAACGAGAACCACCGCCAAGGAGGACCAATATTAGAAGATTCAAGACTGATAAGCAAGAAGCTTGTAGTCTCTGTGGGCTTCGTTGGACACACTCTAAGTCGAATATTGCAGCAGAAGAGGGGTATAGTGAGCGAGAAGAGGTAGAAGGGGGAAAGGAGCCCCAGGTAGGGAGGGAGAAGGAGAAACTTCCCTGAACCTCCCAAGTGGCAAGAAATAACGCAGCAGTCTCCACAAACCTTGACAGAGAGTGGAGATAGGACCTGGCCTAGATCAGCATGAAGTGTGGGAGAAGAGCTTTCCCCCAATAGTCACACCCAAAAACTACAGCAGGTAAAGCTAGAGGGGGAGCTCTGTGGAGCTCGATCCCGCCATAGCCACCCGCCCGTCAAGAAGAATGCGAGGATGAACAGCGGAAGAAAGGCGACAGGGAGTGAGGGAGGCCCCAAAATAACATGTTTTAATTGACTTGGTACTAACTCTCCTACCTACCCCGAACGGACCTTACCGCAGACACACATACCAACAACAACTGAGAGCGCCAAAAATAAAGAAGGAGAGTGACCTTAACGCGATATTTGCATGCTGAGGAATCACATTCAATGGCATATATAAAAAAAACGTGAGGAACAACCTAAACATTTTGACCTCCTGCATTAAACTTTTACTCGTTTTTGTTCGTGGTGCTTTTCAAGAAATAGAAGAGGGAGAAGGGAGCAGAGAGGGTACCACCCCTCCCCCTTTCCAAGGCATGCACTGAATCAGAGGTGACAGAGATGGAGAGTGATGCCATGGTGGTTGAGTAAGTGTCTGTATGTGTGAAAGAGAGAGAAAAGGGGTTAGGGATTGTTTTTGTGCCACAAAAAATAATGAACTAAACTACTCAAAAATTAAAAGAGAGGTACCCAAGGCCAACCGAAGGCCACACGTATTCATCCTCCTCCAAGTGTCAAGGTGCATCTCACGAAGTATGGACACGCAAACTTGGCCTCCATTTTGGTAATGGAATAAGGTGTCATTTGCTACTCTCCTGTTTCCTTGTGTGCAAGGCGATGATCTTGGTGTATGGATTTGCATGTGTGTGTGCATGGTTGGGAGGATGTTCCCCTTTGCTCCTTGCGACGTTGGCCATTGTTGTCATTGCTCCATGAGCGTGGGTGAACCTCTCCTCTCATTCTTTGCCCCAACTTGGAGAAACCTCTCACTTCCATGTGAGGCGGTTAGGGTTGTTGCTCCCCTTTTCTCAACAGCTCCATTGCACAATATTAGTTTCAACCATGTATTCTTGATGAGGAGGGTTGATGATATAACCCTTTTATTTGGAGAGCAATATTCATGTTCTCCTGGGTGGGAGCCTAAACATGGATGCAGATTCTTGTTGCAAGTGCCTAATTTGTTTGTGTATGGTGCAAAACAAACACCATATA
>CM035429.1:54182593-54194372 GCA_020310875.1 Ceratopteris richardii
CCACAAGAGTGTAGCTTAGTGGCAAGAGATTGCCTGTTAAGTGAGCTCCGAGGAGGGGGGGGATTGTATTGGGATGGGTAACCTCTCAGGAAGTGCCGGGAACCTCTAGCTTCCTTGATCCTTGAGGTCCTCCCTAGCACACAACCAATGGCATCAATGATGACTACTCAGCAAAACAAAAAAGAAAGTAAGTCTACTACTTCAAAGTCATCATCTACACCTTCCACATCTTGTTCAACTACTTTTGCCACACCCAAAGAGAAGTATACTTTAGCTATATCCACTTTAAAAATATATATGACATTATTGTAAGAAACCAAATCATAATAAAATGTAGAAAGGATTTTTAATGAGAAGAAAAGAATATCATGTAATAATGTTGAAGAACCTTCAAAACCTATTTCTTCATATAAAGAATCTTACATACATGCCAATATTGAAGAAATAGCTTTTGATCAAGAAGCATTAAATGCATTCTCTAAAAATCCTTAGATTTTTCATCCTAGAACTACTAAGCAAATGACAGGTTGCGAAAAGGTGTTTTCTTCCTTTATTAACTCTATAGGTAGAAGCATAACCATAGATAATGATCATGACTTGGATGTTGTAGGTGTTGGAGAAGTTACTTGAAAACGAAGAGCCGATGGAATTTTCACAACTTTAAATGTTCTTTATGTTCTAGAAATGAAGAGGAATTCACTTTCTATCTCTACTTTTTTATCAGATGGTTATAAAGTTATGTTTAAAAAAGATTTAAGCAAGATCTTATACGTAATGAGGAGCATTGTATACTACAAGGTGAAAACAAAAGTAGTATGTTTATATTGTTCAAAATCAATCATGCTAATGTTATGAGATCTTCTACACCAAAGGAGGTATGAAATCATGGCATGCTAGATTTAGCCATATTAGTTACACAACTCTCAAGCATATCAAAGATCAAGGTATTGTGGAGATTCTACCTACTTTTGCTTTACCAAATGATGCAAAATCTTGTGAGGGATATCTCAAAAGGAAGCCTCATAAGCTACCTTTCAAGAAACATGGACATATCATTGCTACAAGAAACTTGTGAATCATACATTCCGTTGTTAATAGATCTATGAGAGAAAATTTTATCCAAAGTTATAGGCATTTTGTCATGCTTATTGATGATTTTTCTAGATAATCTTGGGTTCATGGACTAAAAGCAAAGTCGAAAGTCTTCTCTACCTTCAAGAAGTTTTTAGCTATGATTGAAAATGAAAGTCTAGCTAAAATTCAGATTTCAAGAAGTGATAGAGAAGCAGAGTACATGTCAAAAGATTATAAGTCCTTTCTTAAAGACAAATGTATCTCTCATCAATTCACTATCGCTTGCACTTCAAAACAAAATGGTATTGCCGAGAAAAAGAATAGGAGACTTGTTGAAATGATGTGTAGTATGATATCTTCAAAGAAGCTTTCACTGAAGCTTTGTTTTGATGTAATTTCACATGGCTAATCCCATTCTATTCTGGTTTGATGCAGTACATACAGCTAATCACATTTTGAACAGGTCTTCTACAAAAACTTTAAAGGTAATCACACCTTATGAAGCTTATTATGGTAGAAAACCTAATGTGAGCTATTTCAGAGTATTCGGATCACTTTCTTATGTACATGTTGAGAAAAAGGATCGTGGCAAACTAGATGTAAAGGCAAGGAAAGTTGTTTTCATTGGATATCCTATTGAGAGTAAAGGTTACAAGTTTTATGTTCCAGAGACAGGTGAAGTTATCCTTTCATGCAATGCATATATTGCTGAAAATAAGATATATAATAAAGAAGCAGAAATTCCAGAGTTCATTAGTGAAAATGACTATGGATTTTTTAGAAGGAATTTGGATGTACATATTCAGCCATATCAGGAGGGAGTTAAAATTCCTAGGATTTAAGAAAGAGGAATTTCACAACCTTCTACAGAGTCAGTTCCACATGAGACTTTAGTTCCAGAAATGGAAGCAAGTACTAGAGTTCCAGAAAGTCCTAGTACCTCATAGGGACATGTTCCAGAACCAGTGGAAATTGAAGAGTCAGAAAGAGTATCACCACTCTTTAAGGATACACCTACTTGGTTATATCAGACATGGAAAGATAGTGGTATAAAGACTTTTACAGGAAGAACAAGGAGTCAGACTAAACAACAACAACAAAAAGATCATGTAAGTTTTGCTGAAGACTTTGAGATTCATGATATTTTAGCACTCACAACAGTTGAAGATGAACTGCATGTGTTAAAGATGCACTTAACATTCCCATTTGGAGAAAAGCTATGCAAGAAGAGATTGATTCTATTCATAAGAATCAAACTTGGCAGCTATGTGAGTTACCAGAGGGAAAGAAAGCTATATGTGTAAAATGGATCTTCAAGATCAAACGGAAAGCAGATGGTACTATTGACAGGTACAAAGCCAGATTAGTTTTCAAAGGATATGCACAACAAAAAGGTATTGATTACGATGAGACATTCGCTCCTACGTCTAGGATGACAGTTATTAGGTCAATACTTGCTTTGACAGCACATTTTGGTTGGAATGTATATCAACTTGACATAAAGACTGCTTTTCTAAATGGTGATTTACATGAAGATGTATATATTCTGCAGCTAGAAGGTTTTGAAGAAACAGGTAAAGAACACTTAGTGTGTAAGCTTGTAAAAGCTTTGTATGGATTAAAACAGGCACCTAGAGCATGGTATGAAAAGATACACACACATCTTTTATCCATTGGTTTCCATAACTCAGATGCAGCTCCAACTCTTTATGTCAAAGCTGATTCAGGATTGATGATTATAGCAATCATTTATGTGGATGATATTATAGTCACAGGTCCCAGAGATGAAGATTTGCAGATGTTCAAAGAAAAGTTGAAGCAAACATTTGATGTGAATGATTTAGGAATCTTGCATTATTATCTTGGGATTCAGTTTCTGTTTAAGGATGAGTGTATCTATATGACGCAACAGAAGTACATTGAGAAACTATTAGAAAGGTTTCAAATGATTGAAGCTAAACCTATGCAAACACCTATGGATCATAACGCATCTTTACAAATAGTAGCAGATGAAGAGTTATTTGATGCTACTTTATATTGTCAAGCAGCTCGGATGCTTGATATATCTTTGTAATACACATCCAAATATACAATTTGCAGTTTCTCAAGTATCAAGGTTCATGCAAAATCCGACAAAGGTACATTGGAAAGCAATAAAGTGGATCTTCAGATATTTGAAGGAAATTCAAATTATGCTATGGTATTTTCGAAATCTACACATTTGTTACTAAAAGGATTTTCAGATTCTGATTGGGCAGGAGATAGAGACACTAGAAGAAGTACTAGTGGATTTTGTTTTTATCTTGGAGATTGTCTTATCTCATGGCTTTCAAAGAGAGAACGCACTATTGCAACTTCATCGTGTGAAACTGAATATCATGCAGCATTTACAGCTACTTTGGAGTCAGTATGGTTGCAAAAGATTTTCAATCATCTAGATGTAAGAGTAGATGAACCCATTCAGATATTTTCAGATAGCCAAAGTGCAATAGCTATAGCAAAGAATCCAGTGCATCATGCAAGGACAAAACATATAGAGGTTTACTACCTATTTGAGAGCAGATAGCAAAGAAGCACATTGAGCTGATTTATGTTCCTTCTAGTGAGAATGTTGCAGATATATTTACCAAAGCATTGACTAGAGATAGTCATGAGAAGATGTGCAGGTTACTGAAGCTTGTACCAGTATGACATTGAAGGAGGGATTGTTGGAAATCAATGTACATATGGTCCATTTCCAGTAAATCCAACTTAGGACTTAGCCATTTTTTGCACATTTTAGGTAAAACTTTTTTAGGCTAGATAGATAGAGCTTCATGAGAGTTATCTAGTGATATCCTTCATTCTATTATTAGAGGTCAGAGTTAGGAGAAAACTCAAACCCTAATTCCTGCCCTAAAATGGTTGATGCATATTTCTGAGGTTCTAAAAGTACAAAACACAAAAAAAATCCTAGGTTATAAGTCAAAGATGGCAAAAGCACCACTAAAATTAGTGATAGAATTATTAATCCTTCGAAAAGCTGATTTTTTACGATAGCCTTTTAAAAATTACGATGGAAGCTTTTCTCACTTACGAGCAGCTTTTTCGCAAAAGTTATCGCTATGCTTTATGGATGGGAGCCAAAACTATATAAGAGACATGTTGTCAACACTTTTGGACAATTGAAGCAAGAGTTGATGCTTACATAGTGTCAATTTTGGAGTTCTGAAGCTTTGGAGGCTAAGGAGAGGTGAAGGAGAGGCTACTCTCTTGGAGCAAGAAATCTTCTACAACTTTGTGGCAGCTATCTTTGTAAGTTAATCCTATTTTCTGTTTTTAGGGTTTTTGAAACCCTAATTTCAGAATCAAGGTTTGCTGATTTTCAGATTTGTTGCACTTTCTTGAGAGGTTAGGTTCACTTCGTTGCTCATTCGCTTCACACATACTCAGATTATAACAGCATAATCTGAATTCTGTACATCATCATCTTCTTGGCTATTCTTCCATTTAGTGAGTGCACCATCATATGGTTGAGTAGTACTCCCATGTTGTAATTCGGCCATCTATATTAGTGAGTAAGCAATTTGCTTACGTTACTAACTCTCGTCTCAAAGTTTCTTTCTATCTCTCACTTATCATCTTCTTTAATTAAGTGTGTATGCTCAAAGGTTTTTAGTATTGGAAGATCCTGGAGCCCCAAATTCCAACATGAACTCACTCACCAACTTTCATCCTTGTGTTGGCTAATTGTCTCCTTAAATGAGCTTTCCTTGTAGGATTTCAGTTTTGATAGAGATTCTCCAACTCCAACCAAGCCTAATGAGAGGTTCTACATGACTTGATTTAAGAAATAATATGATGCTTCACTCCCATAGAAATGAGTGAGAGTCCTTGTGCATCTCTAGAATCCGATCTTAATTGCTCTTCTCATGGTTGAATATGCTTCCCTTTGTTTGTAGATGATGATGTAATCTCTTATGTTTCCTCTTCAGTCTGTTGTGTTGAAATTAGAATAACATGCTTCTTGGATGAAGAAGCAACATCTTCTTCAGCTTGTCTTTGCCTAGGACATTTGCCATTGACAATATCCCACAAGTCTTTGGAAACTAGCAAACTCGTCATCATGAAACTCCACACTGGATAATTGGGCATTCCATCAAGCTTGTCTTCTTGTTCTAATCTATCTCTATAGTCACTCATCTTGGGAGCAAGGATGTAATATGTATGTATCCTAAGCTCATATACCAAATGTTGGAAGTGAGGTAGGCCCAAATAATCATCACATATTATTTTCAAGATCTTTTCAACACTTAGAACCATAGCACATACACACCTTGAGCAAATAAAATGAGAAGAATGACAAGAGAATAGAAAAGTGACAATTTAAAAAGTGGGGCAGCTGAATGCTAACCACATACTAAAAATATGCTTGATGACAATATACAATGCAAATAATGTTACAAAACTGAATATAGGCCGAAAGAGAAGGGTTCTAGGTGGAAATGTATGAGAGAAGAGTGCCTAAGAGTAATAAGAAGGTGTGAATGTGCTGGAAATAGAAGAATAATAGGATTGTATGTAGGAAATACAGCCTATGTGCTGGAATATGATGAAATCTGCAACCCTAACGAAGATTAGGGTTCCTCCTCACTAATAAGAAGCAACAAGACTTCTCTTCTTGAAGTGATAGATCATAAAAACCTGGTAGATTCGGGAAAAAGTGTCTAAGAAGCACATTGAGCTAGTCTACATACCTACAAGTGAAAATGTTGCACATATTTTTACCAATGCATTGTCTAGAGAACGACATCAGAAGTTTTGCAGATTATTGAAGGGGTTGGAGATAATGTCAGAATAGCACAAAAACCTAAATTCCAGCAACCCTAATTTTTGGTACTTAGCCAATTTTTGGGTATAAAAGGTCAAAAACTTTTATTAGCTTATCAGATAGAGCTTGAAGAGAGCTTTCATTTGGTATATAACATTCAGTCATCAGAGATCCATATCAAGAGAAAACCCTAACCCTAATTTCTGTCATAAAATGAGTTTTTACCTCATTTGAACCCTCTCAGTGAGTAGGTCAAGGAAAGCATCTCATATTATCTTTATGATGGCCCATTGAAGAGATCATAGCCATTTTAAGACCGAAAAACAAGAAATTCGCAGTTTAAAAAAACTAATCGCTAAAAAAAGTGATAGCATGCTTTTGGAAATTTTGCGTAGCATTTTAGAAAGCTACCATAGGACAGTTGAAGGGCTATTCATGAAGAGCTTTGGGTCACTTTGAAGCATCAATCAACACACAAGCTCATCGTTGGTGATCAACGCAACTAGGAGTATTGAGGAGGTGTGCTCTATTCTTGGTGCATTTCTGGAGGAGTTTTGTATCATTCAAACATCAGCATCTTGTTGATTTACTGTCCGCACCAAGTCTATATCAGTTCCTTACTTGTTAGGTCACTAGTTTCTGATTTAGGGTCGTTGAAACCCTAATTTCAGAATTAGGTTTTGCTGTAAAACAGTTCTAAATTGTTCATATTCTCTACGTCTTCACACACACACTCTTCATACCTTTTAGACAATTTACACACAAATTCTTGTATCCAGTTCCCTATTTCTGCCTAGATTCAAAGTTTGCAATCATCTACACACATTGTAATTGACATTCATATATACAATAGTGTAGGTAGGCTCTTTGCTTACTGTTACACTTGAAAATATTTTCTACTCTCTCTCTCTCTATCTCTCACTCATCTCCTTTTGAATATTAAGGTGTGTATGCTAAGGTTCATATGTTGGAAGTTCTTGTAAACCTGTGATTAATATTGTTATTGAGACCCACCCCACTTCCAACACACCAACATATGTCATCATCATTGGACACACACACCTTGTTTTGCTTGAAAAGTAATCAATTGCGAACAAAAAACTTTCTTGCTATCTTTCCCTCCACAACTAGTTGTCCGGTGGAGCGACCACCATAGGTATCCGAGCTACCTGATCTGGACTTGACTCGCTCCCAGACCCCACCAACGTGGAAGTCATCATGACACCTTCCCCTAAGAAAAAGATAAAAATCAGTCCCTATGGCTGTAAAAGAAAGAGCATTCACCTCAAGGACCAAGCTCAAGGCATTGCGCACCACATTGGTAGCCCCTCTCTAGTATCTAATCTTAAAACCAAACTCTTGAATGAGCTCCACTCACTTTGCCTTCCAGCCTTGAAGGTCAGGCTGATCAATATTTCAAAGAATGGTCCTCTATCCATACAATGAAGTAGTTACCATATAGGTAATGTGTCCAAATCGTCAGAGCATGGACAACTCCTAACAATACCTTCTCTTGTGTGGTGTAGTGCATGCGAACATCAGAGAGCTTACAACTCTCGAATGCTACAGGTTGGCTGTCCTGAAACAAGAAGGCACCTATAGCCACGTCACTAGCATCCATCTGCACAATGAATCATCCAGTTAGATCCACTATCTCAAACATTGGATCAATAGTGAATAGGTTTTCCAATGTCTGAAAACATTGATCAAGCTCCTTAGTCTAATAAATCAATAGAGTAACACTACATCTAGTGCTACGAACACCCTTCAATAAAA
This sequence comes from Ceratopteris richardii, assembly GCA_020310875.1. NCBI lineage: Eukaryota > Viridiplantae > Streptophyta > Polypodiopsida > Polypodiales > Pteridaceae > Ceratopteris > Ceratopteris richardii. The sequence goes on from CM035429.1 coordinate 54,190,254, forward strand.
AGGTGAATGGTTCTACAATATGTGCCTAGTCTTTGATGAACTTGCAAACGAAGCCAATGAATCCCAAGAAGGCCTTCCCCTCAGAGATAGGCCAATCCGGCACATCCCTAACTTTATCATGGTCAATACGAACACCATCAATCGTGATGATATGACCAAGATAAAGCACTTCAGTGCGAAAGAATTAGCACTTACTCAAACGTCCCACTATACACCTGGATATCACCCAAGAATACCAATACTCAGTTCTCGAGATATGGACGAGACATGTCATTCATCATCTGTTGGAAGGTGGAAGGTGCATTGGTCAAGCCAAACGGCAAGAATGAGGACTGCTAATGTCCATACCATGTCCGAAACACAGTCATCGGGACATCATCAAGGTATATCCATATCTCGTGGTGACCAAAATCTAAGATCAATCTTAGCGAAATAGCATGCACCCAAGAATCGATCTACAAGGTTATCCATCTTAGGTAGCAAATACATGTTCTTGATGGTAACTAATGGAGTTCTTTGTAATCTACACAAACACATCCCTTCGTGCAAGAAGAACTTGTGCACCCCATGGAGATTTACTAGGCTCAAAATCCCTTCTCAAGATAAACTTGTATTTGCTTGGCAATCTCATCCTCCTCCTTTTGATTAAAAATCTATAGTCTTTTGGGAGACAAGATTACTGCCATGTACAAGCTCTAGCCTATGGTCAAGTGTAGACCCAAGAGACGACGGAAGTCCATCTAGTAAATCTGTTGGATAAACACCCACAAACTCACGCAACAATAAACTCAAAGTTTCTTTGATCTCCATGTCATGCATAGACAAAGTACTTCTGTAATCCATACCATGCTCCCACAAATCGGTGATAGAAATAGAATGATAAAAAAAGATACATAAAAAATATAACAAATGAATAATGAGATCTCACGATGAGAAAAGAAACCTTCAAATTCATTATAGATAAGTATATTTACATCAGAGACGATTGTGATATCGAAGCAAGTACAACCCTCAATCACATGGAATCTATTATCCAAAACAAATGAAAGCTTATACGAAACATGATCCATAATCAAATGATCTATCTTGTGGAAGAACCAAGGCATGCCTAAAATGATATCCATGTGCTCAAGGCTCATCATCCGGAAATCCATGGCCTCCTAATAATGTTGGATACAAAGGTCCACCGATGGTATGATCTCTGCCCACCTCTCGCTCCCCGACTCTCCCCATAACAAACCACAATTGGATGATCTAAAATACTATTGGATACAGAGGTTCATTGATGGTATGACCTCCACCCACCTCTCGCTCGTCGGACTCTCCCAAGTCTACATTCTTGCACCACACAAGAGAAGATGAAATTATGCATAGATCGGTTGCGGAGTAGCATTGTTACAATCCTACCATTGATCTCTCCTTGGATGTGGGGAGAAGATGGGGTTGAAGGCAGTTTCTCTACACGACATTCTCGATATTTACACGTTAAAACATGAAGTATTTGCGAATCAAGAGAATATGTATCTAAAATGACTACATTCATCACAATGTCTGTCCTCCGGTGTCAAAGGAAGATGTTCCTCTTTCGTGCACTACAAACTAGTCCCCACGAACATCGTCGATCTAGTGGCACTCATAACAATGCCTGTTACTCCTATCCTCAAGTTTAAGAGCCCTCAAAGTGCAACGTATGCTCACCTCCTTATGAGGTGGCCCCCTGGATTGAGCTTCTGTTGAAGCCTTGTGTATAATCCGAACATGAGTTGAAGAATTGTTGGTGGATGATAGCTAAGGTGTCATGGGTCACCAACCTCTCGATCCATATGCACTAGGTTATGGAGGGGATCTCCACATGTGGATCATTGGCACTAATGACCGTTCACAAAATGCCATGAGGCTTCCCAAGGGTGGGATCTCTGCATGCATCCCTGTATTAGATGCATGTTTACAAGATGGGACATTTTGTAGGAAGTATCCATTGAGATGCACGTCACATTACGTCTATTAAGGATAAGTGCAAGGTATGTGCATATGCTTGGGAACCTCTATATGAGGTGTTTGTAAGGATGAATGTAGTGTCATGCCAATCGAGGCGAAGCACATACTACGTGCATATGGTTGGGACCTTCATTAAGAGGTATCTATTCATTGCATGTGGTGTTATGCCATTGAGGCTAAGCACACGATACGCCCACGTGTACTATCTCTTGTACTAAGCCCAAATAGTGGAGAGCTCGCAACATTATGGATTGCTATGAGATAATTTTCAACCCTTCTAGGATTGTGATGCCATTTGAGTCCTCTTTCGCAAACTCATGTTGATGGCAAGGGTCCTCATTATTAGTTCCATAAGGAGAGGTTGCGGGCATGATGCTCACCCTCTTATGGAATTGTTGCATTTGTTATGCGCATTGCCAGAGACTGGTCGCTAGTCTCCTAGGAGTTCCTGTCAACAAGTTCACATGCAAGAAACCTACGTGCACCTAGCATCCTGAGATCACTTCAAGATCAAAGGAGGGACAAAATACACATTGGAGACCATGGAGGATATATCAGGAGTGAGATGAACATGTGCTTCTTTGAGGCAGTGCTCATGAATGGCATAGACATCAAAATACATGTGCAAACATAACCGATGTGGAGCAGAATTTCATTGAGGCCATTCACAGTTGGCCATGATGGTAGCCCTCTCGATACCTTAACAATGATGATAGCTCCCTCATTGCTTACCTAGTGCATGTTGCCCACAATTGTGCCTACAAATCCGATGTCTTCCATATACGGTATGATTGGATGAGTAAGATTCCCTTCTTTATAGCATGCTCATTGGTACTTCACACAAGCAACGATCTTCAACCCTCAATCATGAGGCAAAATAATTAAGTTAGAAAACTCAAACATAAGTGCTTAGACCTTTGATGACATTTTATCCTCACAAAGATAAGTGGGTATTTCTTCTCATGATTTCTGAGAACTCTTACAAAAAATGTGGTCTTGAATTTAACTAATCACATGCTAACGAAAATTGTCCTAAGACTCTCTTATCTTTTACATTCCATACATTCGAAGCCTCTATGTTAGTGTCTACTAGATTGGACTTAAATCCCATCTCCTTCTTCTTCCAAAAGTTCTGTATAAAAAAGGGCTTTCATCACCTCTTTCCAAAAAGTATAGTTTGCACCATTAAGACACTTGTATTTATTCATAAATATATGTTTTTCAACCGAGGAAATGAGGTTTCCTCGATGGTAAAATGAACTTCCAGCTCCTCAAAAATAGCTTCAAAAGAGAAATGCCACAAGATGCTAAAACAAGGGTGGGGATGGGTAGGAAGTAAAGTGGGAAAGAGGCTGTGTGGATGGAAAATAAAAAAGAGACAATTCAAAAACGCTTCTCAAGCACAATGATGATGACCAAAAACTCTTCTTTGATGAAGAGCACCACCACCAAAAGAGCACAAGCACCACCATGAACGGCCAAAGAGAACCACTAAAGCCACTAGACATGTTTCGATGCCATCTAGCTTTGATACCATGTACAAAATGCACAAGAAAACAAAATGAGATGTACTCAAGAATAAAAGAATGTGAGACTCCGAATGAATGAGTGGCCCATAAAATTAAAAAACTCACAATATGGATTAGAGTGGACTTACCAAGAGCATAGAGTGAGCTCTTAAGCTTTTAATCAAGTATACAATGGAGCTGAGGGCCTCATTATATAGATTTGAGAAGAGGATCCTCACAAAAACATCATATGTAGAATAAATCCCCTCAATGGAGAATGCACACACAAGGAAACTAATTTGCAAAGGTTTCCAATACAACTAAAGTGCTATAAAATCAATAAGTACTTATATACAAAATGAAATAAACATGAACATGAAATGAAAAGGTATGATGGTGCATAAATCTTTCAACATGTATTTGTGTATGAACTTTGTGTGTGTGTGTGTGTGTGTGTGACATGTGTGTGTGTGTGTGTGTGTGTGTGTGTGTGTGTGTGTGTGTGTGTGTGTGTGTGTGTGTTGGGGGGGGGGGGGGGGGGGGGGGGGGGGGGGGGGGGGGGGGGGGGGGGGGGGGGGGGGGGGGGGGGGGGGGGGGGGGGGGGGGGGGGGGG
>CM035429.1:54204372-54336872 GCA_020310875.1 Ceratopteris richardii
AACTAATTTGCAAAGGTTTCCAATACAACTAAAGTGCTATAAAATCAATAAGTACTTATATACAAAATGAAATAAACATGAACATGAAATGAAAAGGTATGATGGTGCATAAATCTTTCAACATGTATTTGTGTATGAACTTTGTGTGTGTGTGTGTGTGTGTGTGACATGTGTGTGTGTGTGTGTGTGTGTGTGTGTGTGTGTGTGTGTGTGTGTGTGTGTGTGTGTGTTGGGGGGGGGGGGGGGGGGGGGGGGGGGGGGGGATATATATATATGTATGTATGTATGCACGCACGTATTGTGCATATATGTAGTATATAAGAAGTTTTTTTGTATATAATAATGAGGTATGAAGTCTGTATGTATGTACACGTACATCTATGCACACAAGTATGAATGGTCCTCTCAATGCATTTCATTACAAGATTCACAATCATACAAGTAACTACAGATAGATACAGAGAGGATTGTTTGACTAGAACAATGGAAAAACATGTGCCAAAAGTACACCATTCACGATCGATACACTTACTGCATCCCAAACAAACTCAACTTACTTATCATAATATGTGTAAATCAATAAACCATGGGTCCCCTCAGGCTGGATTCAATCGATTCCCTTTCCAAACAAAAAGTTCAGAAAGGGATCCTCCTTTGGCAATATGGCCTCAAGAGTCACTCAAGTATTTGAAGTGAAACAGCTAAAGCAGCACAAATCATGAAGTAAACCTTGGTGCCCTCTTTTCATGAGAGGGTTGCGATGAAACTTCTTATGTAACCTAGATGTTCAAAGGTGAAAGTCTTACAATTTGTCTTACCATTTTTCCAACACATCTGGGACATCTAATAATAAACAACATTTTTAGGCTTCAACTGATATATTGTGGTGCTTGGTTTTCCCATGATAGCCAAATTTTATTTCAAAATTAAGAACCAAAAAGGTCGCCCAACAGCAGTGAACACTAATAAAGATCTAATCGCAGACAGTAAACTCAGCCAGTTTGATATAGTTAACAAAAATGGCAAAAAAGATTGAACGATGTAAATTGCAAAGCATGAAAACCCTAACTACCTCACATTGGCTCTTTACTGAACCTGATGCATATACGAACTGAACATCACCTCTTCTACGGCTTGCTGAAAACATCTTGTGGCTTTTTCAAAATATTCATTTGCTTTATCACTCTCAGGTATAAGGAACCCATGAGAGGTGTGTGCATTTCCCAAACACCACAATGCACTTGACAACTTTGGATTGATCTTAAGAGCTTCCTCCAGCTTTGACTCCGCATCTAAACAACATCACAAGGAAGTAAAATGTCATATAAAAAGGCAGATAATGTTCACGAGGATAAAATCGCCCATAAAGTACAAGATTTCGTTTCAAGCACCTTGAACCATGTCAATAGATCCTGCACCAGGTTGAAAATGAGCGAGTTCAAGAAGGGCACCTCCCCATCTTATCAAGTTCTGTTTTTAACTAACTCTCTCTCTCTCTCTTCTTTGTTTCTCTCTCTCTCTCTCTCTCTCTCTCTCTCTCTCTCTCTCTCTCTCTCTCTCTCTCTCTCTCTCTCTCTCTCTCTCTCTCTCTCTCTCTCTCTCTCTCTCTCTCTCTCTCTCTCTCTCTCTCTCTCTCTCTCTCTCTCTCTCTCTCTCTCTCTCTCTCTCTCTCTCTCTCTCTCTCTCTCCCCCTCCCCCCCCCCCCCCTCTCCACCCGTTACCTATAGCTAGGATATACATATTCACTCCCGTCATCGGGCCCACATATATTAGGCCATTATCTACAGAGTCAAAGCCACATCTCCCCATGCACCACTACATTATCCCCACTACCTCTCCGTCACCCAGTACACTATCCAAGGTTGTTTCTATGTTCAGCATACATAGTTTTGTGTAGCGAGTACTTTTCCATTTTATTTTCTCTCTACACAGGGGTTACTACAGTTGTACAGTTGTACAGTTGTACATGGTTTTGTCTCATAGGCCAAATTTGGTCTTCAGAAGATGTTAATATCCCTTCCTCCCTCCCTCCCTCCCTCCCTCCCTCCCTCCCTCCCTCCCTCCCTCCCTCCCTCCCTCCCTCCCTCCCTCCCTCCCTCCCTCCCTCCCTCCCTCCCCTCCCTCCCTCCCTCCCTCCCTCCCTCCCTCCCTCCCTCCCTCCCTCTCTCTCTCTCTCTCTCTCTCTCTCTCTCTCTCTCTCTCTCTCTCTCTCTCTCTCTCTCTCTCTCTCTCTCTCTCTCTCTCTCTCTCTCTCCCCCCCCCCCTACTCCCTTCCCCCCCCGGCCCTCCCTCCCTCCCCCCCTTCCTTCCCTCCCTCCCCCCCTTCCTTCCCTCCCTCCCTCCCTCCCTCCGTCCCTTCCCCCCCTTCCTTACCTCCCTCCCTCCCTCCCTCCGACCCTAAAGGTATACCTGCTGTGGCCAAACTATGTCGTGTTTGTCAAAACAGCTGCATTCTATATGCCATTGCCCAGAATATTACAAGATACATGGTCGTTTTCACAGCATTTTCAGAGAAGAGTCGGGTCACTCTCAAGAACCAAGAGATACGTAAAGCAAAGCTAGCTTGCCCTGTTTTCATTATAACTATGAAGACATGGTCTCCTGAAAAGACCACAGAGAGAGATTCAGAAGCAGGTCACAGGTTTCCTTAAACCAGCCACACGCTGGAAGCTGGTTGGTCATGTGGATGAGGTAGCCAGCCACTACAGAAGGTCAAATGCATTAGAGGATCAGGTCATCCTAGCTCATCCTCAAAAACTCACAGTCAGAGTACTTATAAAGTTAGAAATTGATGAGATTTGTCAGGAACCAATGAGAGGCAACATATGAGATGGACGGATCCCTACACCATCCACTCTGTATGTTTGTTTGGATACCTCAATCTCCATCTATGTCTACCTTCCTCTCCCACTATGTTTGTCTATCTCCATCTCCATCTCTGTCTCTCTATCTCCCTCTCCATCTATGCCTATCTCTATCTATGTTTGTACATCTTCGTCTCCATTTCTATCCACCTATCTGATCTCCGTCTCCATCTATATTTATCTATCTCCCTTTTTGTCTGTCTGTCTATCTCCATCTACGTGTACTGTCTATCTCCATCCCTATCTCCATCTATCTCTGTCTATCTTCATCTCAACCTATGTCTGACTACCTTCATCTCCATCTATGTTTCTCTATCTTCGTCTCTGTTTATGGCTCTCTATGTTCATCTCCGTCTATGTCTCCACAAGTTCACCCTCAAATGAAATGCAACTAAAAGCTCATGGTAGTCAACCACAAGACTATATAGCCATCAGCTCCATTATGCATAGTATTGACTCAATACAATGACATACCCACTAATGTCATCAGTGCCCAATAGTTGGTATAGAACCAAGAATGAATACATGCTCACACACACACCCCCCATGATGCGCACACACCACGAGGATGAACTCATAAGCAGCTCTGTGAACTGAGGTTCTATCACTCCCAAAAGTGATGGACAAACTCAGCCATAATGAAGGCTAGCACAAAATGCAAACAACACAAAGGAAAAATTAAAGAAAACACATACATAGGGTATACACACTTACCAACTGGTCGCAACTCAGACGAATAATCCACAAGTGAAAATTGCATGTCCACTAACGTATATATTAGAAAGAATTCAGGCAAACCTCAAATTCACCCTAAAACGAAAGTCGACTACAAGCTCATGCTAGTCAAGCACAAGACTATATAGCCATCGGCTCCATTATGCCTATATCAATCTGTCTCTTATCTCTATCTTGTGTGTCTTTCTCTATCTCTGTCGATGTTTGTGTATCTCCATCTCTGTCTGCTTGTCTCTATCTGTCTACACATGTATGTCGCTATCTATGTCCATGTCTATATGTCTCTATCTCATCATTTGTATGCCTATATTTGTCTATGTTTGTCTCTATCCATGTCTATATCTTTTTGTCTCTATCTATATATACCTTAATAAGTTCAAACTTATCCAAACTAACAGACCTACCATAAAAAGCACAAACACAAACACATAGGAAAAACCAATACTCATAGCAAGAGACCACACAAAAAATCAGATCAACATAAGTCATGAAAAATATACAAAATTAGAAAGCAAAAGCATCATGGAAAAGAATAAGTTAATCACAAATAAATAAAGTCCAAAAAGAATAAACGATTATTTGATATATTATCAAAGACAACAACAAAGGCAATAAATACATATATGAAAAAAAAAAACACAGAACATATATACATACATACACACACATATGCATACATCATACGTACATACATATACACACATACAATACATATATACAAATAAAAGCAAAGAATAAAGGAAAGAAACTTAAAAGATAATAAGAATAATAATAATAATATCATAAAATTTAAAAATATATATTTTTAAGAATAAAAATTCAAAATTAAATTGTTGGTTTTTTAAGGCCCACAATCAATATAGAGAAAAAAATGAAATAGAGACATGGGAGAGAATACACAAAATCATAGAGATGAAAAAACAAAGCTCCAGCCATACATTGCAAAATATGAAGTACATGAATGTTACAAAGAATCATAACAAGATGCATAGAAATGCACATGTTGCTGCATATCTTCATAACTTCACAATCTCCATAAATTGAACATGATCTCCTCCATGTATAGATAAGCTCCAAGTCAATTTCCTCCTTGTTGATGAAGAAGAAACATAAACCCAAGCTGCTGCCCTCCTTGTTGAAGATGAAGAAATCCTAGCTCTCCTCTTCTCCAAAGTTGAAGAAGACCTCCTCTACCAAGCTCAAGGCTTGAGCACTCCAATAAGTGATGAGATGTGTGTTATGGACCTTGTGCTTATATAATTTTTTCCATGATGAAAATCAAGATTAAAAAACTTTTAAAAACTCTTTTAAAAACTCCAAAAACAAAGTAAAAGCAAGATAAAAAAGCTTTAAAAAACTCAAAAAACAGGGTTCCATAATTCTCGAAAACCCTAATTCTAAAAATGTCATAAGACACATGATCATGATTCATCATGCTACCAACATATTCTCCATGATCTAGGGTATGTGTCCTATCAATCCTTTGATCTATAAATGATCTTTGGATAAGTACGGATGATATTCCCAACGAAAATCAAATGCCAAAAGTTGTTGGAACACTCGAAATTCCCTTTCGGGAAGACACCACCAACTCCCCTTTGGGCATGACTAATGGGTCTCCCAATGAAAAATGGGTGTTGGGAGTTGCCAAACCACTAGCAACTCCCTTTCGCACACAAATTGCAATGCATGTAGTAGTTCCACAAGAAGGTGAGGAACGCCAACCACTTCACAATTGGAACTAATGACTAGGACCCTCTCCCTATTTGGACTCATCTAAAGACAACCACAATGGCATCATGACCCCTATATGGTCAAAAAACTATCTCATGATAAGGTCAATAGTGGTGCTATCTCTCCACTATCAAGACTTTGGACAAGAGACAATGTACATGCACATGTGTGATCAACCACCATAGGCATAGCACCACATATGCATCCCGATGGATATATGAAGGCGAAGGTCTCCAAAGTCCATTCTATACATGTACCCTGTGCTGAGTCTATATTGGCACGGCATTACATGTATCTCTACGGATACCTCTTACGGGTATCTCGAATATACACACAATCCCTAATATCATTTGGGTATCAATGGACAATCCATACAGAAGGTCCCCCATCCTATACTAATGATCTGAGAAGCAATCCAATAATATTGAATATCTTCCTACCATCTTTCTCTCACTATGACCTTTCACATAGGTACTCCAGACCCATGACTATCATGTCAAAAAACTGTCTTGGACTAATTGCCTAATCCCAACGATGCCAATCATCTGGCAATCCCCTTTGAGAGAAAGATGCCCATGGTTGAGATCTCTGTGGAACCAAAGAGAACAACACACCTCATAAATCCAATGGTAACAATCACCCTTCGGTAACACCCTAAGGTGTCTCATTGCCATCAGTCATAAATGTACCCAATATACCCTCACTATGATCATTCATATGCGTACCCAAGACACCCTAACTATTATCAATCATATAGGTGCCCAAGACCCATGCTATCAGGTCAAAAAGATGTCTTGGACTAACTGCTTGATCCAAAAGATGGCAATAATAAAGAAAGCCCCCCCCAAAAAGGCTCCCATAGTCGAGATCTTTGTGGAACCAAAGAGAGCACACCTCATAAATCCAAGGGTAGCGATAACCCTCAGGCATAGTAGATTTAAATCGAGATTTTTTTGCTCCAAATAAAATCCTTTTAAATCATTCTCGATTTAAATCTCTCCATACGATTTTTATCACCTCATGAACGATTTTTATTTTTTTCCTTTGACGTTGAAGAGATAGTGTTTGACTCATATTTTGCTTCGGTTTCGATCTTCTAGCTTGTTGTAGCGGAGAGTAATGTATCTTAGTATTAGAACAACTTGGCTTATGCTCTAGAGACTAGTACTAGATCTTTGATTACCCAAATTGGTTTCATTTTTCTTTCGGCATTTATCCAATTATTATCCCCTCAATAATATCTTAGTCATCGCATACTAGGAAGGTGATTAAGATACTGGCATTGCCTATTTTCAGATGTATCTAGATTTTTTTTGTAGTTTATGCTCCTCACATGCCTACAATAGAAACCTTTATTGGCGGTACATGATCTTTCAAGTAATCGATAATGGAAAGCTGTCCCTCTATATATGAGCACATTAAATACCCAATAATCTTTCCATACAAAGTTAACTTGAACATATGGCCATCAATATGTGATCTTTTAATTCTCTTGCAGTTCCAATTAGCAAGAAACTATTGATATACATGAAAATCTCTCTGAGTCAATAAAAACCTCAATTTTTATTTTGGGTATGAACGATCTAAACGATTAAATCTCGATTTAAATCTCACAATTTAAATCTCTCGATCACACTATGCTCTCAGGTAACACCCTAAGTAAGGTATCTCATAAGTCCAACTCGGCATACCTTCCAATGGAGTTCAGACCAACATAGGAATATCTGTCGACCAATTTCCGCACCCATACAATAGCTAGAATCACCTAGACTCATAGTTGCACTCATCTGACGGACGAGTAAAGATGTACGATTGTCCTGTCCAGTCCAGTATGAACTCGTACCATACATACGATGGCAAAACTGTCGACCAATTTCCACTAAAATATATAGAGTACTTTTGTATATTTTCTTATGTCTTATGCTTAGTCTTCTCTTTAGTGACTAGTGACTCATGAGCACTAGGTGAAATAGGAATCTTGATATATTATGTCTATGAGGACTCATGATATGTTCTCTAAAATCTGAATTTTCGTTAATCTTGAATGTCTTTAAGAAATTAAAATTATAGCATATGCATTAAGATAAGAATCTTGTAAGTTTTGAATCTTGATTCTTGAATTTAGAATACAATAAGTGTACATGTTCATATATATGTACATGTGCATAATACAATGTATATGTTCATGTATATGTTTATGTACATACTACAATGTACATGTACATGTACATGTACATGATCGTACATATCGTACATGTAACCCGAAATTTACTAGTATAGTCTCGTACTGTATGTGAACCGTACAGGACGTATCGTACTGGCTCACCATAAAGGTTCCCATTATCACATGAAAGATCCACTCATCCTATCTCACTATTCTAATCCTAGTCCATCCTTGAAGATGTCTTAACACAAAGTACATGTTCTATCACAAACAACTATCGTGAGGCCACGGTCCACCTACTAGTTCCTCTGGCAGATCGCATCCACATCATGTCGAAAGCAAAGACAAAAACGTGGTCTCATATATACCAGAATGAATCCAAGCAAACCCCAAATTCACCCTCCAATGAAAGTGCAACTATAAGCTCATGTTAGTCAACCATAAGACTATATAGCAAGTAAGCTCCATTATGCATAGTATCAACTCAACACTACGACATCCCCACTAACATCATCAATGCCCAATAGTGGGTTCAGAACTGAGAATGAATACATGCCCACACACACCACGAGCATGAGCTCAGAAGAAGCTCCACGAACTGAGTTTCTATCAATTCTGGAAGTGATGGACAAACAGCCATAATGAAGCCTAGCGCAAAATGCCAACAAAAGATAGAAAGAATTACAAAAAATGCATAGCTGATAGGCTACGCACACCTATCAACTTGTTGCAACTCGGATGGAGAATCCACAAGTGAAAACTGCATGTCCACTAATAGGACAATCATATATACCACAAAGAATCCAAGCAAACCCCAAATTCACCCTCCAATGAAAGTGCAACTATAAGCTCATGGCAGTCAACCACAAGACTATATAGCCAATCAGCTCCATTATTCATAGTATTGACTCAATACTATGACATCCCCACTCACGTCATCTATGGCCAATAGTGGGTTCAGAACTAAGAATGAATACATGCTCACACTCACATCCCACCACGAGCATGAGCTCACAAGAAGCTCTACGAACTAAGTTTCTATCACTTCTGGAAGTGATGGGCAAACTCAGCCATAATGAAGCTTAGCATAAAATGTCAACAAAAGATAGAAAAAATTACAAGAAATGCATAACTGATATGGTATGCACACCTATCAGCAATTGCAGAAAAAGAATGCACACCTATTAGCAAAGATATGGTCTTGTAAGTGAAAGAATGCAAGGAACGAATGAAGTAAAATCAAACAAACAATGTGCAAATGATGCAACAAAACCAACCATACCAAGTGGATGCATCTCTCCCGAGTAACCTGTTGAGGGAAATAAATTCCTCAATCTCATGACATATAGCATTGCATGAGTCTTGAGGACCATACTCCTCATCATGAGGTAAATATTATCGACGGCCAAACCTAAGGAATGAGTTCTTTATCGCATGGTAGTTCCCGTCAATGGTCATGGAGAAGGAAGATCCTCTCGCACAAGGCAATCTCTTATTGATGATTCAAAGGCACCCAACCTCCTCTCTCATGGCATGCACCCTCTAACATCTTCCAGAGAGTATGCAACAAAAGCATGCCCCACTCAAGGTGGTCTCATGGAAAATACAGCCTATGACCCACCATGTGGCAATCGTCTCAAAACCTAGTGCCTAGGATGCATAAACGCGTAATAATGCCATCTTACTAATCATCCACCAATCCCTCCACTCATGTCCCAATGACATACAGTGGTACAAGAGAGATATCAGACCTTCCACACTGTGGTATAAAGACTCTACATGTCTGGAAGGATCCACACTAATGACCCCTTTATAGTGTATACATGTGTATAGGCCTATTTATAAAGGCTATGTCACTTATTCTTTATTTTTGGGCCAAGTTCAATGTGAACTTGGCCAACCCTAAAAGGGTTCTATATGACCTAACTTAATAACATTTTAGGGCTCTCTCAATTCATTGTGAGCTCCTCCAAAAGCTGGTCGATTCTCTCTCTCTTTCTCTTCCAAGCAGCTGCTCCTCATCTCCTTGCTAGCGCCTCCACTCCTGAGGCACATACACACGTCCTCTACCCTTTCAACACCATATCCAAACCCTTTCAACTTGTATCATTATTCATAAGCATAATTAGGGTTTCAGAGTTGTTGCGCAGGTGCCATCCGGCAAAGAAAACTTCACTTTTCGCAATAATCTTCGATTTCATCACGAAGAACTTTGCTCCAGCCTCCGGGGCAAAGAGGAACACTTTGGATGTCTCGACAGCTCATAACAGGCTGGTTTCAGGTGTTTTACAGGTATAAAGAGGTGTTTCACAGGTCATATCAGCAATACACAGGTCTAGCACCTTATGTATTCATTTGTGGCAAAAAAAATTTGCTTATCTGTAGCAAATTGTGGTATTTTTTTTAGAATTTCAGAAATTTTTGAAGCTAAATTCGGGGCTTTCTGCGTTATAGCCTTCAGCTGTTTGAAGCCATTGTGCACTACTTTTAGAGGAGGTACCCTGATTTTAGTGCATTTTGCCCAAAATTTCAGCACATTAACCTCTTATTTGTGCAACCATGGCATCATCGTCCTCAGACATGAAGAATCTTTTTGAGATTTACCGCTTCGAGGGTATAGGTTTTGATCTTTGGAAGGAGCAAATTTAAGGAATTCTCTTTCTCAAAGATTGTGACAGGGCATTGGAAGCAAGAAAATCGAAAGATATGTCAGATGATGCGTGGCATAATGTGAATAAAAAGACCGTCACATACATAAAAATGGTCGTGTCTGATGAAGTTCTTGTAGACCTCAAGGGCATTACTACAGCTTCACAGTTGTGGCCCAAGCTTAAGTCCACTTATGATAACACCACACCTGTTAATCAGGTACACCTGACGAGGAAATTAGTTAGAGTGCTGCAGAGCACTTGTCACATTTTACAAGTACTCTATCATAGTTGAAGGACATGATAAGTTGAAAGCTATTTATCTGCTTATGACACTTCCTAATTTCTGGGAGATCTTGATAGTCTCATGATCAAATAACTCCAATCTTACTTTTAATTGTGCGAGGGGTTCTATATTGAATGAAGAAATCAGGAGAAAAGAAGGTGGTGAAGGAGGCACTTTTGCCAACATGGTTAAGAGGCAAATCAGAGAAGAAGGGCTCTTATTCACACAGAAGTAAGAGCAAAAGCAAAGAAAAGGGAAGCTCCAGCAAGAAGCAGGGTAGTGATGTTGTGGTAGGAGAGGCCACAAGAAGCCCAACTGCCGATTCTATAAGGCAGAGCTTGAAAGGAAGAAGAATGCTGGAGATAAAAGAAAGGACAAGAAGGAAGACATGACGGATCGACAAGACAGCCAAAAAGAAAAGGAGAAGGTCAATGTGGCCTTTAGTGTTGTCATTGAGGAGCTTTCAGATATGGAAGATATTCTATGTGCTAATATATCACCTGATGATGCTCATGCACATGATGTCTCTTGCAATGTTCATGTACAGGACATGTCGGATGCTTTATTGACTGTAAATGATGCATTATCCCAGACATGGATTATTGATTCTCGTGCTTCGTTTCATGTGACTCTTGACAAGTGAGTGTTTTGTTACTTTTCATGCGGCCAGCCATGGCCATGTATAACTAGGGAATAATCATGCATGTCCATTGAAGGTATTGGCACTATGCATCTTTCAACAGGTGGCACAAATGAGCTGGTCTTGCATTATGTGAGATATGTACACGGAACCAAGAAGAGTTTGCTCTCTGTTGGGCAAATGGATATGCATGGTTATAGCGTTTTATTAGAAAGCGGCTCATGGAAGATGACCAAAGGGTCACGACTGATTGTTAAAGGCACGAAAAGGGGAACTTTTTATTGCTTGCATGAAAAGGCCTTGTCTGGCAAATTCATTGCATTCACTGAGATTAATTCTCATATGAAATTGTGGCATAAAAGACTTGACCATATGAGCCAAAAGGGTCTATCCAAACTTTGTAACTTGAAGAAGCTTGATGTTAAAGGCACCAAGGTAGATTTTTGTAATGATTGTCAATATGGAAAGCATGTGAAAAGTTCCTATTACTCTGGTGTGTCTCGTAAGTCTTGTATATTAGATCTTGTCCATAATGCCCAAAAAGAGGGCATTGATTTCCACAAGAAGTCCTCTCCAGTGGTTAAAATGACCACATTACGTGTGTTGTTTGCTCTCACAGCTGCCTTGGATTTGGAATTATTCCAAGTGGATGTTAAAACAGCCTTTTTGCATGGTGATTTAGACGAAGAGCTGTACATGAAACAGCCAGGATATGCCATTGCTGGAAAGAGCATCTAGTATGCAAGCTGAAAAGGAGCTTATATAGGCTGAAAGACAATGGTACAAGAAGTTTGATGCATTTATGCTCAAACATGGGTTCAAAAGAAGCCATGCAGACCACTGTTTGTACACTAAAAAGGATGAAGATGGCAGCCCAATTATTCTTGTACTGTTTGTACATGATATGCTGCTGGCTGGGAAGAAAAAGAGCACACTAAGTGCTCTAAAACAGCAGCTGAACTCTGCATTATCAATAAAAGACCTTGGGGAAGCTGAGCATATTCTTGGTATGCGAATAAAAAGTGATAGGCAGCAGCATACTTTGCATTTATCCCAAGAAAAGTACATTGAAAAAGTGCTGGACAGATTTAATGTGGCTGATGCTAAGCCTCTTGGAGTGTCATTGCAGCCACATGTTAAGCTTTCTAAGGATGATTGTCCCAAAGATGATGATGCAGCCAATTACATGGAGTGTTCCATTGCATCAGCTTGTGGTTCACTTATGTATGCTATGGTTGCCACTCGGCCAGACATTGCTCATGCAGTGGGAGTTGTTAGCAGGTTCATGGCTAATCCTGGTAGAGCTCATTGGGAGGCAGTCAAATCTATCTTGAGATATTTGAAAGGAACTAAAAACAAATGCCTTAGTTATGGAAAGGACCCATTAGAGCTGAAGGGATTATGTGATTCCGACATGGCAGGTGATGTGGATACACGGAAATCCACAAGTGGCTATTTTCACTCCTGCAGGTGGTGTTGTATCATGGTGTAGCACACTGCAAAAGATTGTTGCTTTGTCTACTACTGAGGCTGAATATATTTCAGCCACTGAAGCTTCCAAGGAAGCAATATGGTTAGCACGTCTTTGCTATGAGTTTGGTTTGCCTGACAGAGCACCTATGCTTGGTTGCAATAGCCAGAGTGCCATATGTTTGGCAAAGAATGCCATGTTCCATGCGATAGCACTTCATTCGAGAAGTGCTTGAGGATGGCCTTATCACATTGGTTAAGGTCCATACATCACAGAACCCTACAAATGTTCTCACTAAGTGCTTACCCAAAGCACAACATCAGTTATGTATAGAGATGGTGGGAGTCACTTAGCTTAAAGGCGCCATTTATGCCTTTAAGTGGGAGGTTGTTGGGTAAAGTCCTAAATGACCCCTTTATAGTGTATACATGTGTATAGACCTATTTATAAAGGCTATGTCACTTATTCTTTATTTTTGGGCCAAGTTCAATGTGAACTTGGCCAACCCTAAAAGAGTTCTATATAACATTTTAGGGCTCTCTCAATTCATTGTGAGCTCCTCCAAAAGCTAGTCGATTCTCTCTCTCACTTCCATGCAGTTGCTCCTCATCTCCTTGCTAGCACCTCCACTCCTGAGGCACATACACGCATCCTCTACCCCTTTAGCACCATATCCAAACCCTTTCACCCACACTCTCAACCTAAAATCAGGCCTCATCCACATGAGACTGTATAGGTCGATTGTAGGTTTATCCACATGTCCAAAATCTCGAAAATGATCCCAAAAGAATATTCCTCCTATCCATGATATACGTATCACTCTTGTGACTCCTAGTCACACCACGTGGTAGAAGGTAGACAGTTGTCTAAGCCTATCATCATGGAAGCGGCCAGTATTTATCCCTAGAGGCAGTGGGTCGACCCTAGTTATCTATCAACCTCTAGCTGTCAAGCAGAAATCCCTTCCGCAAAGGCTCTAGACCTTGGAAGGCATGGCCCTTTCCATAGGTCTCCTCAACTAACTTGCTTCAGTCCGACCTTGGTTAGTCGAAATCCTCACCATGGATTTGCTTGGCTTGTCAAGATTGCATCTTGATCAATCCACTTCATGCTCCCCTTCTTCTACATACAAGATAGTAATTCAATTATTCGAAATTCATGGTTTCTTCCAAAATTATGGAGAATAGTACATATTCACTAGCTTAGCATTGCGGAGGAAAAAGTTGAAGCAATGCACATGAAACATAATTATCTTGATTGTTGTGTTTGAGATTTTTTAAATTTAGGGTTTCCACTTCCAAGATTCCATTGGTTTCCCATATCCTAATTTTATTGTTGAATTCAAAATGAAATGTATAGAAGTCATCACCACATAGCAATCAAACACAGAAGCAATGCACATGGAACATAATTATCTCGTTGTTGTGTTCAAGATTTTTAAATTTAGGGTTTCAACTTCTGCGGTTGTACTCCCATATTCTAATTTTAATGTTGAGTTCAATATGAAATGTAAAGAAGTCATCATATCATGAATGAGTTCACCACATACAATCAAATGTATGATTCGATTCATTTGTCAAAAGAAAATAAAAAACTTCTACACAAACAAGCATAAGGATAAAAATCAAATCCCACAGTTGCAAACCTAAATACAAGACATTTTTGGTTGACAAAAAGTTTTAAGCAACAAAAAGATATTAATCTTCATAAGACCTTCTCACTAATAGCCAAGATGGGCACCTTACAATTTTCCATGTTTTGGTTGCCTAAAAAACATTGAACATGTTCAAATGGATGGAATGGAACTCTTCCTGTTCCGGAACCAAAAGAATTTACAACAAGGTGATAAACTTGCAGTGTTTAAAGTTTAAATAAAGCCTTTAAAATTTAACCTTTCAAAACAAACACAATGTCAATGATACCACGAATTCAACCCATTCATACTCTCTCATGGTTTCAAAAGAAGTGATATATATCACTCTCTTTGCATTAAATAAGCTCAAGTTGGTGATGAGCAACATTGAATTTCTTAAATTGTTCTTACCTCCAAAGGATAGAGCAACAATAGACCATGTGAATTTCTTTCATGAAGACGAACAAGAGAGACACATGAGGAAACTAGGAATGACACCATGAGGAAACTAAATTCCACCAATAAGGGTCTTCTAAACCCTTGATTTCTCTAAAAAGCTTGATCACAAAAGAGGTGAGCTAAGGACATAATTGCGCTAGACTAAACTCTAAAGAATTTCCTTGACCCAAAGGATAATTTAAAAACTCACTATGGGCTATGATCCTTTCTTTGACTAAAGATGAGCAAGAAATACACACACTGAATCCGAATTGCACTTGTAACGACACTCAAACACGTAAAGCTTTGATTTCAACATGCAGACTAATAGCATAAGCACGATTAGGTTTACTCCTTAAAGAATAAGCCTCGGTCAAGATCAGGTCAAGACATCATTTTCATCACATCTAACCATAAAATTCCTCAAAAAACTGTAGAATCGGCCAAATCAAACACTAGATTGGGTTAATATACAAGATTCAGCAATTAGGCAGCATTAGATGTTCAGAAACCCTGACATTCATTTTAAGGAAATGCTTACTGCCTTAGGAATCTCATTATTCCACCTGAACTACGAAATTTCACCGAAGTAAAACTTTATGCAACGATCAAATTGGATATTGGACTGAAGTCAGACGTCAATAAATTATAAGCATTGAAGTGTTTGCATGCAAGTGCATGTTCACAGCACGTTGTCATCTTCATAATCTCACTCTTCTGAAAACTGAGTCCCCAAGTGTACTTGAGGGAGTGGAAGTAAATCATCCAAGAGAGGAAAACAAAAAATACTAATAAAATTAATAAAAAAGAGAGGCAAATATGCACCTCCGCATCACGGGGTTCACGCTCATAGAGTTCTGCAGCTTTTTCACGTGCAGATTCGAAAAACAGCAGGCGCTCGTACTCTTCTGGTCCTACTTCCATCTTGTGGTGCCCTCACTTCTTCACCTCAGTGACTTCCATATTTTGTTTGACGATGCACGTAATGTCCAAAGTGGGTCTATAGAAATTTCGTATGGCTGAAGATAAAATGGATATCTACTCTAGCGGTGTAGTGTTAATACTCTTGAGTAAGTTGGAGGTTTTGGGTTAAACTAAGGCCATTGACTCTATGTGAGTCTTTGATATGGGCATAAAGAAATTTGATGTGCTAATAAAGGAAGTCTTTTGGGTTGTATATACATGATCAAATACTTTTAAGTATAAATTCTCCTAAGATCACAAAGAGGACAAACACCCACATCGAGGGGCACATTAAGGCTCACATTTTTTGTGAAAGTATCTAGTTTTTTTGGATCAAACACCTCATGAAACATTGAAGGGGGGTTGAACCATGGATCATTTGCTTAATCATTCATTAGTATTACCATTGTTCTCCATACTATCAATTCATCCATTTAAACTTTGTCCTCTTCTGTAGAAGAACAATAATTCAGTAGATCTCATCACAAAGTTTCAATTTTCAAGAACATTGCCCTAGCTATGAAAATGTGGGAGATCTTGTGTTCTCAATGAACCCAGCTAGTTTTGGTGCCCTACAACAAGAAGGGACTTGTTGAGAGCTCATGTTCTTGATGAATTCTTGCTTCTTCACTCTCCACTCATTCATATTCCCCTCTTTTCATTCTCAAGCATAGGTTTTCTATCATGCTCCCTTCATATTATGAAAAAGTAAGGCCAACATGAACTCTTCATGGGTACCTTCACTGTGTTATGTGAGTATGTTCTATATAGGAGCCAAGCTTATTCATCAACCCCCCCTCTATGTTAAGTGATGGGGTTATCGTTACCCTTTGAAAAATGTTGTGCATCTTGTGGCATTCTCGGATAAATTGGCAATATTTCTTGGGAATACATTAATAATGGAGGTGCTAGAAATTTCAATCATGTGGAGTGGAGGCTCATACCATTCATTTGCATGTTCTAACTTGTCTAGGTAGGTTTTGTCAACCTCTAGGGAATGAACATGGTATTTTCATCATCTTCAATATCAAAACCCTATAATTATAGAGATTGATTGCATCTTCCTAACAAAAAGTGGGACTTCTCTAAGCAATTATCATATACTGAATTAGAATCTACATGATACTAAAACCACTATCTTGAATGATTCATAATTTGAAAATTGGTTTATTCTCTAAGTCCGCATTTGGATTGATGGATGTCCATAAAGACAAACCTTCATATACGAGTTGACTATAATTGTTTCCAAGATAATAAACCTAACTCCTTTCAAGGTAGATCACTAAAAAAACAATAGTCAATTCCAAATCTTTGTATGAAAAAAATAGGACATTCAATGAAAAACCCTAGCTAGATTATTACAAGGGTCAAGCCTACAATGAAGGCTTTTAAAAGATGGCAATGTGAAGTTTGTCTTCCATGGTGAAATATATATTGGATCCATGCGATTAATTTTCAACCTAATGGCTATATTTTTATTCAATGATTTGAAACGTGTTGATTCGGTGCTTAATGTAGAGTCATTAGTTTTTCAAGAATGCACTTGTTTTCGTTTCTAGATGGTATGAGAATTTAAAATGTATAAAGAAAAAATTTGCCAAAGTTGAAGCTTGGGTGGATTTTCCTAATATGTCATTGAGGTTTTAGCACTACTTGAAGAATACTTGGTGCTCAACATTTTCTTCTACCTGTTTCATAGATTCATAGTGACATTGACCCTGAATGGGATCCAAAATTCTTGACTGAAGCTGACCTAAATAGTCCTTTCAAGTTTAAGTCCAACATATATAGAAAAATTGGAGAGATCCTTTGGTCTTACATCTACCCATATAACTCCTTATGTTTTCATAAAAGGGGTCATTTCTTCAACATTTGATGGAAGAGGAATGTATATTTTGTGTTGTTGGAATTACCAGAGCAAGAATGAACACAAAATGTGCAAGAAAAAGAAGAACTTGCCAGCAAAATACATAGTTCTATTACTAAGTGTGTAACGTACAAAGATAAACAGCTCATTAGGGTTATGGCAATTTATAGGATTGAAGGGAAAAGAGCCTTTTAAAGAAGGAAAAAAGTGCTCCAATGGTTGTAAATATGTTTACATGCATCATTAACAAAATAGAGTGTGATGTGGTGAACAAAGATCAATTTTTTGCAAAAAGCTTCAAACTTCTCATGACATAGAGCCTTTTTGAAGCGATGTGATCACATAAGGCAAATTGATGTCTTTTATAGAACATCTATCCTTGACACATTAATAATGCATATCAATGTGCTTTGTGTGAGCATGGAACTTTTGGATTCCTAGAGAAGTTGCACAGTAGGCATTTAAACCTCACATGCTCAACAATAGTTATGAAAGCTTCACTATACTCAACCGCACAACTAGAAGTGGTTATAGCAAGTCTCTTCTTGCTCAACCAAATTATGCATGATCTACCAAACGTGAAGCAAAAACTAGTTGTGGACACACAAATAGTATAATATAAAATCCAACCAGAACTAACAAAAGCATGATGATTTGGCAACAATGATCCCCATTTAGTATTCAACAAGCTGACCTATTGAGTATCACTTGAGTATTAAAAGATATGGTTAACAACCTACCAATGTTTGACACTTGGGCTATGCATAGACTTGATCCTATAAAAGAAAAAAAGTTGAATTTCACAATGTGTAATGCATACATGAATTAAGAGTCCAAAAACTTTTTGATGGAAACCAATACCAAATGCATCTCTTACATCATGGGCACTTTTTACTCTAGCATTGGGGCACTTTTTACTCTAGCATTGGCTAGATTTCTTTTTTTCCATGTAACTACATATACATGATATACTCATATGTGTTGGAACTTTGTACTTAGGGGCTCAATTATAGCTCTCACTTGACTCGTTCTCATATCAATGATCGTCTATCTACAAAGAGCTCTTTCATCCATCGCATGTCTTTGTGTTTTGATCTCCTTCTTCACTCTTGTGTGTAATTATATTCATGCTTCTTCATTCTATCACACACCCAATTGTGGTATCAAAGCAAGTTCACCTCCTTCTAAACATGTTTTTTGCGTCCATCATTGCACACACTTTTGACGATGCAAATTGGTTACAAAGCATACAAGTAAAAAGTTTAGAACTCTAAGATCATTTCCAACATGTGTCGTAAGGTTTTACCTGCCCCCCTTTTTCGAAGCCATTCATGCAGTTAGATTTTCCATCAAAGTTACAATTTCAGGAGTTCGTATTTTTCTACTTTTGAGTTCTTTGTTTCAAGCTGAAGATAAGCTTGATGGGACCAACTATCCAATGAGGTATTACATGATGAAGCAAATTCTAAACATAGTGGTAGATGTTGACAAGCGACCCAGCAGTTCTTCTACTCCACAACCTATTGTCAAAGATTTAGGATCTTCTTCAAGTACGTTGACCATGCCTTCTCCACCTACACAAGAGCAAATTAGATGGGATGAAAAGGATGCTCAAGCTCATGCATTGATTATTGTTTTTGTGAAGCAACATATTGTTCCACACATCAGTCATGCCCTACTTCAAGAGAAGCTTGGGATACACTTGCTTCTTTGTATGTTGTGCATAATGAAGAATGTGTTACTTGAGAAAGCAACTCAAAGATGCATCTATGGTTGAAAACGAGTGAGTGGATGTATATGTTACATGGATCAAGGATTTGAAAGAGCAATTGGAAAACATTGATGAGATCATTTTGGATGCATTAGTTATTTCTTCATTACTCAAAAGATTTCCATGATCTTTTCAAGTCTTTGCTACTACGCTTCATTCGGTTGCAAAAGGAAATCAAAATATGTATTTTCATGAGGTTGTGTCTCTTCTTTTGCAAGAAGAGCAACCAAGAATGAATAGAAGTGGTTTGCTTGAGGGAACACAAGCACTTGCTATTACACAAAAGGAAAAAAAACAAGTATGTTTCAACTTTGGGTTCATCAAAACCAAAGCCTCACTCTTCCTCTTCCAATTTTTCCTCTCTTGATGGGGATATGAAAAAGAAGAAGAAATGAAGTACTATCGAAAGGTTGGACATACCATTGATGAATGTAGAAAGATTGCAAATCGTAATGAAAAGAAGAAAGGATCTCACATGTCTATTCTTGAGAATACATATATTGCAAAGAATTATGAAGCAAATGTTGCTCAAGATGTTTGGACAAGTGTTGTTATGTGTCATTATGATTCATAGTCACATTTTACATGTATAATTGCAAATGAGGCTGATTCAGATTGGTTTTCTTTATAGTTGCGCTTCAAAGCATATCATTTCATGCAAAAGCTTTTTTCCATCTTTGAAAGATGCATCCAAGGGAGAACATGTTGTGTGTGCAGAAAATGCTTCTTATTCTATCATTAAAGTTTTAGAAAATCCGGTTATGGCTACACATGGAGGTATAGTTACTCTAAAGAATGCACTCTATGTACTCAGTATCAAGAAAGATTATGGTTCCTACTATTGTTAGTATGGGACTTCATGTTCACTTTGTTGATAACAAATGTATGGTTCATGGTATCAAGAATGGTGATGTTATACTTATGTTAGGGACATAATGCAATGGCTTGTATCACTTTTGAAAATTGATAGGCCTAGTTTTTGGATCTTCATTGACTTCCTTGTCTACTTATTGCTCTTCTCTTTGGCTTCCTTGCCTCATGCTCCCTTGATGACTTAACCTACCTTGACCGCTAACACTCCCCCTCTCTCGCATTTGCCATCCTTGATAGACCCTTGTTGTGGAGGGTATTTTGTGTAATATTGGACCATATGAGCAGCCAATTCATGTTCTTTGAGTGTGAGTCCTTGTGCTAGATCAATCATGAGTCGATCCCAATCCACAAGGCCTAGAACATCCGGATGCGGCATTCATAACTCCTCAACATGAAGGGCTTGCTTAACCACAAAGAGGTGTAACAAATGGGTGGGCCTGGCTAAGAATGTTTCGAAATGGTATTCCTAGAATCTAGTGGAGAACATCTCTTCAAATGTTTGTTTATAACATGTGGGTAAATATTTTGTGTGCATGTGCAAGCATATACAACATTTACAGAAGTTGTGGTGCTCATACCATAAACCAAATCTAACATACCTTTGTTGAAACGTAGGGTCGAGATATATGGAGCTTTTACTTTGCGAAACATCTTGAACACCACAGTCATGAGTTCAAAGATCATCATACACATCCTAGCCATGATGTCGGGCATGTTTTTCAATCTTTGAGTCCAATGGTATATGGTTGACACCATGTAGGCCATTGTAAGAGGTCCATGGGGTGGCGTGAAGTAAGGATAATTCAACCAATCTAAACACCCAGGGTTGTTCCTGACTTTCAATACAAACACTGGCCATGATCATCTTTGAGGGACTAGTCAATAACATGGATTGTACATTATATGCAGTGGTACAATGGAACATGTTTGCATCATCTCGAAATAGGTTTCTAACAAATTGTAATGCCAATTTGGTTGAAATATGATGCCTCATTGAGCCCTCTCGAGAAGGTTTCCAGGTTGGAATTGGGTAGCAAATGTGGGCTCATTGCATACCACTTTCTTTATTTCCACATTGTAATCGGCTAACTACACCAAGTATCGCATATATTGCAATTCCGAGATGGTGAACACGCGATGGTGTGACAGGTTTTGGAAATACTCTGAATTTAGCATTATTTCTTCAAGGTTGGACATTGATTGTATTTGAATGGTTACACAGTCATCGTGGGTATGTCCAATCTCTTCCATCTATTTGAGCCACTAGGGCTTGGGTGCTTCATATGTTTCTTGGCCTTCCTCAGTGATAAGACCACCTGGGACTGTTTGGGGCTCATAAGGGTCTTCAAATGTTTGTTCTATTAGGATCTCCACTAACTCTTATGGGTCAGGCACCTCTTTCCATGATGGTGGCCTCTCATATTGCAATAGCTTGGTTTGTAATTCCTCTAATTGCTTTTGTAAAGCCTCAACTTCTTGTGAAGCTACACTAATTGGAATAGCCTTTAGAACTTGTTCTCATGTAGAGGATTGCTAATTGTGTAGTTGATTGATTTGTTCTTGCAACTAATCATACGATTCCAAGAAGTTTGCACATTCTTCTAGAATTATATGGATGTTCTCTGTTGGAACTTTTAGGAATTTGGAGGGACTAATTTTTGTGCCAGGGGTTCTTTCCATGGATGCTTCCAAATTTTCTTGATTTTGTTGCCAGAGATGCTTATTCTCCTCCAGTGTTGCTTCCATGTGTCTTCGTAAGAGATGTTGATATATTTAGGTCGTGATGTGTGTGAACACACTAGGACCACGGGGCACTTTTTTCCCTCTTTAGGAGGGCTTTTTCCCCCCGGCTTGTATATAGGCCTATAGCCCTAATGGGTTACTAATTTTTGTACATTCTAGTGGTAATACATTCAGTATTGTGTGTTGAGCTCCAAGCTTCTTCTTCTTCCTTGGGTTGTTCGCATGCTTCCGTAGATGTCTAACTCCAACAATTGGTATTAGAGTAGGTTGTCGCTTCATCTAGGGCATCATCGACACCCCTCCGGTCACAATCTCATAATCGCACAAAATTTGGTGAGCATACTCAGAGTGATTAAGAGATCAAAACGGCTTCGCTTTGTGGTGCTGAAATTGTGATCTGAGCTCGTTTCGGCCTCCAAGCGCACTTTTCGCAATGCTTGTGCATGTTATTTCATCTTTTATGCCAAAGATATATACAGATTTGGTTTGCCAGTATAAGCATCTCGAAGTCTTGTACAGATTTAGTAGAATTCGTCAGGGTAGTTTGTTCAACTTTTTCATATATAATCATTTTTCTGCATCAGGGTATTTTAGTCAGTGGCCATGGCTGAAAGCAGTGATGTATTTCGTATGCTAGCTGTTGAGGTTAAGTTGGACGATACCAATTACCCATTGTGGGCTTATATGATGCGACATGTATTGGTTGCAAAAGGACTGTGGAACATTGTGCAGGGTGTTGAAAAATGTCCTATTACACCTACAAATACAGGTATTGAAGTTGATGCAAATGGCATTGAAGATGCTGATATTCTTCATATTCCTATTCGTGCTACAATTTTTGATGCACCTACTATATAGCAAATTTGTTGGGATGGCAAAAATGCCCAGGTACATGCATTGATAGCCTTGTCTGTTGAACATGCCATTATTCCTCACATTCGCTCTTGCAGAATAGCTAAGGATGCTTGGGATACACTTACCACATTGTACCAGGGTAGGAATGAGGCTCGTGTTGCTTACCTCCGAAGACAGTTGGAGATTGAGCATATGAATAAAGGTGATTCTATGGACAATTTTCTAACAAAGATCAAAGACTTGAAGGAACAATTGATTTCTGATGATGAAGTTATACTAGATAGCTCACTTGTGCAGACCGTTTTGAATGGTCTCCCTGATTCATATAAGAGTTTTGCTTCTACTCTTCATTTGATGATGAAAGACAATCCAAATGCCTTGTCATTTGAGGAGTTAGTTTCTGTTATGTTGCAACAAGATCAGTCTAGGCAAAATAGGTCCATTATGCATGTTGCAGATCAAGCTTTCTTGGCTAGTTAGAAGGGCAAAGGTAAATGGAGCTCATCTACTAGTAAGCAGAAATCTGCAAATGCTGCACATTTGAAGAAGGAAGACAAAGTTACTATACCAAAACTGGTTGCAAAAGAGGCAAAGAAAAAAGAGGCTAGAATGGTTGTTGCAGAGGCCTCTACACCAAAAACAGAGTCTACTAATCTTGTGTAGAATGAAGAATGGGTGTTTATTACTGTTTGCAGTTTTGACCCATCTTCTCCTTAATAGTGTATGTCTGTAGTAGACTCAGATGTTTGATAGTGGGGCAACCAAACATATACTTCGTAGCACAGTTTCTTAACTTCACTCGAGCCTGCCCCTATAGGGAATATTGTCACATGTGCCAACAACTCCTCTTATCCTGCCATGGGAGTTGGTAAGATCATTTTGATTGCTACTGATGGTAGTTCTTTCACTTTATCAGATGCTTTATTTATTCCAGGGCGTAATAAAGTAAGTTTATGATCTAGGGGTCAGGCCGGTTCAGACGGATCTGAAATCGGACACCGTTTGGTCATCCGTGTGTATGACCAAAGATCTTGAGTTTAGACTTACTAGGAGGTCTTGTGCTCTTGTGAACAAGTGATCCACTTAGCTTAGTGGTTAAGTCTCAAGGATGTGAAGGAAGAGGTCTTGGGTTCAATCCCCATGAGGGACATGGGGAGACTATTTTGCCCAAAGAGATCTAGAGCCTTCTAGAAGCATCCACTTGAGTTAACTTGAGTTGACTGGGACACTTGGCGCACATGCAGTTACATGGCCGACATATGGCTGGCTAGTATCCACCTACCCAAGAAGGCAGTCCCCTAGAGAGAGCTATATATAGAGGCATTTGGTTGGGAGGAGAGTCATCTCTCTAGCACGTGGTGGTCGTAATCCTTGTTCTCTTGCATTGGTATCAAAGCTAGAGCTTTCATGGAGACCTTGCTCTTATCATCTCCTTCCTTATGATCTCAAAGCTTTTTTCCTAGCGGAGAAAACAAAAAGAGAGGCCTTCGCTGGCGCCGCTTGGTAGTATCGAACCCACGACATCCTTTTTCAGGAAGTGTTCTCTTATCCAAGAACACCATCCGTTTGCGTGCATTCTTCTACAGAAAACATTATGTCAATACGGAGCTCTGCGTTGTTACAACAGAGACAAAAGACAGAAGGTTTTCCTGCATGCAAAGACGGGTATCAAACACAAGACTTTGCTGAAACATGGGCTTCTTCGTATCCACGAGCCCAAGGATCATTCGGATGATTTAATTGTTCATGCAACTTCTAGAGATCTGTATCAAAAGCAATATACTACATGCATTCTGAAGCTGGTACTGGGCGGGTTCTTGAACCCATGATGTCCCGAGTTAAGGCATCCGCTTTACCCAGTAGACTCACACCGACAGCAATATCCGTGGTGATGCATTCATTCCCTGAATATTTTTGCTGTTGAATATCCAAAGCAGGATGGCTATTATAGCCAACAAACCGAGGAATTCAACTCGAACTATGGCAGTTTAATCAATGGACAAGGCATAGAATCAGATGGGAATCTCCAATCAAATGGAACGAAGATTGTTGGATCATCTGCTTTTGATTCTAGGTCTTATCCTTCATCAGAAAGACAAAATGAAGCATCTTCCATACATCATTTGAAGGCAAAGGATGGGCTAATATAAAGGCTTCATTTCTTCAAAGGAGAGGACAAGAAGAAGCAACGGTCTTCAAGGATGGAAGATGGTTCTTCCCGATAATTTTTCATTAGTCTACACTTAATCCTAGATGCACATTGAAATAGCCAAGATTTTAATCGATTAAGTCTAGATTAAGATAATAAAAAAAATCCACTTCTCATTCCAAGCATTAGTTTGCATTAAGGAAAGACTTGATTTAAAAAAGAATCCTTGTGCATCAAAGAATGTATTTTGGTAGTTTAATTCCAGATTTCCTTTCCATTGAGTAAGCTTTTTATTGCACCACAAGGATATGTATTTATATCATAGTGCATTAGGACAAAGGAAAGGATATACATGCATCAAGATTGCATGATATACATTCTTAGTACAAGGAAAAGTCATGCATCAAGCTTATGCACAATTGTTGCATTATTTTTTGGGCATGCAAAGAACATGCATGCATACGCATGTGAGTACATGCATTTGCATGTAGGCACATACATTTGCATGATAGAACGGGATGATGTTTGCAAGTAGATATGATAATGTACTCTCTTAGTATTTAGCTTACTTTATAAAGCTCGTGGCTTAACAATAGGGAAGACAAAGGACTAGTTAGTTGCAAACACATGCAAGTTCTAGTTTGCAGCTCAAGTAATTAGTCGATTCCTTCCCAAGTTGATACTCTGCTATCAAAGACAAATACTTAATGACAATTAAGTATGTTTGATGTCTTACTAGGTATAAGTAGGCACTAGGAGAAAGTTAAGTATTAAATTTTCTTGATGACCAAGAAAATTTAATTACTTGCAAACTTTTTGCGATGTATGATGACTCTAAGTCTCGGATGTACTTAGCGAGTCATGAAGATAAGCTTATAATGATTACTCTAAGTATATGTGATATTTAGAAAGTCATGCGGATAAGCTTTAGTTGATTAGTTACGTAATTTATGTAACTTCTCAAGCATCCCAAGATTGGATGATAACTTCAGCTATATTTCCAAGTTCCATGAGCACTTTTTAATTCCATGGAACTCAACAACCAAATCGATGAACTTAAATACAAATTGAACTTTGAAGTTCAATAGATTTGTGTTTCGTTCATGTTTTGCATCTCTGGTAATGATGCATAGAGTCATGAAAACATGGAAACTTTGGAAGCACTCTTCTATTTAGAAGATTTCGAAAGTTTTAAGAAGTTTCTTTGTGGTTTCAAGATTCGTATCTCATGATGAAATCTCGATAAGTGACTTTTAGGAATTAAGATATTTCCTGAAAAGAGAAACACTAAAATGAAATAGTCAAGCCTTCTATTTCACACATGAGATCATTCTCCTACCATGTTCGAGATGAATTTATTTTTGGGAAGGAAGATGTTCCAAGTAGAGGATCTTAGTTGATTCATGAACTCTTCCCAAAATACACATAAATTCATAATATATGATAGGACCAAGGAATGATGATGTTCTAATAAATGGTGCATGAAGAGATAATCCATTGGAAAAATGATAGCTTAGACCTTTTGTTAAGCACATCTTTCCAAAATTGGACATACCCATCAATCGGGATAGAAATTGATGGATTGGATAGATAAGATCAAAACATCTACTAGTTATGGATGTTTTGTCAAAAGATGAAGAAGGAAAAACCTCTTTAAGATATAGCTGTTTTGCCAAGATATATAGTATGTTTGGTTTTGTTTAAGCTAATTCAAGCTTAAAGAAGAAAGCCAAGTCAAATTAATCTTTGGGAATCAAGATATTTTCTAAAAGATATGTCAAAGTAATCTTTAGGAATCAAGTTACTTCCTAAAAGTTAAACCAATAAAGGAAATAACCTAGTTCTTTTGGACAAGCAATAAAGCCTAATATTTCTTTTAGAGAGAAGATTCGAGTAAAACTAAAGATTCCAAGATGAATCATTGTCTTAGTGTTACTAATTCCTTGACAGGAATCTAAAGTTCTTGAAAGAAAAAATCTCCCTAGATGTGAGACTAGAATCTTTCAAGAAAATTCTAATAGTAAGTACTTCCTAGTAATTCCCAAAACCTTTGGTATGGGTACTTAAGTCCAAATAGTGATATAACCTAAAGGTATATCAAAGATTCTTAGCTTTGGAATCTAAGAGGCATCAGTGTATGCTTGGACTGAAGTTAAGATCTCTAAAAATCCCACAGGTAAGCAAAGAAGCTTTTGATAGTTCCGGAGATCTTAAAAATAAAGACTAAGTTTTTATTTTAGTCGCAAGATCAACTAAACTTGATCAAGCTTGGCCATGATAATTGCGATTGGAACTACTTTGTAGATTGCCCAAGCATTGGCAATGAAATTCCTTTTGGGAATTATTCACTCAAATTCCATTTATCCAATGGAAAATTGTGAAAAGAGTAAGTTGTTTCAAGTTTGAACAGAGAGAAGAAATTCCAAGAATGTAGTCTGCAACCGTGAAGACGGTACTTAAGTATGTGGAAGGTAAAACATAAATGTTTGCCTATCCTTAAAGGGATTTTGGTACAAATCTAGAGAGCATGAGCGGATGCTTAGACTTAGGTAGTAGAGAGATTCCTGTAAAAGTCTCGCCCGAGATAGTTACCTAAAGCATCAATAAAGAAGGAATCTAAAGAGAAGAAGTTAAAAAACTATTGTCACTACGAATTGGTCAAGGATAAACCAATTGAACTTGAATCTATGAAAATTCAAGTACTTGGAATTCTGATTGGTTTTCATTTGAAAACCCTAGCAAATAAGGATGGATGTTCCATCAAAAGGTTTTCAAGTTCCCGAAGGAAAGCACAAGATCATGGAACGATCATGTGAAGGGACCAAAACCTAGAAAATCTAGTTAGAGTTAATGCCTAAAACTTCAAAATTCTCGAAAAGAATGAAGCAAGAGGGTTCTCTATCAAGAGACGTTTAGACTTTAGGATAATATTCACTCACACGTCAATGTGAATATAAAATAGGGTGGTATGGGACACTAGATTTTATACTCAGATTGATGTAGGAAAGATGGTATGGGACATCGGACCATGGGATGATAATTATCTTTTAGTCCTAGATTGGATCTTCAAGTTAGGTTTCATCCTCGAGGGAATTAAGACTTCAAAGAAGGAGTTTAATTCAAGTAGGATGAAAATAGTATCTCAAGAAAATAACTTCAAGATCAAGGAAACAGAAGATATCAAGTAAGTAACTTCCAAGATCTTCTTGAAACACTTCAAGATAAAGTGTTGTTAATTCGGAAATATTTCATAAATTTCCGAGAAAAAGTTGGACTTTGATTTTGAGATGATCTTTTCAAATCAAGGATTTGATTGACTAAGTCAAGCATCAAGTTCCTAGTATAACTTGGTAAATTCACTCTTTTGACTCAAAGAAATGCACAAGAATTGCATTCCCAGTAAGGAGTGAGAAAGATTGAATGTGACAACTTAGTCTCAAGTGAAGCATTATTTAAATACGAAACTCATCAACAGAACCTCAGTGGGTCGACACACTGATGTTGGTTACCACACTAGTATCTTGTGGTTGGATGATGTTTTTCAATTTGCATTGAATCTTTTTGAGAATCCAGCTTATTTCTCTTAAAGATAGAAAAAATGCTTCAAATACCCTGTTGAAAGAGATCTTTGAGAAGTTAAAGTCCTAAGTCATCTAGACTTTGACTCATAACAAGCTTACGTATCTTCGAAGTTTGAATTGGTTGTACAGAGTTTTAGTTATTTCTTTCCGCTTTCCAAATCTTTTGGAATTGGTTCAGATATGGTATTTGATTCCTTTTGCAAAAGACCAGGGTTAGCTGATTAAAACTAGATAACTAAATTGAACATCCTAGATAGATGTTATAGAACATTTTCAATCTTCAAAAGATAATAAGTCTAAGTGGACTTATTTATTGAGTTTGCTTCAAGTTATACCATAAATGATTTCCTAGAGTCCAGTATACTCTAGAATAAAGAAGTTGGAAATTGCTCAACAGATTGACAATTCCCAAGAACTTTTAGCTCAAGACTATGAGAAAAAGTATCCTAAGTTGCACAATTTTCATTTTTTATTGGTCAAATTATAGTATGGTTGACTCAAAGAAAATGGTAAACTTTCTCCTATAGTTTACATAGGATTTTTAAACTCATTAGGACAAAGTAGCCCTTTAGTCAGGTGATAAAATCAAGTAATTGTTGGATAGGAGTTAACCATTGTACATACATCCAAGTTAGATGTTTGGGACAACCAAACTTCAAGCTATCCAAAACAAATTCAAGTGAATCAAGAGTTCTCAAAGTATTGCGAGGGATAAGAATCCCACCTTTATTACTAAGACCATGCACCAGTCATGCCCAGAAATGGACAAATAATTTGAATCCACCCAGTTCACATGATTGTGCCTAGATCGCACATAGAGAAACTATGAATTGGCTAGGGTTGTTTTAAATCCATCCTTATCATTCAGTCACTAATTTGTACTTTGACTAGTTTATCAAAGTGCAAAGCGAGATAGTGTTTTGAATCATTCGGACAAGGATACCACCACACAGATGAGACATGTTCTTCCAGTTCTAGAACATGACCATGTTCTTCCAGTTTTAGAACATGAGGCTCGAGGGTTGCCTATAGTAGATATATAGCTCTATTTTCAAGGACGAAAATATTTTTTCAAGGGGTAAGAATGTAAGAAAGTAAGTTTATGATCTAGGGGTCAGGCCAGTTCAGACGGATCTGAAATCGGACACCGTTTGGTCATCCGTGTGTATGACCAAAGACCTCGAGTTTAGACTTACTAGGAGGTCTTGTGCTCCTGTGAACAAGTGATCCACTTAGCTTAGTGGTTAAGTCTCAAGGATGTGAATGAGGAGGTCTTGGGTTCAATCCCATGAGGGACATGGGGAGAGTATTTTGCCCAAAGAGATCTAGAGCCTTCTAGAAGCATCCACTTGAGTTAACTCGAGTTGACTCGGATAGTTGGCGCACATGCAATTACATGGCCGACACATGGATGGCTAGTATCCACCTGTCCAAGAAGGTAGTCCCCTAGAGAGAGCTATATATAGAGGCATTTGGTTGGGAGGAGAGTCATCTTTCTAGCACGTGGTGGTCGCAATCCTTGTTCTCTTGCATAGGGATCAAGAAAAATATGTTGTGAGTTTCTACATTAGCCAAGATTGGCTTGGTTGTGAAATTTGTTGATGACAGATGTACTGTTCATGATCTGTCAAATGCCGACATGATTATTCCTTCTGGCATTTTATATCATGGGATGTATAAGCTCATAGACTATGAAAAATATGTGAATGATTTCGCATGTGTAGTACATGATTCTTAGGCTATGTCAGATGCAAAGCTTTGGCATGCACGCTTTGCTCATGTGAATTTTGCTAGTTTGCTATGCCTGCAAGAATCTGAAATGGTGTCCTCTTTGCCCAAACTTGAGGCACCCGGTAAACATTTGTGAAGGTTGTATTCTGGGAAAAATGCAGAGTTCATCCTTCCCAAAAGATGGTTCAGTTCGGGCTACTCAGAAATTGCAACTTGTACATAGTGATGTCTGTGGTCCTATGCAGACACCTTCTTTTGGAAACTATCTTTACTTCATGACTTTCATTGGTGATTTTTCGAGGCATGCGCTGGTATATCCACTCAAAGCAAAGTCCGAAGTGTTTATGTGCTTCAATTAGTTTTTGGTTTTGGCCGAAAATCTGTCAACGTGTAAAATATGCACCCTCCATTCTGATATGTCTTCTGACTTTAATGCATTTCTAGCTGAACATGGGATAAAACATCAGTGAACAACGACATATACACCCCAACAGAATGGAGTTGTTGAATGAAAGAATAGGTCACTCATGGAGATGGCGAGGTGTATGGTTAAGAGTCAGGCTTTACCACATAGTTTTTGGCTTGAGGTTAGTCATGTGTACAACTTATGTACTTAATAGGTGTCCCACTAAAGCACTGCAGTCTATCACTCCATATGAGGCTTGGCATGGTTGCAAGCCATCTGTTGCTCATCTGCGTGTTTTTGGTTGTTTGGCATATGCATTAGTGTCTAAACAACATTGTAGGAAATTGGATGATAAAGTAGTAAAATGTATTTTTGTTGGGTACACTTCTAAAAGCAAAGGCATCCACATACTAAAAACATTTTGATTAGTCGTGATGTTGTTTTTGTGGAATATGCTATTCCGCCTTTACTTTCATGTACGAAAGAGACATCTGTT
This sequence comes from Ceratopteris richardii, assembly GCA_020310875.1. NCBI lineage: Eukaryota > Viridiplantae > Streptophyta > Polypodiopsida > Polypodiales > Pteridaceae > Ceratopteris > Ceratopteris richardii. Next base: position 54,235,421 of record CM035429.1, read on the forward strand.
AGCTCCAAAGACATGTATGATACTTTGTTGCCTCTTTTTACAGGTGGACAGTCTAGTGCCAGTCCTAATGAGGTAACTTCTTAGCCTTTACAGGTTTTATGTGATGATGTAGATCATTCTATTTCTAATACATATTTACATGATGCACTTGTTGATGAGAGAACTGATATTGAGGAGGCAAAAACTATGCCCAAATGGTTGGTGCAAACTTTGCACAATAGAAAATTAGATGCACCTTTATCATACCGTACTCGTTTAGGCTCTCATAGTGCCTCTTTTGCATCAAATTTCTATGCTATGGCTTCCTCTAGTCTCTGTGATGAGACTTAACTTGTTTTGTTTGATGAAGCACAAAATTCTGAACATTGAATGGCTACAATGCAATTTGAATATGATGCTATCATGAAAAATGGTACCTAGTCTTTATGTGACTTGCCTCCTGGCAAGAAGGCCATTGGCACTACGTGGGTATACAAGCTGAAGCGTAAACGTGATGGAACAATTGACAGGTATAAGGTTAGGCTTGTCGCAAAGGGATATGCACAGGAAAGAGGCATTGATTTTGATGAAACCTTTGCACCTACATGCCGAATGACTACTGTTCATCGCATCAGTGCACTTGCAACTCATCATGGTTGGAATGTACATCAGTTGGACATTAAAACAACATTTCTGAATAGTGACTTGCATGAAGAAGTGTATGTTTTTTAGCCCCGTGGCTTTGTGCAGAAAGGGCATGAAAACCAGGTGTGTGGGTTAAAGAAAGCATTATATGGTTTAAAGCAAGCACCACGTGCTTGGTATGAAAAGATACATGCCTATCTGATTGCACATGGTTTTGAGAACAGTCCAACTGAAAGCACCTTATATGTTTAGCATGCTAATGATGTGCTTCTGATCATTGTCTCATGACACACATATTGTTGATTTTAAGGCTGATTTGCATGCCTCATTTGAGATCTCTGATTTGGGGCATTTGCATCATTATTTGGGCATTCTGAAGTATTTTGATGGTGATGCACCACGCTACGCTCTCCTTCTCGAGAGCTCCACGACGATATCCTCGGAGTAGAAAACTCAGCTCCTAAGGCTACACACAGTACTTTGCATAGAGGATGTCGAATACACAGAAAAATACAGTACAAAGGAAGCACAAAGACAAACTTCTTAGTCTTACAAATGGAGTCAAACTTATAGTCTTGACTGACCATGCCACTATATGTTTTATTAAAGAACATATACAAAGACATGTCTGGTGGCCATTTGGCCTTTCACATGGGCACGAACGGTAACAATGTCCCACTAAAGGCCAATTTGCCAAAGTAACTATGGGAGAAAAATAAAGAATGATAAAGAATACTTGAGTGTAAGTATACAAACTATACCTCCCACCTAATGGGCATGTTACATAGTATACAAGTGATTGTGTAAGATCATTAATCAAGTAACCCTCATCAAGTGACAATAGTGTCGAAAGCTATCATGTGGTAGAGCTTTAGTCAAAGCATCTGTAGCATTATCTCGAGTGTGAACCTTCTCAAGAATAATGCGCTCAGTGGCTAAGCAATCTCTAATGAAGTGATATCTCACCTCAATGTGCTTGGTCTTTGCATGATAGACCCGATTCTTAGCCAAAGCAATGGCACTCTGACTATCACTAAGCAAACAAGAAACATGCTGAGGTAAACCTATATCACAAGCAAGATGAGAAAGCCACAATGCTTCCTTACATGCCTCACTTGCTGCAACACAAGAGATAGCACCTCCAACAAAATGAAAAATGTACCCTGATGTAGACTTACGAGTGTCTACACAACCAACATAGTCAGAATCTGTGTAACCAATAATGGATGCTTTCCCTCTACCTAAGCATAGAAACTTGTCCTTAGTGCCACTCATATATCTTAAAATCATCTTGACCGCTTCCCAATGTTTCTTGCCAGGATTAGACATATATCTACTCACAACTCCCACTGCAAATGCAATGTTTGGTCTCATAGCTACCATAACGTACATGAGACAACCAACAATAGACTGATAGGGAATTTTGTTCATGAATTCCTTTTCCTCATTTGATTTGGGGCAATCATCCTTGCTCAATCTCACATATGTGGGTAAAGGTTTACTCAATGCCTTTCCACCCTGCATATTGAATCGATGTACTTTGGATATCTACTCACTTTGAGACAAGTATATGCATCTTTTACTACTATCACGAGTAATGCGCATGCCAAGAATATGTTTGGCATCCCCCAAATCCTTCATATCAAATGTCTGACTCAACTTCTTTTTGAGAATTGACAAATCATAAGAGGACTTCCCAACAATCTACATATCATTGATATAAGGTATCAAGCATATCAAGCTTCCATCTGAGCGTCTCTATATGTAGAGATAATGATCCTCATTGCTTCGAGAATAGCCTTGAGATTTCATAAAAGCATCAAACTTTTGGTACCATTGTCTAGGGGATTGTTTAAGTCCATACAAGCTCTTCTTAAGGTTAAAAACTAGACTTTCCTTGGTAGGAACTACATAACCCTCTGGTTGTTCCATATAGATCTCATCAGTAAGATCTCCATGCAAGAAAGTAGTTTTCACATCCATTTAAACTAGCTCTAAGTCCCCCATTGCAACAAATCCAAGCAACATGCGTAGGGTAGTCATCTTGACCACTAGAGAGAAGATTTCCTCAAAATCAACACCATGTTGTTGCTTAAAACCCTTTGCAAAGAGTCGTGCTTTATACTTTGGAGAAGCACTATCTGATATGAATTTCAGCTTATATACCCATTTACATGGTAAATCTTTCCTGCCCTTTGGTAAAGGTACTAGATCCCAAGTACCATTCTTGTGAATAGAATCCAACTCACTCTTCATGGCACACTCCCACTTCACATGATCCTCTGTCGGCATAGCCTCTTTGCAGCAAGAAGGCTCACCGGCATCTGTTAGCATAACAAAATCTAAACGTGGAACATATCTATCAGGTGGATGTGAGACACGTGCAGAACGTCTCAATGGTTGTTGAACAAGAACATGTGGAGACTAATCTGAATGGACATTCTCTTGAACATCCCTATGTGTAGCATTTTTATCCATGCTAATCGGAGGACTAGTATCCTCAAACACCACTCTTCTCACTTCAACCTCCTTAATGGGCTGTTTATGCATCTTAGACTCATTGAAAATGACATCAATACTTCTGATCATCGAACCGTGTTTCAGGATCCCATAAGTGATATCCAAATTGTCCTTCTCGACCATATCCAAGAAAAATGCATTTCTTTGACTTATGGTCCAACTTTTGTCTAAGATTGGGTATATGAACATATGATTCACACCCAAAAACTCAAAGATGATCATAATATGGTGGATTCTGTGACCAAAACTCTTGTGCCACTTTCAAACCTTTGGCATTACTAGGTGAAAGGTGAAACACATGAACTGCAGTCAATACTGCTTCTGCCCAAAAACCTTGTGAGAGGTTTGCATGATGCAACACAGAGATTACTCTATCTTGAATAGTTCTATTCATCCTCTTAGCTACACCATTCTATACTGGGGTATAAGGAGCTGTAATCTCTCTACGAATCCCTCTAGACTGACAAAAAAGGCTGAATGCACGTGAGGTATACTCACCCCTATTATCTGAGCATAAAGCCTTAAGCTTAGTTCCTTTTTCAGTCTCAACTGAAGCAAGTCATTTTCTGAAAGTATGGAATACTTCATCCTTTGATTTGATAGGATATACCCAGGCTTTTCTAGTAGCATCATCTATGAAAGTGAAAAAGTAAAGAGAACCACCTAGGGACCTAGTGGGCATAGGACCACACACATCTGTATGAATGAGATTTAATAACACAGGTAAGTAGCCAGAACGAGAAATATTTTCCATTCCACTACGAGATATATGGCCCAAATGACCATGCCAAATACAAGCCATAGGTTGTTCAGTAAGAACCAACAAGTGTTCTTTCTGTGATACAAATAAAGGATAAAGTGAGCTAGCTTTGCTTCCTTTTGCAATAACCATATTGCCCTTTGATATACGAAAGGACTGAGCATAGAAGACCACCTTGTAACCAAGGTCATCAAGTTGACCAACTAGCATCAAATTGTATGATAACTGACATATGTGGCATACATTATGCATAATAAATTTTGAACCATCAATCAACTACACAACCACATCTCCAATACCCACAACATCATACTGGTAAGAGTCACCAAGTCTCATGGTACCAAGAGACTTTGCTGCATAATTAGAGAACCATTCTCTATGTGGCATTACATGGAAAGAAGCACCAGAATCTAGCAACCATGTGTGGGAAAGAGAATCAACCATGAGAGCCTCAGTTAGCACAATATATCAAGTGTCAACACATTAGCATCATGAGAAATAGCATTAATTTCTTCAATCTTCACAGTCAAAGTAGATGGTGCAGGTAACTGCTTAACATGCCCATCAACATTCTGTCCTTTACCTTTAGCATTCTTTAATGCATAACAATCTTTCTTCATATGTCCTTTTTTATGGCAATAATGGCATTTGATATCCCTCTTCCTTGATTTACTTCTACTCTTATTCCATTGACCATTCTTTTCCTTGTTCTTGCTCCTGCCTCGTTGCTGATTCTTTCCTTGGTAAGAATCATGAACATTATATGCATCTCCACTCTGAGTGCCAACCATAGATTTTCTACAAATCTCCTCACTCAAGAGTGCTCCACATATGTCATCATAGATGATTTTTCCACTAGGTGCACTATTACTAATAGCTGTGCAAAATGTATTCCATGATGATGGCAGGGTGCATAACAACAATATTGCTTTCATTTCATTATCCATATCCATTTTTTGAGTCTGTAACTGGGAGAATATAGCATCAAACTCATTTAGATGAGCAGCAACACTATCTGTGTCCTTCATGCAAAGGTCATATAATTTTCTCATCAGATACACTTTATTTTCCCGTCACTTTTTCATATGTATTGCATAACTTCTTCCAAAGCTCCTCTGCACTTTCACAGTCTAATATTGTAAAGTAAACATTATCTGGCAGGTGCAAGCGAATGGTAGAGCTTGAAATTTCATCCAAATCATCTCAATCATCTTCATCCATGTCATCAGGCTTCTTTGAAATTCCATTTACTGGCTTCCATTGCGTCCTTTGAATCAACACATCTTTAATCTTATTCTTCCAGAGAGAAAAGTTTGTGCCATCAAATTTTTGGATCTCAAAATGGTCTTTGCCCTGTAAGTTATAGCTCCTTGGAACACTGGCACTAGACCCTGATCCACCATGAGTGCCTGAGACCTCTGATGCCATGATGGTGGATAACTAAATGGAATGATAATGGAGCTAGAAGAGTCCAAACACCAATGAATAAGTGTATCGAGCAGTAAACCAACCATTGTATAGTTGACTAAACTAGAAATCTAGAAAAATTTTGCCAGAGTATCCTCTACAAAATGAGCATATGACAAGTGTCAAATATCATAAAACTACAAGTACTAACATGTTTACTTGTATAGTGAATCACTAACTCCACTGCATATAATCAATAACCCAATAGAAGCCAACTAGGCTTATCGAGCACCTATGAACAACTATCATACATCTCCTATGGCGAGGTTGGGTAAGTCTTCCACCTGCATCACCGAAGAGACCTCGACATCTGGGTGTCTCCCAGTTAACAAAACCTCACCACGACCCTCTTTATCAAACGTAAAAGGTTTTATGCAAAAAACATAACCGCTATATCAATGACTACATGGACGTATATAAGTGGTATCCACAAAAGCATACATGGTGTGTATGTGCTCAATACATGAAGTAAAATGACACTAAAATGCTGAATGCACAACCCAAAAACTAGCCAACAACACCTCCAAGTGTCTGTCGACTCTGATGTTTTAGGCTAAAAAAACCTACATAAATTTTCAGCGATTGCTCCAACCAAAACTGAAAACCTTTCGAGAAACTTGTAGTTTTATGAATGTGGCTGAAAACACAGCTCCAAAGGTTGATATTGATTGTCAAAGAAGTACAAAGAACACTCTTCTTAATTTTCTTGGACATGTCTGAAGAGAACTATGTGCGAAAGTACTCCAAAATGGCTCCAAAAAACACCCCAAATATGCTTCAAAAATAGGCTTTGAAAGCAAAGAATGAAGCTTTGAGGGACCAAAACATGTTCAAGGTAATGTTAACCTTAGCCCTTCTTCAGATACCACAAGAGTGTAGCTTAGTGGCAAGAGATTGCCACGGTTAAGTGAGCTCCGGGAGGAATAGTAATGTGATGGGTGACCTCCTGGGAAGTACCGGGAACCTCTATCTTCCTTGATCGTTGAGGTCCTCCCTTGCGTGCAGCCAACGGTGCCAATGGTGACTTCAATGAATCGGATGACAAGTTATGCCAAGGTCTATGCCTTGGTCACCACCTTAGTCATAAGCCTTGGAGAAAGCCGGGGGAGGGGGTGCTCGCTTCGCTCTCACAAAAGGAACAAAGCTTTTGCATCAAACTGCTTTGATATCAGTGAAGCATTTTGATGGTGATGCACCATGGTGCTCTCTCCTTCTTGAGAGCTCCACGACGATATCCTCGGAGTAGAAAATGTTGGTGCATTTTGCCCAAGCCTACATGCTTGATATGCTTGATATTATCCTCATTTGTAAGTCACATGAGTAGTCATGTGAACACCTCTTGTAAAAGAGTACATTTTATCTCTTGTAAATGGAAAAAGAAAAAAGTAAAAGCAGATATTGAATGCCATTATTTTCATAAGAAAGGACACATGAAGAAAGAGTGTTATGCATTAAAGAATTCTAAAGGTAAAGGACAAAATGTTGATGGGCATGTTAAATAGTTACCTACACCATCTACTTTGACTGTGAAGATTGAAGAAATTAATGCTATTTTTGATGATGCTGATGTGTTGACACTTGATAGTACTGTGCCAACTGAGGCTCTTATGGCTGATTCTCCTTCCCACACGTGGTTGCTAGATTTTGGTGCTTCTTTCCATGTGACACCACACAAAGAATGGTTCTCTCATTATGCAACAAAGTCTCTTGGTATTGTGAGACTTAGTGACTCTTACTAGTGTGATGTTGTGGGGATTGGAGATGTGGTTGTGCAGTTTGTTGATGGTTCTAAATTTACTTTGCATAATGTACACCATGTACCTCAGTTATCATGCAATTTGATGTCAATTGGTCAACTTGATGACCTTGGTTACAAGGTGGTCTTCTATGCTCAGTCCTTTCGTATATCAAAGGGCAATATGGTTATTGCAAAAGGAAGCAAAGTTGGCTCAGTTTATCCTTTATTTGTATCATAGAAAGGACACTTGTTAGCTATTACTCAATAGCCTATGGCTTGTATTTGGCATGGTCATTTGGGCTATATATCTCATAGTGGAATGGAAAATCTTTGTCATTCTGGATGCTTACTTGTGTTATCTTTCTCTGATTTTTCATTTTGTGAGCATTGTCAATATGGAAAGCAAACCAAAAATATGCATAGAATGCACATTGACTCTTCAATTCAGCCTTTAGATCTTGTTCATACATATGTGTGTAGTCCTATGCCCACTAGGTCCTTAGGTGCTTCTCTTTACTTTGTCACTTTCATTGATGATACTACTAGAAAATTTTGGGTATATCCTATTATCCTATCAAATTGAAGGATGAGCTATTCCCTAGTTTCAGAAAATGGCTTGCTTCACTTGAGATTGAAAAAAGAACTAAGCTTAAGGCTTTATGTTCAGATAATGGGGGTGAGTATACCTCACATGAATTCAACCTTTTCTGTCAGTCTAGAGGTTCGTAGAGAGTTTATAGCTCCTTATACTCCAATTCAGAATGGTGTAGCTGAAAGGATTGTTGGTGCATGTCAATCATCAATTGAAGGTTTATGAAGAAATGAAGTCAAGGAATCAAGAAGAGAACAAATTCAGAAGGTTGAAGGAAGGACATATTCAGATATAGCTGACTCATACTTTTGATTAGTCATAAGCTTGTATATATTTGCCTATAAATGTTTGTTGAAAAGTCGGGGCAAGAAGAATAGAATGAGAATAGAGAATAGGAAGAGAGAAATGAGTAGTAGAGAGTGTCATTAGACACATGAGAAGTGAGTTGAATTCATCAACTTCACTCAATTGTAACTTTCTGAGAAATAAAGAAAAAACTTGCGCCCGATGTTTTGCTGTCTGCTCCTTTTGTGTTTAAACTTTTGAGAAATCCTTCTGCATGTATCTAAGTCCATAGCTAATCTATCTATGGCTAGAATTTGAGAGGCTAACTGCAATCAGGTTGAGAGAATTTAGTTTAGGAACATTCATATGTAATGATGTTCTGAGAGTCGACAAAACTGGCGTAGATTTCATGTTCAGAGAAATGAACATTACTCAGTGTGTGGTGTAAAGTTTTACACAAGTGAGGGCTCAAAATCTAAGTTGGAAGGTAAGCCATCTATGGCTAAAAGATCTTGATCAAACGGGTTCGACATTGTGAGAACTATAGCTAAGAAGTTGCAGGTGTCAAAGTCGCTACTGCAGAGAAGGTGATTTACACATAGGTAAACTGTTTGTGTGATTTCTCAGAGTATACTGAATCATTTGCAGAGATTTAAGTTGCAGAAGGTGCACAACCTTAAGGCAAAGCAGTCTACAAAGTTTTATCAAAAACTTTACACAAATGATTAGTCAATTAAGGATTAATCTGCAGCAGACTTTTCTGAGAAGTTGAATTTTTTAGAATAATCAATTTTCTGATAAATTGATGAATGTTCTTTAAATTTGGTGGAGTCTAAAGTTGATCTTGATATAGAGGTGGTCTAAATTCAAGGTCAACTTGTTCTTTTGGAGATTAACACTCTCCATTAAGGATGAATAGAACTATTCAAGATAGAGTAGTTTCTATGTTGCATCATGCAAACCTCTCACAAGGCTTTTGGGCAGAAGCAGTATTGACTGCAATTCATGTGATTAACCTTTCACCTAGTACTGCCAAAGGTTTGAAAGTGGCACAAGAGTTATGGATAGGGAAACCACCATATTATGAGCATCTTTGAGTTTTTGGGTGTGAAGCATATGTTCATATACCTAAGAATCTAGAAAAAAGTTGGACCATAAGTCAAAGAAATGCATTTTCTTAGATATGGTCGAGAAGGAAAATTTGGATATCACTTATGGGATCCTGAAACACTGTCAGTGATCGGAAGTACTGATGTCATTTTCAATGATTCTAAGATGCATAAACAACCCATTCAGGAGGTTGAAGTGAGAAGAGTGGTGTTTGAGGATACTAGTCCTCTAGTTAGCATGCATAAAAATGCTCCACATAGGGAGGTTGAAGAGAATGTCCGATCAGATCAGTCTACAGACATTCCTGTACAGCAACCATTGAGACACTCTGCATGTGTCTCACATCCAACTGATAGATATGTTCCATGTTTAGATTTTTTTATGCTAACAGATGTCGGTGAGCCTTCTTGCTACATAGAGGCTATGCAGACAAAGGATCATGTCAAGTGGGAGCGTGCCATGAAGAGTGAGTTGGATTCTATTCACAAGAATGGTACTTGAGATTTAGTACCTTTTCTAAAGGGCAGGAAAGATTTACCATGTGAATGGGTATACAAGCTTAAATTCACATCAGACAGTCTAAATGGGTATATAAGTTGAAATTCACATCAGACAGTCCTTCTTGAAAGTAGAAAGCATGAATTGTTGCAAAGGGTTTTAAGCAACAACATGATGTTGATTTCGAGGAAATCTTATCTCTAGTGGTCAAGATGACTACCTTGCACATGTTGCTTGGATTTGTTGCAATGGAGGACTTAGAGCTAGTCAAAATGGATGTAAAAATGTCTTTCTTGCATGGAGTTCTTACAGATGAGATCTATATGGAACAATCAAAGGGTTATGTAGTTCCTTGTGAAGGAAAGTCTAGTTTGTAAGCTCAAGAAGAGCTAGTATGGACTTAAACAGTCCCCTAGACAATGGTACCAAAAGTTTGATGCTTTTATGAAGTCTCAAGGATATTCTCAAAGCAATGAGGATCATTGTCTCTACACAAAGAGATGCTCAGATGGCAGCTTGATATGCTTGATACTTTATGTCGATGATATGTTGATTATTGGGAAGCCCTCTTATGACTTGTCAATTCTCAAAAAGAAGTTGAGTGAGACATTTGATATGAAGGATTTGGGGGATGCCAAGCATATTCTTGGCATGAACATTACTCGTGATAGGAGTAAAAGATGCATATACTTGTCTCAAAGTGAGTACATATCCAAAGTACTTCAGAGGTTCAATATGCAGGGTGGAAAGGCATTGAGTACCCCTTTACCTACATATGTGAACTTGAGCAAGGATCATTGCCCCACATCAGATGAGGAAAAGGAATTTATGACCAAAATTCCATATCAGTCTAATGTTGGTAGTCTCATGTATGCTATGGTAGCTACGAGACCAGACATCACATTTGTAGTGGGAGTTCTGAGTAGATATGTTTAATCCTAGCAAGATACATTGGGAGGTGGTCAAGATGATTTTGAGATATTTGAGTGGCACTAAGGACAAGTGTCTATGCTTAGGTAGAGGGAAAGCATCCATTATTGGTTACACAGATTCTGACTATGTTGGTTGTGTAGACAATCGTAAGTCTACATCAGGGTACATTTTTCATTTTGTTGGAGGTGCTATCTCTTGGAGATCTCATCTTCAAGAATGTACAGTTGTTCCACCAATGAAGCAGAGTATGTTGCAACAAGTGAGGCATGTGAGGAAGCATTGTGGCTTTCTCGTCTTGCTTGTGATATGGGTTTACCTCAGCATGTACCTTGTTTGCTAAGTGATAGTCAGAGTGCCATTGCTTTGGCTAAGAATCCAGTCTATCATGCAAAGACCAAGCAGATTGAGGTGAGGTATCACTTCATTAGAGATTGCTTAGCCACTGAGCGCATTATTTTTGAGAAGGTTCACACTAGAGATAATGCCACAGATGCTGTGACTAAAGCTCTACCACATGATAACTTTTGACATTGTTGTCACTTGATGGGGGTTACTTGATTCATGATCTTACACAGTCACTTGCATACTATGTAACATGCCCATCTAGTGTGAGGTATAGTTTTTATACTTACACTCAAGTATTCTTTATCATTCTTTATTTTTCTCCCAAAGTTACTTTGGCCATATTGGCCTTTAGTGGGATATTGTTATTGTTAGTGTCCACGTGAAAGGCCAAATGGCCACTAGACATTTCTTTGTATATGTTCTTTAATAAAACATATAGTGGCCTGGTCAATTACAGGATGTAAGTTCGACCGCATTTGTAACACCTAAGAAGATTGTGTTCTTGCTCCCTGTGTACTAAGTTTTTCTGTGTATTCTGCAGCCTCTGCGCGAAGTACCGTGTGCAACCCCACAGACTTAGTTTTCTACTCCGAGGATATTGTTGTGGAGCTCTCAAGAAGGAGAGTGCATTGTGGTGCATTACCAATGAAACCGTCCATGTGAAAGGCCAAATGGCCACCAGACACTTCTTTGTATATGTTCTTTAATAAAACATATAGTGGTTTGGTCAGTCACAGATTGTAAGTTTGAACGCATTTGTAACACCTAAGAAGTCTGTGTTTGTGCTCCCTCTATACTGTGTTTTTTTGCATATTCTACAACCTCTGTGTGGAGTACCATGTGCGGCCCTAGGAGCTCAGTTTTCTACTCCGAGGATATCGTCTTGGAGCTCTCGAGAAGGAGAGTGCACTGTGGTGCATCACCAATGAAATACTTCAGCGGACACTCATGTAATGCCTTCTTTACCTCATGAAGATGATAATATATTCAATTGAATGATGGGTAGCACATAATGTTTCACAATTGAAATAGGAGAGATAAACGAGGATTATATAGAAGAAGAAAAAAAGGCCAAAAAGAGGTAAGAAATGATAATTTGCACTTGAACAATAAAGAAAGAGGTGAATCAAGTGATTACAAGGAACTACATGTAGAAGCCAAAATCGGGCATCATGAAGCCCAAGCTGGGCTCCTCTCTCAAGATGGGCATCATGAAGCCCAAGTTGGGCACTTCTCCCAGGGGGCAAAGTGGGTGCCAAGTCTCAGGTAGCCAAGGTGGCCACTTTGGGCACCTAAGTTTTGGTGGTGAAAATGAAATTTCTAGGCGACCAATTTTTATGCAGGATGAACATGGGTGACTAAAGTTTGGCACATCTCAGGAAACGAGGCACCTAATTTTTGATGATTTTCATGATTGGCCACCACAAGATAGGCACCTAGCAGGTACTGGGCAAGTATGCAAGGAGCCTTCCATGGGTCAAAATGGGCTAATTCTCTATGAAGATGATGATGGATTTTGGCAAAATTTGACCAATGTTTATTGGATGTTGTGTTAAAATATGCAGATTGTGTCGAGGCACCTCAGGCTACACCTTATGATTCAATGGTACCAAAGGATGTTCTATGTCCAGAAATTTTGTCAAAATGGACCAAGGATCCAATAATAGTGCATGTGATAAGTACTAGTCCTATTCCTATTAATGAAGAGTTGTATAAAGAAGAAGCATTCATGAAGGACATGCATCTTGAAAAGGATCAAAATCATCACTTAGGCAACCCATGAAGCAAAAAGATTATGGTATCATGTAGACACATCCCAAAGGTAAGGTTAATTTTGGATTACAAGGAAGCTAGGATACAGAAGAAACTAAAATAAAAGCATTTTGAAGTTGAAAAATTTCATTGGAGGCGAGAGCCTCACTTGCAAGGTACTGCTACTATTGTAAAGAGGAAGTACATGGTACATGTTCCAAAAGAGGTCCGCAATAGCATATGCTTTGTCTTCTATGGACTTTTGTACAAGGAAAGTGGCGTGGGTTTTTTGGATTAGGAGAATCGACGGGCCAGAACAGCCTATATTAGACTTGTTATTGATGTCTTTGACAAACAGAGCATTTGCACCTTGGATAAAAGAGAGGTTTTTCTGAGCACTCACCAGAGTTCAAATCCCATGATCGGTAGTGGTAACAACAACTCAAAAATCTATTCTGAAAAGCATGGATAATTTTGATATAATTTTGTTTCACGAAGATTTTGCAATCATGCTTTAATGATTGATGAACACTTTTTGAATTTTGGTATTGGCTTTTAGATATTGTAGCTTTTTGGTTTAGTTGCTTTTAGATGGAGGCTCAAAGCTATATAAGCAAGGCTTTGGCCTATTGTTCAATATCACTCAAGTCTCTCAAGTGCTCAAGGCTAAGGACAAGGAGTGATCAAGGAGATCATCTCAACCTACTTCCTTTGGAGGTGATCAATCTTCTCAAGCTAGGAGGAGATTTCGGAGGCTATCTTGGAGGAGGAGTTCTCACACTCTTGGAGGAGTTGTGGTCAACATCTTGGTGATAATTTGGAGGAGATTATGCTAGCTTACCATCAACATTCGTTGTTGATTTATTGTGAGTAGCAAGTCTATTCCCGTTCTTACTTGTTTCGTCACCGTTTTTTATTTAGGTTGATCAAAATTTGGGTTTGGTGTAAAACAGTTCTAAATTGTTCGTATTCTCCATATTCTCTCTCTCTCTCTCACACACACTCTTCATACCTCTTAGGCACACAGTCTCTTGTATATAGTTCCTATTTCTACCTAGATATGGATATTGTCAATTTGTATCATATACACACATTGTAATTTGACATTCAAATATAGATAGTGTAGGTGAGTCTCATAGCTTATCGTTACACTTGAAATCTTGCCTATTCTCTCTCTATCTCTCACTCATCTTCTTTTTTAGTATTAAGGTGTGTATGTTAAGGTTCATATATTGGAAGATCCTGTAAACTTGTGATATATTATTATTGTGGCCCACTACCACTTCCAACATTGATGTGGGGGTCTTTGGAGCAAAAGATCTTACTAGACAATTGAACATCTCATTTAATGTGCAAAACATGAGCTTAAGAAGATGATTTTCCCTTTTCTTGGATTTAGAGTATTGTGGAAACTACTTTTTTCCTTCTCTTGGGGCCAATCTTTCTACTGTACCCCTTGTAACCCTTGTGTATTGTGTCTTGGGCATCTCCTATGGGGGGGGGGGGGGGGGGGTATCGGAACCACCCTTATGAGATCCCTCATGCTAAGGGCATGGGGGCACCTTTGGCAACCCCTCGCCTTAGGGGATCCACTCAAAGTTGGAGATGATATCAACTATACCAGAGGACACCAACGACACAATTTGGAGACACCAAGGAAATATCACGCAAGGCTATTAGGCAAGATAGAGGCACATGAAGCCCGTAAAGGAAGCCATTGAGGTATAAAAGGATATCGAAGAGTAGAGGATTCCAAATGTCTAAATCATGTAGCATCATCTTTGATTAAAAACAACTTGAGGCATGAGTTGGAGGTTAGAAAGGTAACAAAGTATGAAGCAATGGAAGGATAACTCATATCTAAGCCATTTTGTGCAATAACCACCATATAAGGTGACTACCTCCTTGTCATCAATATTTGTTGGAACCTACTACTATGCATGGCTTTTATTCGGGTGACTATCTTTTTCGGCAACACCACATTACTTTGGGTGACTACTAAGGCCATTCAATTTGAGGCGACCACGATTCTTAGCATGACATGACTTTGGCAACCTCCTATTTTCCCCTCTTACTAATTCAGAAACACCATATATGGGATGACTACTAATTCCTCTCCTCACCACAATGGACGACTACCATATTTACCTTCTCTCCAAGACTAGGCGACCACCACTTTATACATGGCAATATGGGTGACTAATTTTTCATCATCTCACCATAATTGGGGATTGCCAAAGTTGCCTCCTCCACATATATGAGCACCAGATTAGAGCACCATTTATCTCTATGATCACCTACTATGCATGGCTTATCTAAGGCAACCACCCACCTTTTGTCAAACTCCACATTTTGGAGTGACCACCTATTTAATGTCTGGTAGATGTTTGCTCAAACACAATATAAGGTGACTACTTCAATGCTTACAAGGGGGACCACCAAAAAGGACCTCTAATTTGGTGACTACCTCTTTGTCCCATTTTAGCCTCGCCTTGGGACATGGCTTATACTTAAATAGGGTGACTATATGTGAAGATGACTCCCAAATGTGGGCAACTTCATAAGAAAGAATCACAAGAAGCTAAGGTATTTGCAAGGAGTTAAGGTAATTACAAAGATCTAAGGCAATTGCAAGGTAACTATTTAAAGATTCCAAAGTGAGAGACCATCTAGATATGTAGATTCCATTCTTTTTGAAGGCGTACATTTATTGCAAGTGAAGCTATGTAATGGTAAGGAATCAAGGTTGCATCGGTTCGCCTACCGGAAATTCCGGTACCATGATCCGGTTTAGTTCGGTTCCATAGAGAATCTTACATCCGGTTCATCCAATTTTGTGGTACGGTTCAGATGAGGTTTTTTTGATACTTGATTCAAACTATTGCCAATTTACAATGTACATTCACATACATGTATACATACATAGTGCACACACATATACATTTATGTATACAGATGTGTATGTATACGTGTATACATAATTTTGACATGTATCTTAAAACCATAATATGTACCTTACGAGCCTTACCTTGAAGGTCAGATTCGGTTCACGTACCTTACTCGTACCGAACCTTACGAACCTAACCACCTTGTAAGGAATACACACCTGGGGTGGCCCAAAATTTTCATATTGCCAGAATTGGGTGCCACCACCACCTCTTTTGGACATACTCAAAATAGGATGTCTACTCCACCTATTTTTGAAAGGTATACTGTGGGCAAAAAGTGACGGAGTAAAGTTCTATTAACTTGTTAGTAAAGCATGAAAGTGTGAATTAATGCAGGGAAGATTATCACAAAGCTCTAGCAGTGTTAGAAGATCTAATTGGAGGTGGTTGGCTATTGGTGTAATTCACAAGCCTACTTATTTGGCTTGATGGATACATTGAAGTCCATACACATATGGAGAAGCATAGGAACTATTGCTAGTGGTTAATTACCACTTTACTTCTTTGTAAAAGTCAAATTGACTTGGAATCTTTGTAAACACCTACCAAAAGGATTCGTGGAAAAAAGTTAGCTTTTGATTGAAGGAATATCTCCTAGGATATAAGAGCTTGATCATAGGGAGCCAAAAGTTTGAATTTGAATTCAAACTTTTACTCACTCACTATAAAAGTGATCATGGAAAGTCGCGGGTAAGACTCATCATCCCGAGCTCGTTACTGTCAATTCTGAGTGTGGGTGAGGCCTACACTCTAGCCCACACCTATCTACACCATTAGGCAATGATCTTCATGCCAATGGATTTGTAAACAAGTGTTCATTAATACATACATCTTCATTGTTCATTTTTGAGTTCTCTGTTATAGCACTTGAAAGTCTGTCAACTTGTGGAGTGCAAATCTCAATCATTTCTCCACCAAATTCAAAGATCTAAAGCTTATTGGAACCAGATCAAAGTTTGCTACTTGCTATCAAAATTTGAAGAGATTCTATTCAGCCATTTCAGAGAAAAGCTCGTCGAGGTGATCACTGGTCATTGACTGCAACAGTCTTAAAAAATCGGGGGTAAAGGTTTACTTGCTAAATTGATTTCTCTTAGCATAGTTTATCTTTTTACATCATTCCACTTGGAATAGTTAGCTTGCTAAGCTAATTAGATACCCCTAAAAGGAATTTTCCCAATTCCTACTGTGCTGGACATACTGAGAAAAAGATCCAGCAGGTGTCAATACATAAATAGAAGGTTTTCTTGAGATCTTGAGAATCAAAGTTATCTGTTTTGATTCAATCTTTACACACATCATTTCCAAAGTACATAGGCCATTTTATGGTGTCATTGGAGAGCTAAGGAGGTCCACTTATCAAGTCTGAAGCAAAAGAGGGCTGGTACAAAGTAGGTTTTGGCAGTACCTACTCAATCTCTTGGAGTGTCCATCCATCTTTCCCAACAGTGGTATCAGAGCAAACTAAGGTAAAATGGGAGATGGTTTTCCTTCATTTATTGATAAATTGGAAAGGAACAACTATCAGACATGGTCTCTAAGGATGAAGACATACCTACAAGGAAGGAGTCTTTATGGATACATCTCAGGAGATGAGGAATTGCCCTCATTCAAAACAAGAGGATTACCAACAAAGGAAGAACATGAAAAGCTCAACACATGGTGTGCTAAGGATGCATTGGCAAGGTCTTATCTACTCAAATCCATCTCTGATTTTCTTTTGCCACATATTATAAATTGTAAGACATCCCAAGAGACTTGGGAAACCTTGTCATCATATTTTTCTTCCAACACAAGGGCTAGAAAAAATCAGTTGTGGATTGAATTCACCACATTAAGGAAGCAACCTAAGCAAGCTGTTTTAGAGTTTGTGACCAAGATTAAAGATGTAGTTGATCAGTTAACAAGCATAGGAGAAGAGATTGAAGAATAGAAGATTGTAAGGCAAGTGATCAATGAGATCAAAGCTGATGACAAATGGGAAAGGTTCACAAATGCCATGGACCTTTACATGGACATGCAGATTCCAGACCTTACCACTCTCATGGGACAATTGTTCACTCATGAAGCCAAGCTCAACAAGAATGGAGATACATCCAAAGGTAATAGTTCCTCTGCTCTATATACTGATAAAAAGTCTAAAGATAAAGGCAAGAATAAGAAGGTAGAAGATGAAGGCTCTACCTCCCAAGCAAACTATGCAGGGAGAGGTAGATCATCAAGAGGAAGGGACAGAGGAGGTAAGCAAGGTAGGGGGAGATGCTATAACTCCTCACCATGCAACATTTGTGGTTCATACTACAGATGAGTGTTTCAGGAATTACAAGAATTAGAGAGGAAGAGGATACCAAAGAGGTGGATACTCACAGTCAAGAGGTAGATTCAATAATCACCAAGGCTACAACAACAATTACAACAACAATTACAACAACAATTACAACAACAACTACAGTGGCAATTACCAAGGAGGATTCAAATCTAGAAAGGACTACAAGAACTATACATAAGAGCAGGATAATTCTCTTCTAATCATGAACATGACTTCAAAACCAGGTACAAATGATGACCACCTATTCTACATTGACTTAAGATGCTCAAATCATGTGGCTGGCAATGTAGCACTACTCTCTGATCTTGAGGAGCCAAAAGGTAAGCACCAAGTACAAACATGTGATGACACCAAGCACTCAGTAGTTAAAGTTGGAAATGTTAAGACTTGTGATGGAAATCAGAACTTGTTGAGTACGGTACTCTATGTACCAACCATTGCCAAAAATCTGATGAGTGTTGGACAGATTGTGGAGAAAGGTTTGCAGGTTAGATTCAACCAATATGGAGAATTTGTGGAGGATCCAAGGCATGGGTTCAAAAGGATTGCTAAAGGAGAAAAATCAGGTAGACTTTTCACTTTTGAGCTAGAAGACACAAAGAATATTGCACTATACAGTTATAAAGATCAAGCACTTTGAGAGCTTGAGATTTGGCACAAAAGATTAGGGCATGTAGGAGAAAGAACCTTGAAACAGATATGCAGGGATCAATGTGTTATTGGAATACCCAATATTTCCAAACAACACATGATATATAAATGTAGTGCTTGTCAATTTGGGAAGTCTCACAGGTTACCCTTCTCAAGGAAAGGTTACATGCATGAAGACTACCTAGAGCTTGTCCATACAGATGTATGGGGACCAAGCAAAGACCCCTCAATCTCAGGATCAAGGTACTATGTATCTTTTATTGATGATTATAGCAGGTGGACTGTATTGTACTTCATGAAGCACAAGGATGAGGTGTTTAATTGCTTTAAAAAATATCTTGCACTTGTTGAAAATCAGACAGGGAAGAATTTGAAGAGGCTAAGGTCAGATGGAGGAGGTGAGTACTTCTCCAATGAGTTTGAAGACTTCTTGCAGGACAGAGGCATTAAAAGAGAAATCACCACAAGGTATTCTCCTGAACAGAGTGGGGTAGCTGAGAGAAGAAATAGGTTGATTGTTGAGACAACTAGGTCTATGTTGAATGAAAAAAAGTTACCTAACTATCTATGGGTAGAGAGTGTTTCTACTGCCACTTATCTCATAAACAGGTTACCATCTAAGTCCCTTGATGGGATGACACCCTATGAAGCATGGCATGGGAAGAGACCCTCACTTGACCATTGCCGGATATTTGGATGTGTAGCATATGTACACATTCCTTCTCAGATAAGAGGTAAGCTAGACCCTAAGGCTGAGAAGTGCATCTTTATTGGATATGATCTAAATAAAAAAGGGTACAGGTTTTACAACCCTTCCAATAAGGGATTCATGGTGAGTAGAGATGTTGTCTTTGATGAAAATGATTCTTGGTATGAGAATGAATGCAGGAAGTTTAAACTACCCTATGACTTGGAAGAGGAATTTCCAAGTCTTGCAAAGGAGGAACCTACTTAGAATGAAGATTCAAATTCAGATGATGAAGATGTTATCAACCTTGAAGAGTTCAAGGCATGGAAGTCCAAAGGCAAAATGAAGATGAAGAAGCTTGAAGACATACCTGAATCTTCAACTCAATCAATTAGAAGATCACAAAGAGAAAGCAAAAAACCTATCAGATATGGCTATGATACATCTCTTGTTACTAAACACTCTGTTTATCTTGCCAAAGATTTGTCAATTGAAGAACCAGGATCATGTGAAGAAGCCATAACCAAGGCAGAATGGAAAGAGGCTATGGATGAGGAGATTGAAGCACTCAAGGAAAGTGATACATGGGAGCTAGTACCAAAGAAGGACTCCATGAAGGTAATAGGATCCAGATGGATCTATAAACTCAAGAGAAATTATGATGGGTCAATCAACATGTATAAAGCCAGATTGGTAGCCAAGGGTTTTGCACAAACCCAAGGCATTGACTATGAAGAGACATTCTCACCTATGGCCAAGATGCCAACCATCAGAGTGTTGGTAAGTGTGGCTGCATCAAAAAATTGGAACATGTACCAATTGGATGTCAAGAATGCTTTCTTGAATGGATGGATTTCAGAGGAGGTATATATGTCACAACCTCCTGGCTATAAGGACCCTAAAAAGGTAACATATGTTTGCAAATTGAAAAAGGCTTTATATGGATTGAAGCAGGCACCTAGGGCATGGAATTACAGGTTAACTACATACCTTCAAGACCAAGGTTTTGTCATGAGCAAGGCAGACACTTCTCTATTCATTAAGAGAAGTAATTCAGAGGTAATATACCTATGTGTTTAGGTTGATGACATAATACTTACAGGTAATGATGTCATTGGAATCAGACAAATCAAGAGCCAGATGATGAAGGAGTTCAAGATCAATGATCTTGGTATATTGAAGTATTTTCTTGGGCTTGAGTTAGTTTATACTAACTCTGGAATATTCATTACTCAGAAAAAATACATACAGGATATGTTGAAGAAGTTTCATTTGCAGGATGCCAAAGTAGCAAGTACTCCAATGGAGGTAAACCTAAAACTAAGTGCCCATGAAGGTGATGAAGTTAAGGAAATTACAGGTTATCAAAGTATGGTGGGTAGCTTGAACTATGCTACCTTAACAAGGATAGATATTGCATATGGAGTTAGTGTGCTAAGTCAGTTTATGCACAAGCCAAGAGTACCTCACCTAGAAGCTGCCAAAAGAATTCTAAAGTATCTCAAGGGTACAGAACATCATGGTTTGTATTTCCCTTACACTTCAGATATTGATATCAAGATCTATTCAGATGCAGATTGGGCAAGTTGCAAGGATGATAGGAGGAGCACTTCTGGATACATTTCATTTATAGCTGATAAACCTATATCATGGTCTTCAAAGAAGCAACCTACTGTTGCTTTATCCTCTACAGAGGCAGAGTATAGAGGATTGGCTAATGCCACACAAGAAGCCATATGGATCAAGCTATTGTATACAGAATTGGGTTTATATACTAGGTCACCAATGATCTTTGGAGATAATACAAGCTCACTTCAACTCGCAGCTAATCCTATCTATCATGCTAGTACCAAACACATAGAGGTCCATTACCATTATGTGAGAGAGAAGTTGTTAAGCAAGGACATTCAACTAACCTATGTACCAACCAATATGCAGTGTGCAGATTTGTTGACTAAAGCTTTGGATGGAACCAAACTTTACAGATTCAAAGCAATGATTGGATTGCAGGATATACATGAAGATTGAAGATGAAGACCAAGCCAAAATGTTTGGCTTGGGGGGGAGCTGTTGGTGTAATTCACAAGCCTACACATTTGGCTTGATGGATACATTGAAGTCCATACACATATGGAGAAGCATAGGAACTATTGCTAGTGGCTAATTACCACTTTACTTCTTTGTAAAAGTCAAATTGACTTGGAATCTTTGTAGACACCTACCAAAAGGATTCATGGAAAAAAGTTAGCTTTTGATTGAAGGAATATCTCATAGGATATAGGAGCTTGATCATAGGGAGCCAAAAGTTTGAATTTGAATTCAAACTTTTACTCACTCACTATAAAAGTGATCATGGAAAAGTCGCGGATAAGACTCATCATTCCCGAGCTCATTACTATCAATTCCAAGTGTGTGTGAGGCCTACACTCTAGCCCACACCTATCTACACCATTAGGCAATGATCTTCATGCCAATGGATTTGTGTACAAGTGTTCATTAATACATGCATCTTCATTGTTCATTTCTGAGTTCTCTGTTATAGCACTTGAAAGTCTTGCAACTTGTGGAGTGCATATCTCAGTCATTTCTTGACTAAATTCAAAGATCTAATGCTTGTTGGAACCAGCTCAAAGTTTTCTACATGCTATCAAAATTTTAAGAGATTCTATTTAGCCATTTCAGAGAAAAGCTCGTCGAGGTGATCACTGGTCATTGATTGCAATAGTCCTAAAAAATCGGGGGTAAAGGTTTACTTGCTAAATTGATTTCTCTTAGCATAGTTTATCTTTTTACATCATTACACTTGGAATAGTTAGCTTGCTAAGCTAGTTAGATACCCCTAAAAGGAATTTTCCCAATTCCTAATGTGCTGGTCATACTGAGCAAAAGATCCGGCAGGTGTCAAGACATAAATAGAAGGTTTTCTTGAGATCTTGAGAATCAAACTTATCTGTTTTGATTCAATCTTTACACACATCATTTCCAAAGTACATAGGCCATTTTATGGTGTCATTGGAGAGCTAAGGAGGTCCATTTATCAAGTCTAAAGCAAAAGAGGGCTGCTACAAAGCAGGTTTTGTTAGTACCTACTCAATCTCTTGGAGAGTCCATCCATCTTTCCCAACATTGGCTACTAGTGCCAAAATTAGCCCACTCCTCTACCAATCTTAGTTTGGATCATGCGATAGTGAAGGCATCGATTCAACAAGGCCACTCCTCTAGCCTCTAGAGTCTATATAAACAGATGCTTGGCACTCACTTTGGCTATCATCCCTTATCAGATCCTTATTACATTGTTATCATTGTTGGTGTTTGCTAGTGGAAGTTATCTCTTGGCTACTCTCCTCTCTGAATTTAGTTGCAAATTGCATAGTGCGTGTCAAGAAAATTTTTTGGTGACTATACAAAGTGTTGGTTCTTGATTAAGTGGTACTTAGCATGATGGAGAGATTGAGTAGTTCTAGCTAGTACCTCCTAGTTTGAGTCTGTTGCACTTCTCTCATAGAGATTATTTGGTTTTTTACATATGTCTCGTTATTGATTTGTTCTAGTCTTAGGAGTGGATATTAGCCCACTACAATGTTCATTTGCACTATTTGTGACTCACCATAACCATTCTCGGTCTTAAGAAGTTGGGCTTTTTTTCTCATATTGTACTTACAACTTTTTTAATCTCTATGTCTTTACCATCAAGTAGTGTACCTGCACACAGACATGTCACGGGGTATACTTCCCTAAGGAAGAACTCCCCTTGAGTAGAAGGATTACTGGAAGTGTGGTCACTATTTCTTATATAGTTTGATACCCCAGTACCTCCACTAGAATCATGTAACAAATAAGCTAGGTTTAAACGTGTTGAGCAGTTTTGAGTGCATATATTTTTGTAATGAAATTATGAATCAGCATGATGTTTTGAAACTATTGAAAGTAGATGAGAATGCATGCTTCAAACGGTTTATTTTTTAAAAGCAATGAAGGAAATGAATTGTTTGTTAGACACATCTCAAATTCAAGGTTTGTGATGGTCTTGAAGTGACTACAAAGAGTTATAGAGAAATTTCAAAAGTTTGGTGTGAATTTCTTAGATTTAATAATGTAAAAAACTTTGGCTTGCTTGGATCTCATCATGTAGGAAAGTATCAGCTTTGTTTGAATGAGAAAATCACAACCATATTTGGTGATTATAAACATATTTATGGAAGCATGCACTATGAGGTATGAACAAACTTTGCAGTTCGCATATAATGATTTTAAAAATATATGGATATATTTTAGGAGACTTAAAACATATATGTTTCAGCCTCTATGCTATAAAAGAAAATGAATATTCTAGCCTTTTGAAAATTTTAATCAAAATTAATGAAGCTGAAATTAAAAGACATCAAAAGATGGAGAGAATCAGTATTGGACTAATGAGCAGAGCTTTGGACTATAGCCTTGGTAATTTGGATACTCCATGTTTCAAAGTACAATCATAAATGGAGTTATGGTGGGTTGGGTGTGCTCAAGTTCCATCTAATAATCATAAATTACTTAAGTGGTTGTTCTTACAGACAAACATTCCAAATGTTATTCAAAGGCAACATTCGAAGTAGTGAATGCTTCCCACTTGTCATCTGCTTTGATTCCATTGATGACTTGCTTGACTATATGCTTTTCATCTATGACCTCTCCAATGCTTCCTAACTAATCAATTATATCTTCAATCTCTATCACAAAGTTGGTGACATTTTGCATGGGCTGCTTCTTGAGAGACGTGAACTCGATCCATAGTTGATTCTTCCTAATCTTGTTCTCAGAGTCTCTTTGGTTGGTCATTGCTATTCATTGATCCCTTTTTTTTAGGGAGATTGTTGAATTCTTTTGAGAATCTAATACTTTCTCATCTTCTTTTACTCTTAGTGATGTTTTGGCTATCTAGTCAATTCTCTATCATCATGGCATCAGAGATCTCATGCACATCTAGTGGATCAAGGTCTAGTGCTAGTGTTTCCAAGTGATGCTATAACTTGTGGGAAAATGATCATTTTGAGATTCAAAAATTTAATGGAACAAATTTTGCTCTATGGAATAATTACATTAAACATGGCCTGCTTTAGAGGAGATAGTGGAAGTCCGTAAATTGAACCTCAAAGAAGCATGTTGATATGGATGATGATAATTGGGATGAGTTGGATGAAGTGTATAGGTGTAACATAATCCTGGTAGGAGATGGTTGAACCACACCCTAAGAGAGAGGATTAGGAAGTAATCCTCAACCATGGCTTTTGGGGCAAGTGGTTAGCCCATCACATTCCTAACCAAGAGGTTGTGAGTTCAATTCCTTACATTGGTATCAGAGCCTAGGAAGTAGGCTTGGGCAAGGTGGAATGATCCAATGGCCTCTAAAAAAGGCGCTTGGGCATCCTCTATGTGAAAGGGTAGGAATTGTGGAAGGCGCGCGCGTCGGTTTCAAGGATGGACCTTACAATGATTGGGGTGTATCTCTCAATCCGTAGGTCGGATTGAGGCATGTAATATACCGTTGGAAAGCTCTCGGAACGAACTTTCCAATGAGCCAGCTTGGAAGTGTGAATTCCTTGGGAATCCTTGGGTGGCACTTGATTGAGTGTTCAAGATACCAAGCATGGGTGAGAACAAGGTTCAAGACTGAGGTTGAGAACAAGGGCTCGAGACACCAAGGTTGCGAACAAGAAGGTTCAAGACACCGAGGTTGAGAGCAAGGATTCAAGAGACCAAGGTTGCGAACAAGGTTCAAGAAACTATGCGAGGTTGAGGAACATCAATTCAAGGGCACCTAGGGAGTTCAAGGGACTGATCACCGAGGCTAGAGGGATACAAGAGTAGATCATTGAGGACAATGATCGACCAAGGGGGGGAAGAATGTAACATAATCCTGATAGGAGATGGTTGAACCACACCCTAAGAGAGAGGATTAGGAAGTAATCCTCAACCATGGCTTTTGGGGCAAGTGGTTAGCCCATCAAGAACTTTCCAATGAGCCAGCTTGGAAGTGTGAATTCCTTGGGAATCCTTGGGTGGCACTTGATTGAGTGTTCAAGATACCAAGCATGGGTGAGAACAAGGTTCAAGACTGAGGTTGAGAACAAGGGCTCGAGACACCAAGGTTGCGAACAAGAAGGTTCAAGACACCGAGGTTGAGAGCAAGGGTTCAAGAGACCAAGGTTGCGAACAAGGTTCAAGAAACTATGCGAGGTTGAGGAACATCAATTCAAGGGCACCTAGGGAGTTCAAGGGACTGATCACCGAGGCTAGAGGGATACAAGAGTAGATCATTGAGGACAATGATCGACCAAGGGGGGAAGAATGTAACATAATCCTGGTAGGAGATGGTTGAACCACACCCTAAGAGAGAGGATTAGGAAGTAATCCTCAACCATGGCTTTTGGGGCAAGTGGTTAGCCCATCACATTCCTAACCAAGAGGTTGTGAGTTCAATTCCTTACAATAGGTCTACCATTTGATTGAACTTGGCAAATAATGTTTAGTTTATAGTATTGGATTGTGGAAGTGCAGAGGAGTTTTGGAAGAAGTCATGCAATACATATGAAAAAGAAACAACATCAAATAAAGTGTATTTGATGAGAAAGTTATATGACCTTTGCATGAAGTACACATATACTATCGCTGCTCATCTAAATGAGTTTGATGCTATATTCTCTCAGTTACAACAAAAAATGGAGATGGATAATGAAATTAAAGCACTCTTGTTGCTATGCACCTTGCCATCATCATGTAATCTGTCTTGCACAACTATTACAAATAGTACACATGGTAGTAAACTAATATATGAGGGCATATGTGGAGCACTCTTGAGTGAGGAGATCCATAGAAAGTCTATGGTTAGCACTTAGAGTAGGAATGCATATAATGTTTGTGATTTTTACCAAGGAAAGAATCAGCAACATGGTAAGAGCAATAACAAGGAAAAAAATGCTCAATAGAATACGAGTAGAAGTAAATCAAGGAAGAGGAATATCGACTGCCATTATTATCATAAGGAAGGATATATAAAGAAAGAATATATATGTGCTAAATAATGTTGAAGGCAAAGGATAGAATGTTGATGGGCATGTTAAATAGCTACT
This sequence comes from Ceratopteris richardii, assembly GCA_020310875.1. Taxonomy (NCBI): domain Eukaryota; kingdom Viridiplantae; phylum Streptophyta; class Polypodiopsida; order Polypodiales; family Pteridaceae; genus Ceratopteris; species Ceratopteris richardii. The sequence continues at coordinate 54,261,770 of CM035429.1, forward strand.
TGCACCATCTGCTTTGACTGAGAAGATAGAAAAAATTAATGCTATTTCTTATGATGCTCATGTGTTGACACTTGAAAATATTGTGGTTAGTGAGGCTCTTATGATTGATTCTCTTTCTTGCACATGGCAGCTAGATTTTGATGCTTCTTTCCATGTGACAAAACATAGAGAACGGTTCTCTACTTATGCAACAAAGTCTCTTGGTACCATAAGTCTTGGTGATTCTTACAAGTGTGATGTCGTTGTTGGGATTAGAGATGTGGTTGGGCATTTCGCTATCGGTTCAAAATTTACTATGCATAGTGTATGCCATGTGCCTTAGATATCATGCAATTTTATGTCAATTGGTTAGCTTGATGACCTTGTCTACAAAGTGGTTTTCTATGCTCAGTCCAAAGTCACTTGTTAGATGCTACTAAAAAACCTATGGTTTGTCTTTGGCATGGCCGTTTGGGCCACATATCTCATAGTGGAATGGAAAATCTTTCTCATTTTGGCTACTTACCTATGTTATCTTTCTCTGATTTTTCATTTTGTGAGTCTTGTCAATATGGAAAGAAAACTAGGAATATGCATAAGATGCACATTGACTCTTCAATTCAGCCTTTAGATCTCATTCATACAGATGTGTGTGGTCCTATGCCCACAAGGTCATTAGGTGGTTCTCTTTACTTTTTCACTTTCATAGATGAGGCTACTAGGAAAGTCTGGGTATTTCCTATCAAATCAAAGGGGGATGAGGTGATCCCTACTTTCAAAAAATGCCTTGGTTCAATTGAGATTAAAAAAGGAACGAAGCTCAAGGCTTTACATTAAGATAATGGAGATGAGTATACCTCACATGACTTCAACTTTTTTTGTCAGTCTAGAGTAATTCATAAAAAATTTACAGCTCCTTATACCCTAGTATAAAATGGTGTGCCTGAGAGGATGAATAGAACTATTCAAGAATGAGTAGTTTCTATGCTTCATCATGCAAACCTTTCGCAAGGCTTTTGGGCAGAAGCAATATTGACTATAATTCATGTGATTAACCTTTCACATAGTACTACCAAAGGTATGAAAGTTGCACAAGAGTTATGGATACAGAGGCCAACATATTATCATAATCTTCAAGGTTTTTTTATAAACTATATGTTGGACCATAAGTCAAAGAAATGCATTTTTCTTAGATATTGCTTATGAGATCCTAAAACACGGATAGTGATCAAAAGTAGTGATGCCATTTTCAATGAGTCTAAGATGCATAGACAACCCATTAAGGAGGTTGAAGTGAGAAGACCATTGTTTGAGGATACTAGTCCTCTATTTAGAATGCATAATAATGCTACATATAGGGATGTTCAGGAGAATGTCTAGTCAGATGAGTCTGCAAATGTTCTTGTTCAACAACCACTGAGTCGTTCTACACATGTCTCACATCCACCTGATCGATATGTTCCAGGTTTGGATTTTGTTATACCAACATATGCTTGTGAGCCCTCTTTCTACAAAGAAGCTCTACAGACAAAGGATCATGTCAAATGGGAATGTGTCATGAAGATTGAATTGGATTCTATTCACAAGGATGGTACTTGGGATTTGGTATCTTTGTCAAAGGGTACAGAATCTTTACTATGTAAATGAGTATATAAGTTGAATTTCACATCAGATAGTGTCTCTCCAAAGTATGAAGCACAACTGGTTCCAAAGTTTTAAGAATAACATGGTGTTGATTTCAAGGAAATCTTCTCTTTTGTAGTCGAAATGACTACATTGCTGAAGGGCTTTGGTGGGCTGAACTAAGAGAAGCAAGGTGAAGATGGAGGGAGATGTTGGAGATAGACGTCTGCGGAAGCACGCGAACAGCACAAGGAAGAAGAAGAAGCTTGGAGCACAACACACAAGACTGAATGTATTACTAGAGAATGTACAAAGATAAGTAGCCCATTAGGGCAATAGGTGTATATACAAGCCGGGGGAAAAAAACCTCCTAAAGAGGGAAAAAAGTGCCCCGGCGGTCCTAGAGTATTCACACACATCACTACCTAAATATATCAACAAATCCCCCTTGGGAGTGATGCGGTGAACAAGGAGCTGGCACTCATGTATAAGGAAGTGCCAAGCTATGTGGAAATCACTCCACAAAAGGAAGTAAGCCCAAAGCTTTGCGGAAAGCTTCAAACTTCTCCCTAGGCAGAGCCTTCGTGAAAAGGTCTGCAATGTTCTCCTGCGTGGGCACATATGCCAAGCTGATCTCCCCAGCAGAGAACGTCTCCCTGACATAGTGATAATGCACCTCAATGTGCTTAGTGCGAGCATGGAACACAGGGTTCCTCGCAACTGCCAATGCGCTCTGACTGTCAGTGAAGATGGTGGTGGCAGAAGACTGGCCAACACCCAAATCAGCCATAAGGCGTCTGAGCCACACACACTCAACAGTCGCTGTGAAAGCTGCCCAATACTCAGCCTCACAACTGGAAGTGGCCACAGTAGGCTGCTTCTTGCTCAACCAAGATATACATGAGCTACCAAGCATGAAGCAAAAACCACTGGTGGACACACGAGTGTCATAGCAACCAGCCCAATTTGAGTCAGAAAAAGCATGCAAATCTGGCGGTAGTGATCCCCCCTTGGGATAAAACAACCCAAGTAGCCGAGTACCACTCAAGTAGCGAAAGATGCGCTTAACCGCTTTCCAATGCGTGACTCCTGGGCAATGCATAAACCTGCTCATCTGTGAGACAACAAACTGAATATCTGGCCGAGTAATGCATAAGTAAATCAAGCATCCAACAGTCTGCTGATAGAGAACAGCATCAAATGCATCTCCAGCATCATGAAGACTCAATCGTAAACCTGTCTCCATAGGAGTGGCAATAGGCTTACAGTCTTCAAGGCCAAAACGCTGCAATAATGTGTCAATATATTTTGTTTGACACAAAGCCATTCCACCATCAACATGCATAAACTAAATGCCCAAATAGTGATGCAAATGCCCCAAATCAGACATCTCAAATGAGGCATGCAAATCAGCCTTAAAATCAGCAATATGTGTCTCAATAGGACCAGTGAGCAACATGTCATCAACATAGACAACAATGATCAGAAGCACATCATTAGCACGCTTAACATATAAGGTGCTTTCAGTTGGACTATTCTCAAAACCATGTGCAATCAGATAGGCATGTATCTTCTCATACCAAGCACGGGGTGCTTGCTTTAAACCATATAATGCCTTCTTTAACCTGCAAACCTGGTTTTCATGCCCTTTCTGCACAAAGCCACGGGGCTGAAAAACATACACTTCTTCATGCAAGTCACCATTCAGAAATGTTGTTTTAATGTCCAACTGATGTACATTCCAACCATGATGGGCTGCAAGTGCACAAATGCTGCGAACAGTAGTCATACGGCATGTAGGTGCAAAGGTCTCATCAAAATCAATGCCTCTTTCCTGTGCATAACCCTTTGCAACAAGCCTAGCCTTATACCTATCAACTGTACCATCAAGTTTACGCTTTAGCTTGTATACCCACTTAGTGCCAATGGCCTTCTTGCCAGGAGGCAAGTCACATAAAGACCATGTACCATTCTTCATTATAGCATCATATTCAGATTGCATAGCAGCCATCCAATTTTCTGAATTTTGTGCTTCATCAAAAGAAACAGGCTCATTCTCATCACAGAGACTAGATGCAGCCATAGCATAGCAATCTGATGCAAAGGAGGCACTATGAGAGCCTCAACGAGTACGATATGACAAAGGTGCATCTAATTTGCTGTCACGCAAAGTCTGCACCAGCCATTTTGGCATAGTTTTTGCCTGCTCAATATCAGCTCTCTCATCAACAAGTGCATCATGTAAATCTGCATCAGAAATGGAATGATCTGCATCATCATATGAAACCTGCAAAGGCTGAGAAGTTGCCTCATTAGGACCAGCACTAGCCTGTCCACCTATAAAAAGAGGCATCAAAGTATCATACATGTCTTTGGAGCTAATAGATGTCTCCTTAGTACATGAAAGCAATGGCTGAATAGCATCTTCCACAAAGACAACATCACGGCTAACCAGAATGCGTTTAGACTGTGGATGATACAGACGATAGCCTTTACTTTCAGAACTGTACCCAACAAAAATACATTTTACTGCCTTATCATCCAATTTTCTACGATGTTGTTCAGGCACTAATGCATATGCCAAACAACCAAAAACACGCAGATGAGCCACAGATGGCTTGCGGTCATGCCAAGCCTCGTATGGAGTGATAGACTGCAACGCTTTAGTGGGACACCTGTTTAGTACATATGCTGCACACATGACAACCTCAAGCCAGAAACTATGTGGTAAAGCCTGACTTTTGACCATGCACCTCGCCATCTCCATGAGTGACCTGTTCTTTCGTTCAGCAACTCCATTCTGTTGAGGTGTATACGGCACTGTACACTGGTGTTTTATCCCACGTCCAGCCATAAATGCATTAAAATATGAAGACATATATTCCCCCCCTCGATCAGAACGAAGGGTGCCCATTTTACATGCTGACAAATTTTCAGCCAAAACCAAAAACTGTTTGAAGCACATGAACACTTCGGACTTTGCTTTGAGTGGATATACCCATGCATGCCTGGAAAAATCATCAATGAAAGTCACGAAGTAAAGGTAATTTCCAAAAGTGGGTGTCTGCATAGGACCACAGACATCACTATGTACAAGCTTCAATTTCTGCGTAGCCCGAATTGAACCATCTTTTGGAAAGGAAGAACGCTGCATTTTGCCCAAAATACAGCCTTCACAAACATGTTTTCCAGGTGCCTCAAGTTTGGGCAAAGAGGACACCATTTCAGATTTCTGCAGGCGTAACAAACTAGCAAAATTCAGATGACCAAATCGTGCATGCCAAAGCTTTGCATCTGACATAGCCTGAGAATCATGAACTGCACATGCCGAATCATTCACAGATCTTTCATAGTCTATGAGCTTATACAGCCCACGACATAAAATGCCAGAAGCAATAATCACATCGCCATTTGAGAGATCATGAACTGTACACCTGTCATCAACGAATTTCACAACCAAGCCAATCTTGGCTAATGCAGAAACTGATAACAGGTTCTTTTTGATCCTTGGCACAAATAAAGCATCTGACAAAGTGAAAGAACTACCATCAGCAGTAGTCAGAATGATCTTACCAACTCCCATAACAGGATAAGAGGAGTTATTGGCGCATGTGACAGTATTCCCTGTAGGGGCAGGCTCGAGTGAAGAGAAGAAACTGCGCTGCGAGGTAATATGTTTGGTTGCCCCACTGTCAAAGTACCAAACATCGGAGTCTACTGCAGACATGCACTGATCATGTGAAGATGGGTCAAAACTGCAGACAGTAGTAAACGCCCATTCTTCTTCCTGCACAAGATTTGCAGACTCTGTTTTTGGTGTAGAGGCCTCTGCAACAACCATTCCAGCCTCTTTCTTCTTTGCCTCTTTAGTAGCCAGTTTTGGACAGTTCTTTATAATATGATCATTTCCTTTACAGTACTTGCAGAACAATTTCTGCTTTTCTGATTTCTTTTCATCTTTATCCTGGTTCTTCGATTGTGCAGCATTTGCAGATTTCTGCTTACTAGTAGAAGAGCTCCATTTTCCTTTGCCCTTCTGACTAGCCAGGAAAGCTTGATCTGCAACACGCATAATGGACCTGTTCTGCCTGGACTGATCTTCCTGCAACAGAACAAAGACTAATTCCTCAAATGACAAGGCATTCACATTGCCTTTCATCATCAACCGAAGAGTAGAGGCAAAACTCTGATATGAATCAGGAAGACCATTCAGAACGGTCTGCACAAGTGAGCAATCTGGTATAGCCTCATCAACAGAAATCAATTGTTCCTTCAGGTCTTTGATCTTTGTAAGAAAACTGTCCATAGAATCACCTTCATTCATGTGCTCACTCTCCAACTGTTTTCGGAGGTAAGCAACACGAGCCTCATTCCTAGCCTGGTACAAAGTGGTAAGTGTATCCCAAGCATCCTTTGCTGTTCTGCAAGAGTGAATGTGAGGAATAGTGGCACGTTTGACAGACAAGGCTATCAATGCATGTGCCTGGGCATCTCTGCCATCCCAACGAATCTGCTCTATAGTAGGTGCAACAGAAACAGCAGCACGAACAGGAATCTGCGGAATATCATCTTCGACACCATCTTCATCAGCTCCAACACCTGTATTTGCAGTACCTGTCGTTACAGGTGTAACATGACGTCTTTCAACACCCTGCACAATGTTCCACAATCCTTTTGCAACCAGTACATGTCGCATCATATAAGCCCATAATGGGTAGTTGGTACCATCCAACTTATCCTCAACAGCCAACATACGAAATACATCACTGCTTTCAGCCATGGCCGGTGACTAAAATACCTTGATGCAGAAAATTGACTGTATCTCAAAAAGTTGAACAGAACTGCCCAGACGAGTTCTGCTAGACCTGTAGCAGACTTCGAGACGCTTAAACTGGCGAACAGAAACTGGTATATACCTTTGGCACAAAAGGACGAAATAGCCTGCACAAGTGCTGCGATAGTGCATTCAGAGGCCGAAACGAGCTCAGATCGCGATTTCGGCACCACAAAGCAAATATGCTTTTATCCCGAAAACACCCTGAGTATGCTCACCAAATTTTGTGCGAATCTGAGACTGCAAACGGAGGAGTGTCGATGGCGCCCTAGAAGAAGCGACGACCTGCTCTGATACCAATTGTTGGAGATAGACGTCTGCGGAAGCACGCGAACAGCACAAGGAAGAAGAAGAAGCTTGGAGCACAACACACAAGACTGAATGTATTACTAGAGAATGTACAAAGATAAGTAGCCCATTAGGGCAATAGGCGTATATACAAGCCGGGGGAAAAAAACCTCCTAAAGAGGGAAAAAAGTGCCCCGACGGTCCTAGAGTGTTCACACACATCACTACCTAAATATATCAACAGGAGAGAGATGAGAGGCGAGATATGCACACATACATGGGAGCCTGAAAACCCACATAATAATCTTCTTGAGACAAATTCTCTATAAGTGATATATGTATATGAATATAGGGGTAATGTTACATACAATTACATGTCCAACAACCTCCTACTTAAGCGTCAATGTGACCATAAGTGGTAACATAGAAATAATGATGTAGGACTATACAAGAAATGTACACGAAGAATCTAGATCTTAATCCATACCAATTGGTCTACACCAACTACCTCAAAGAAGGTGTATCCATGCACCTCAAATTTCTCTGGACTTATATCAACAAGAGTCAAGCTCACATCTTACTAATACATTGCGCACTTGCTCTATGCCTATGTCAATCATTGAACAACTAACAAATCCAAGTGCATATGCTCCAATAGGAATTACAATGTCTGGTTTTGAGCATAACAACTCATACATCTGACTCCCAATTGGTAAGGGAACTTGTCCTATCTTGGATAACCTAATCATGTCAGCCATGCCTATATCTAAGACATCCAAAGCACCATGATCAAGACCAACACGTCCTAATATATCCATGTTAACATCTGGAATGAGCGAATCCAATAATGATTGCATAATCGATGAATCCTCAACATCCAAATGAGTCATCCTCTCAACACGGATTTGTCTAGCTCTGCATCTTGAGAGCTAATATGCTCTACCACACACTGTGTATCATAAGAGCTATTGTACTCTACCACACCAAGTGTATCATCATGCTCCACATGAGCTAAATGCACAACACCAACACCAAGGTCCATCTGATAATCTAACTCTAACTGAGTATCATCACAATGCTCTACATGAGCATCCACCTCATGATCTAAAGCATCCAAATGATCATCCAAAATGTGTTCCACAAGAGCATCCATATGATCAACAAGAGCATGCTCTATATAAGCATCATGAGCATCTAAAATATGCTCTACATATGCATCCATCTGAGCATCTGAATCCTGCCATACATGTGCATCTTGAATGTCAATGAACCTATGTGTAGGTAGATAAAATGAGGCATGAAGAGTCTCACACCATACATAAGGTTGAACTCCCATTGAGACGAGATTGTCTCTCACATGGAATACCTATAATGGATACCTGTGCCCAATCCTAGCACCTTTGACAAGCATAAGTTGTCCCATCTGCAATAGAAAATGGTGCTCACCAAGGAATGCATAATATCTTCTCTCCTGCAACTAGATAATTGAAATCAAGGTAATAGGGAATGAAGGAACATAACATACACATCTAAGTATAAGTGATGTTCCACTAGCTAGCATAAGGTATACATCTCCTCTACCCTCAATGTCATCTATCGTACTAGCAGGCATGTGCACACATCCGTGAATCTCATCTGAGAATCGACTAAACCACTCACAAATTGGAGTAACATGGAAAGTGGCTAATGCATCAAGCAACCTAGCCATATGTGTGGCATCTAATGAATAAGAGGAATCCTGAGATGAATCAAAGGAGAAAGTGATATCACCATTACTGGCATATGATGGAGAGTGTTAATCTCCAAAAGAACAAGCTACTCTTGAAGTTAGAGCACCTCTATATCAAGAGTAACTCAAAACTTTCACCAATTTAGAGGATCAATGATCAATTATCAAAATTTTGGAATAAACTGTGAAGAAGATGACTACACAGAAAGTCTGCTGCACATAACTCACTCATTGACTTATCAAATGTGTAAAGTTTTTGATAAAAATTTGCATAAGGTGTTGCCTATAATTTACACACCTCCTCCAAGTTAAATTGTTCCAAAAGATTTAGTAGATCTTGAGAAATGATCTTAACAAGTCACCTATGTCTAAAACTGTAGTTCTTTATAGTCGATTTTGACACCTGTAACTTTTTAAGCTTGGTTCTCTCAAAATAGAACCCATCTAATCAAATGCTTTTAGTCATAGGTAGCTTACCCTCCAACTTCAAGAATGAGTGCTTGCTTGCTCAAAAGTTTACACTGTGGAAGGAGAACTGACCAAAACATTAGCATCAAATTTTGCGCCTCCTACAACTTCTCTTCTTTCCATTTACACATGTAAATGTTCCTACACTCAATTCTCTCAGCCTGATTACAATTAGAAGCTGAAAATTTGTACAGAGGTCAATCAACTACAGAGTTAGACTTGTAGAAAGCATTTCACAAAAGATTCAACACAGAAGGAGAACTCTAAGAAATATCGGGTACAACTTTTCTTCATTTCTGAAAAACTTTACATTTGAGTGATGAGAGAGATCTTACTCACTCCTAAAGTGTCTAATAACTCATACAACTTCTAATTTCTCTATTCACATGCTCTCTCATATTTGCCTCGACATTTTTTTACTTGTATATATAGGCAAATATGTATAATCTCATAACCATACAAAAGTATAAGTGAACTATCTCTGAATTAATGTACATGTATACACATCTTCATCCTTTGAACATATGCTTCATATCTTGATCTTTTCTTCAGTCCTTGACTTCAAACCTTCATCAAAACTCCAATTTTTGATTGCCCTGCACCAACAGCTCCCCCTCAATCATCAATTGAGGTTTTCTCTATCTTCTTTATACCTGCCATGTCTTTGAATGTTTGTAGCTTTGGTCCATCCAAGCTTTTGGTTAGCATATCAACTATCTGAACTTTTGTTGAAGTATGTATTACTTCAATCTCCTTATCCACCACCTTCTCTCTTAGAAAGTGATACTGAATCTCAATATGTTTAGTCCTGGCATGAAAAACAGGATTAGCAGCTAAATACAATGAACTCATGTTATCTCCATGAATAGTGGGTGTACTCTGAATGATGTCAAAACTCTTCATAAGAGTCTTAAGCCATATCACATTCCTTTGCAGCTTCAACCATACCTTTGTACTCAGCCTCTATAGATAATAAAGCAACTGTGTGTTGCTTCTTTGAACACCATGAAATTAACTTATCTCCCACATAACACAAGTATCCATAAGTTGATCTCCTATCATCAGGATTACCTGCCCAATCTGTATCACTATAAATCTTGATGTTTGTATCTGATGTAAAACCATAATACAAACCCTCTTTGAGTGTACCCTTAATGTACCTCAACACTCTTTCTCCTGCAATCCAATATTCTTTCCTAGGACAATGCATGAATTGAGATAATACTCCAACTGCATATGATAAGTCAGGCCTAGTTAATGTAGTATAGATCAGACTACCAACCAAACTTTGATATAGCTTCATGTCCTTGAACTCTTCTCCACCATATTTGCTCAATTTGTGATTCACCTCCATTGGAGTAGGTGCTTCCCTGCAATCATTCATCTTAAACTTGATCAACAAGTTTTTCAAATACCTTTCTTGAGTTACATACACCCCATGTTGAGTGTAAGAAATCTCCATGCCCAAGAAATATGACAAGTGTCCCAAGTCACTAATCTTGAATTCTTTCTCCATTTGCTTCTTTAGGCTTTGAATGCCTTTCTCATAGCTTCGTGCCACTGGCTTTTCAACCAAGCGCAATGACCAATTATGTGAATCAACGGTTCCTCTCGTACTAAGTTGAATTACTATTGCGGCACGGCTCATCAGTAGGGTAAAACTAACCTGTCTCACGACGGTCTAAACCGGTTTCCGAAAAAACCCCACGTGAGCCTCTAGGGCGCTCCGAAAAAAACCCCACGTGAGCCTCCAGAAAAACCCCACATGCCCTTGGGGGGGGGGGAGGGCACCACCAGGAGTGGAGCCTGCGGCGAACCCATCATCACTTGCTTTAACAAGCAAGCTACTATCTGCTTTAGATACTTGAAAACCAAGTTCCTTGAAGAACTTCACAAGTCTATAATTTCATGCCCTTGGGGTTTGCTTCAAACCATACAAAGCTCTCTTGCGGTTACATACATACTCTAGATACCTTTCATCTCTGAATCCTTCTGGTTGCTCCATGAAAACATCATCTGAAATATAACCATTTAGAAAAGCATTATTCACATCTAGTTGACATAATTTCCAACCTTTACATGCAGCAATAGCTATGAGTGTCTCGATGGTTGTCATCTTTGCCACAGGACTATAGGTCTCATCATAATCTATACCATATGTCTGAGCAAACCCTTTCACAACAAGTCTAGCTTTATACCTAGACACACTTCCATCTGCAAACCTCTTTGTCTTGTAGACCCATTTGCATCCAATGATATTCTAACTATTTGGTTTAGGAACCAAATCCCATGTCAGATTCTCCATCAATGCATCATACTCTTCCTGTATAGCCTTCTCCCAATTTTCCTTACCTTTTGCCTCTTCATATGTAGAAGGGTCTTCATCTGCCTTTACCATATAAGCATAATCTTTGGTAGTCAAAAAACAAGTGTCATAGCTATACCTTGTAGGTTGCCATTTATGTCTTGTTGACCCTCTGAGTTCTCCACTCCTTGAGGTTTCTGGTTCACCACATTATGGATCAAACCTTGGCACTTCTTCAACTTCAGCCTGTACTTCATTGTTCTCCTCTTCATCAAATATCTGAACCTTTGATTTACCTTTCTTTTGATTCACAACTTCTTCATCACCTGCATAAATATTGATTGTACCTGCATACCAAGTACCTTGCTCATCAAATGTAACATCCTTAGACACAAGGAATTGTTTTGTGGATGGACTCCACAAACTATATCCCATCTGCTTATCATCATATCCAATGAACACATATTTTTCAGCTTTAGGTTCCAATTTATGCCTCAATTGAGATGGCACATATGCATATGCCAAACATCCAAATACTTTGCAATGATCTAGAGTAGGTCTCTTACCCCACCATGCCTCATATGGTGTCATACCCTACAAAGCTTTACATGGTAATCTATTGACCAAATATGTTGTTGTATTTACAGCCTCAACCCACAAGTAATTTGGGCAATTTTTCTCCTTCATCATGGATCTTGCAAACTCAACAAGAGTTCTATTCCTCCTTTCTGCTACATTATGGTCTTCTTTAGCACAAGACAAGACAAGACCAACACTTCTCAAGAAAACTTCATGAATGGTAATAGCTTCGCCCGATAGGTGTTGGAAAGAGGAGAGTAGGAGAATGAATACAAGATTGTTCTAATTAAAGAATTAGATTGCATTCACCCCATGCCAAAAAATTCAACGGAATAAGACTGGTTATGAGCCTTACCTAATTGACATGCCTCACATCTGTATGTCATATGTTGACCTGCAGCATTAGGCAATCCAAGCACTGAACCATTATTAACCATATCTTTAATACCTCTTTCATTAAAATGTCCAAGCCTTTTGTGCCAAAGATCTAACTTTGAGATCTTATGTCCTCCATAAGTGTACAAAGCATGACCAATGTTACCTTGAATCTTCAATGTGAAGAGTCTTCCTTCTTTCTTCCCTGAAACAATTTGTTTATACCCATTGCTAGGGTCTTCCACAAAAACTCCTTCATTAGTGAACCTAACTTCATAACCTTTTTCAACAATTTGTCCTACACTTATCAGATTCTTTGGAATTGTAGGAACATACAAAACCTTACTCAAGAGAGTACTTCCATCCTTGGCCTTCACTGATCCAATTGACTTCACATTGTGCTTTGTATTGTCACCTGTTTGAACTACATGATTAGTTACCTTACTCTCCAAATCAGTCATCAAAGCTATGGTGCCACTCAAGTGATTGCTACACCCTAAGTCAATGTAGAAGACTCTTTGGACTTCACTTTTTCACAAGTTGCATTCATTATCAATGTTGAATCCTCCTTCTGATCCGAAGCATAATTATAGTAGGTATTGTTGTATTGCTGACTTTGGAATCCTCTACTTGCATTTCTTCCAAAGTAGCCTCTACTACCTCTACCTCTAAAATTACCTCTTTGATTTCTGCCACCTCTTCCTCTTGAATTAAAATTCTGATTATATCCACCATTATTCTGAGTACTATGCCAACAATCATTAGCTAAATGATTCGTCTTAAATAAAATATCAAATCAATGACCATATGCTAATAGAATAGCCAATCAAGGTGACAAATGAGTGTGCAACTGAGGCTCCAATCTGAATCATGTACCTACAAAGAAAAAAAAGATTACAAGTACCAACCAAGATCCCAAATTAACTCTCATGAATTATGTGAAACCAACAAGTAAAGCCATATCCAAATGGCATAAACGAGATATAAACCACAACAGCACTATACCTCCATTGATAATACTATTATCAAACTCATGATGGCATAAACCTGAAAGGTATACCACAATGCCATCTCACATGCAAAACACTTGACAAGATCATGCTCCACTCTCATATGGAGGAGCTACCACAATGATCATACATGGAAAACACCTTCAAGCTCTAAAAATAAGATCTTGCACACCAAGAATTCTCTCTCATGGTAGCTACAAATCAAAATGGACCTCCAAAAGCAATTAGGGTTTCTATGGTGAAAATTTGATGCTTTGCATTTTGTTGTTTTAGGGTTGATAACCTCCGAATCTCAACTTTTTCTCTTCATTAAACATGAACAACTATTTCTTAGCTACAAAAAAACACTTAGAACACCTCAATAAGAGGTGTGTAGCTCCAAGTACAAGAAAAGTAAGAATTTGCTATCATTTTCATCTTCACTTGTAGCACTACTTCTTTGTATTTTATGTTTTTGGTGATCTATATTTCTAAATTTGGACCTCTTGTTCTTCTAGAGAGTTGAACATGCTTTCTTAATCTATCAATATATGCAGAAAAAATTGAATCACATCAATCCGACCTCTAGAACTCAAGCTACAACAAAACAATTGACCTTCTATACAAGTGATCCTAGATTTGATTTCTACATCACTTTGAGTTTTTTGAATTTTTGGCAGACTAAAGCTTTGAAGTAAATTCTGCACTCTTCTCTGAAGTTATAGGTTTTTTGTGTTATATACGCATAAAACTTTAAATCTTGCTAATATGATATTCCTAGGTCGAGTTATTAACAAAATATGGCACAACTATCAAGAAGGTACTTACTTACACATTCATCTATTCTACCCTAAAATTCCATTGAAGCTCCTTGCACACCAACCTTCAACAAGCTCTGGTACCAATGAAACGCTTTGGTGGGATGAACTGGAGAAGGAAGTAGAAGATGGATGGAGAGAGAGGAGAGGAGAGATGCACACACATACGTCAAGACTTAAAACCTACATAATGATCTTCTTGAGGTAAACACTCTATAAATGATATATGCATATGAATATAGGGGTAAGGTAATATGACAATTACATCCCCAACAATTGTGCATGTTGCCTGGACTCGTTCCAATGGAGCTAGACGTAGTACAAATGGATGTGAGAACTACTTTCTTGCATGGAGATCTTACATATGAGATCTATGTGGAACAACCATAGCATTATGTAGTTCCTAGCAAAGAAAGTCTAGTTTGTAAGCTAAATAAGAGCTTATATGTAATTAAACACTCCTCTAGACAATGGTACAAAAATTTTGATGCTTTTATGAAGTCTCAAGGCTATTCTCAAAGCAATGAGGATCATTGTCTCTACACAAAGAGATGCTCAGATGGCAAGTTGATATGCTTGATAGTTTATGTCGATGGTAAGTTTATTGTTTGGAAGTCCTCAAATGACTTGCCATTACTAAAAGAGAAGTTGAGTGAGACATTTAATATGAAGGAATATGGGGATGCCAAAACTATTCTTGGCATGCACATTACTCATGATAGGAGTAAAAATGCATAAACTTGTCTCAAGGTGAGTACATATCCATAGTACTTCATAGGTCACATATACAGGTGGCAAGACATTGGGTATGACTTTACCTACATATGTGAAATTGAGCAAGGATGATGGCCTAAAATTAGATGATGAAAAGGAATTCATTATCAAAATTCCTTATCAATCTGCTTTTGGTAGTCTCATGTATGTTATGTTAGCTACGAGAACAAACATTGTATTTGCAATGGGAGTTGTGAGCAAAGATATGTGTAATTCTGACAAGAAGCATTGGGAAGCGATTACGATAATTTTGAGATATCTCAATGGCACTAAGGACAAGTTTCTATGCTTGGGTAGAGGAAAGGCATCCATTATCAGCCACATAGATTCTCATTATGCTGGTTGTGTAGACAATTGGAAGTCTACATCAAAGAACATTTTTCCCTTTGTTCGACTTGTTCTTGTTGGGTGTGTGTAGAAGTGTGAGAGACACACAAGAAGCACACTCAAGGACCACAAATGCAGCAAGACACACAGAGAAGATAGATGGCTGGAATACCTCTCTCTATTGACGATGTTCAGAATTGAAGTAAGGGCTGAATAATATCTCTAAGTACAAAGTACCACCACATATGAGTGAATCATGTATGTGGTAACATGGGGAAAAAACCTCTAGATAGCAATAGAGTAAAAAGTGCCCATGTATAGGGAAAAGGTTCACATCAAAGCTACTGGAGGAACACATAAGTGTAACAAAACCCCCCTGGAGTGAATGATGTAACGACAAGGAGTGATAGATAAGCCTCCACAAGGTAATAAGCCTAAAGCTTTGTGAAAAGCTTCAAAATTTTCCCATGGAAGAGCTTTGGTGAATATGACTGCCACATTATCTTGTGTAGGCACATATACCAAAACAATATCTTGTGCAGAAAGGTGCTCTCTCACATAGTGATAATGCACCTCAATATGTTTGGTTTGTGCATGAAACACTAGGTTTCATGCAACAATCAATGCACTCTGACTATTATTGAGAATATACATATCAACATCAATCTCCATACAAAGATCCATCAATAGGTGTCTCAACCACATACACTCCATTACAGCTATAAAAACTGCCATGTACTTAGCTTCACAACTCGATGTCGCCACTGTACGTTGCTTCTTACTTACCAAGATATGCATGAGTCTCCAAGGAAAAAGCAATTACCACTAGTGGAGGTACAAGTATCATGTATCATAACAACTAGCCCAATCACTATCTGTAAAAGCATGCAAAAATGGTTGAATATCTCTTCCATAAAAGCTACCTAAGCTCAAAGTGCCTTTAAGATATCTAAACACACGTTTCACCACTAGCCAATGCTTAGTGCCAGGGCTATGCATGAATCAAATCAACCGAGAAACTGCATACTGTATATCGGGCCTTATGTTGCATGCATATATAAGACATCCCATAGCTTGCTGATATAGAGAAGTGTTAAATGCATCACCGGAATCCTCAATTGAGAACCTAAATCATGTTTCAACTAGTGTGGAACTAGCTTGCAATCCTCAAAGTCAAAACACTAAAGTAGTTTTTCAGCATACTTTGCTTGATGCATAGCAATTCGCCCCTTAATGGATATAAACTTGATGCCAAGATAGTAGCTCAAAAGACCAAGATAAGTGACATCAAAAGTATGGTGCAATCAACCATAAGAATGTAAAGTTTTGCATCCATGACCCAGTCAAAGGTATGTCATCGACATAAATAACAACCACTGTAAGATCAGCCCCATCTTTGTGTACATAAAGTGTGCTTTCAATTGGACTACATGTGAAGCCAAGAGCAATCAGGTGCTTATGGATTTTGTCATACCATGCACATGGAGCTTTCTTGAGACCATACAAGGCTCCATATGCTCTTGCAAATCCAAGAGGTTGCTTCACATAGACTTCTTCTTGCAAATCGCCATTCAAGAAAGCTATTTTTATGTCCAACTGATGTGCTTTCCAACCTCGATGGGCAGCCAATGGAGCCACGATATGAATGGTAGTCATGCATGAAGTACATGCAAAAGTTTCCTCATAGTGAATGCGATATTGTTGCACATATCCTTTGCCAACCAATCTAGCTTTGTGGCGATCAATGTTACCATTAGATTTTCTCTCGATCTTGTAAACCCACTTTGTACCAATGGTATTTTTCCCTTTTGGCAATTCATATAACTCCCAAATACCTTTCCTATGTATGGAATCCATTTATGATTGCATAGCACTCATCCATTGTGGATCATCACATGCATCTTCAAAAGTAAGTGGCTCTTCATTACATGCTATTGCAATATGAGAATACTCCACAAAATTACTCGATGCATGGCGAGAGATTGATCTTCTTCTACCAAGTAAATGTGCACTCAATTTGCTGTCCTGCAAAGTTTGTTTCAGCCACTTTGCCATAGTTTATGCACTCTTGATAGACATGCATTCATTATGTAATATTCATCAACATGTATATCATGTGTGGGCTGAATTTCATGCTCATTTTTAGCCATATTTTTGACACAAATGTTCAACAATATGTGGCTTGAAATTTCTAGCAGGTTCGATAATTTTGGCTCAAAAATTTCAGCCATGTTTGGCTGGAAATTCTCTCCATTTTTAGCTCTACTTGGCTGGAATTTTTCATCCCTTTGAGCCTCAGATGGCTTCTCTACATGGCCATAATCAAGCACACCATTTTGGGACAAAGGCATGAGTGTATCAAACACATCTTATGAGCTAACTGTTGGCTGTTTTTTGCATTCAAATAGAGGGAAAACTAATTTTTCAGCAAATACCACATCTCGACTCACTATAATTGTGTTTGTCACTAGATGGTACAAATGATATCCCTTACTTTCATCATTATAACCAACAAATATACATTTCTTTGCCTTGTCATCAAGTTTGTGATGTTGTTGTGATGGCACAAGAGCATATGCCAAACAACCAAACACGAACATATGACTAACCATAGGATTATGTACATTCGAAGCTTCATAAGGAGTGATGAATCTCAATGCTTTTGTAGGATAGTGATTCAACACATAGTTTGCACATGACCGCTTCCATCCAAAACTTATCAGGAAGGTGCTTTCCTTTAACCATACACCGTGCCATTTCAACTAGAACTCTATTTTTACACTCGCCCAACACCATTTTGCTAAGGTGTATATGGCAGTACATTGGTGTGAAATTCCTCTTTCACGAAGAAAAGCATTAAACTCATGTGACATGTATTCACCACCACAATTCGTGTGTAGAGTCAAAAGCGTGTTTGAAGAAAAATTTTCAGCCATAGCTTAAAATGCTTTGAAGCAAGAAATTACCTCATTATTTGCTTTCATAGGATACACCCATGTATAATGAGTAGCATCATCAATGAAGGTAACAAAATATATATGCTCCCCAAATGATGGAGTCTTGACGGACACATACATCACTATGAACAAGCTGCAATTTTTTTGTAGTGTGTGTATGACTATCGTCTGGAAAAGAAGCACGATACATTTTTCCAAGAATACAACCTTCACATGCATGCTTTTCAATGGACTCAAGTGTTGGCAAACCAATAACCATGTCCTTCTTTTGTAATTAAAGCTAACTATTGAAGTTCGAGTGACCAAAACGAGCATGCCAAAGCTCCATTTCAGCCATGAAAGAAGTATAAGGAACCAAGGCATTTGAGGCAGCCCTCTTTTATGTATCCAAGTGATACAAACCATTACATAATGTACGAGACATCACGATAATATCACCATTGTTGAAATCATGAACCATACACTTATCATCAACAAAGTGTACATGAAGTCGAACTTTGGCAATCAACAGAACTGGAATAAAGTTATTCTTGATACCGGTTACATACAATGCATTTTTCAAGAGAATCATACCTCCATTTGCAGTCGTAAGCTCAATTTCTCCTACTCCAATGATAGGATAAGAGGCATCGTTTGCACACACCAATATCCTCCTTTAGGTGCATCTTTAAAAGATGCAAAAAACCTTTTGCATGAAGTTATGTGCTCTGAAGCACCACTATCAAAGAACCAATTCGAATCAGCCTCACTCACAACCATACATTTAGAATGCAAAGATGCAACATAATGACATGTAACAATGCATGCCCAAAAATCTTGAGCCATTTTAGCTTCATCATTCTTTGCATCTGTTGAATTTTTAGCAATAGAGATATAGGATTACTTCTTCTTTTCATTCTGCTTAGCAAGTTTTCTACACTCATTAATAGTTTGACCAACCTTTCGGCAATATTTTCATCTCCTCTTCTTTTGCAAATCAACATCATTAGAGGAATGAGTCGAAGAGGACGGTTGAGGCTTTGGTTTTGATGAACCCAAAGTTGAACCATACTTGCTTTTCCCTGAGATAGCAAGTGCTTGTGTTCCCTCAATCAACCCACTCCTATTCACTCTAGATTGCTCTTCTTGCAAAAGAAGAGCTACAACCTCATCAAATGCATACATATTGGGATTCCCTTTTGCAACCAAACGGTGTGTAGCGGCAAAGCTTTGAAAAGATTTTGGTAATCCTTTCAACAATGTAGAGATGAGTGATGCATCCGGAATAATCTAATATATGTTTGCCAATTTCTCTTTCAAGTCCTTGATGTGTGTCACATACACATCCACAGACTCATTTTCAGCCATAAGTACATCTTCAAGTATGGCATACAAAGAAGCAATAGTGTCCCATGTCTATCTTGATGTTGAACATGACCAAATGTGTGGAACTATATGACACTTCACAGAAAGCCCAATCAATGCATGAGCTTGAACATCTTTTCCATCCCATCTAAGCTTCTCCTGTGTAAGTGGAGAAGAAGTAACCACTATACTTGAAGAAGAAGCTCCATCTATGACAACAGATTGTGAAGTAGAAGAACCTGCAGGTCTTGGATCTACATCTGCCACTTTGTTCCAAAATTTGTTTTGCAACAAGAACATGCTTAATCATGTAAGAACACATTAGATAGTTGTTCCCATCAAGATTATCTTTAGATTGAAGCATGCCAAACAAGTCATTGTTGCTCGCCATTTCACTAAAGAACAAGAATGTGAAAAAATTTTTACTTCAACAAAAGTTTAAATGAATGCTAAAATTTCAGCTCATAAACCATCACTAGGGGATTCTGACTGCATGAATGGCTTCAAAATGGGTGTAAAACCCTAGTACAATCGGTGGAAATGTTTCTTGGCTGCTAAAATTTACTATTCTATGCTCCGAAGTCGATTTGCATTGTTAAAAGTGTGCTCGTGCCATGACACAAAAACAAAAGATTGAGAAGGAGCTTTACTTGCTCTAATACCACTATTAGGGTTGTGTAGAAGTGCAAGAGACACACAAGAAGCACACACAAGGAGCACAAATGTAGCCAGACACACGGAGAAGAAAGATGGCTAGAATAGCTCTCTCTATTCACAATGTTTAGAACTGAAGTAAGAGCTTAATAATATCCCTAACTACAAAGTACCACCACATATGAGTGAGCCATGTATGTTGTAACATGGAGAAAAAACCTCTAGCCAACACTAGAGTAAAAAGTGCTCATGTATAGGGAAAAGGTTCACATTAAAGCTACTCGAGGTACACACAAATGTAACAGTTTTCTCGTGGAGATCTTGTCTTCAAGAATGTTCAACTATTTTCACTACACAAGCAGTATATTGTAGCTAGTGAGACATGTAAGGGAGCATTGTGGCTTTCTTGTCTTGCTTGTGATATGGGTCTACCTCAGCATGTATCTTGTTTGCTCAATGATAGTTAGAATGCCATTGCTTTGGCTAATAATCCGATCTATCATGCAAAGAACAAGCACATTGAGATGAGGTATCACTTCATTAGAGATTGTTTAGCCACTAAACACATTATTCTGATGGGGGTTATTTGATTCATGATCTTGCATAGTTACTTGTACACTGTGTAACATGCCCATCAGGTGGGAGGTATAGTTTGTATACTTACACTCAGTAATTATTTACCATTCTTTATTTTTTTCTCCCATAGTCACTCTAGGCATATTGGCCTTTAATGGGAGATTGTTATTGTTAGTTTCCAAGTTAAAGGCAAAATGGCCATCATACACTTTTGTATATATTCTTTAGAAAAACATATAATGTCCTAGTTAGCCACAATCTCGAATTCAATCGCATTTGTAAAACCTAGGAACTCTGAGACATACTCTCTGTGTACTATTTAGTTCTCTGTTTTTCTGCAAGTCTATGTGGAGCAGTGTGCTTATCAACGGAGCATGATTTTCTATTATGAGGGCACCATTGCATAGCTCTCTCAAAGGAGAATACACTGTGATTAATCTCCATTTGCATCACTTCATGGAGAGTCTCCGATAACCCTAATCGCTTGAATTAGTCTCTTGTGTCTCCTCCAATGTTAACCATTTTGATATATTTGTTTCCCTCAAATGCTATATCTAGACTTGTTTATCACTAGAATGGACTATGTGGTCTACATAAGATATGTTTTTTTCTTGATATTTATGTATCCATTTGCATTAGTTTTAAACATTGTTATTATCTATGAGAAGCTCTGTGATTTATAGAATTTAACCAAAATGAATGATGTAAAGTATAAGAAAGCCACTATGAACTTGAACAGAATTGCAATCATTGAAAACCCAAAAAATAAAATAAGTGAATAAAATTTTAAGCACTCAAGATGATCTTTGTTTTCATTCAACATGAAATATAATTATTTTTTTGTGGACAAAAAGAGTTAAAGGGTGATTGTTACATTCTCAAAGGTTGGAACTTGATCACTTTAGGTGGCAGGCAAGTAATGCAAGATAATGTTTTCTCTAAACTTATGCTTACCATTGCACCATCAACTGAGGATCTAAATTATAGTGAAACCTCATCAAGGTACTCTAGAAGCTCTTGAACATTTTTGAGTTTCCAATTTGCAATGATAATTATTCTCCTAGGTTGAAAATATGGATGCATCAATAATTCTAACTCAAATTTTGGACAGTTCTCTTTTGAATCTAAGGATATCCAACCTCCGAGATTTTTTTTCCACCTTCTCTAGACATATCCTTACACTAGAGATTGTGGAGGTATCTGATATGAAATTGAAAGAGAATTGAGACTTAATTTACATGAAATAATATCCCCTAGTTTTTGAACTTCTTTGCTATTCTAGTCCTTACCTAAAACATCATCAATTTGTGACATTGAAACTCTCCTATTCAAACACATTGTCTTTGTTTTCTGTAATAACATGTTTTTAAAATGTGCCACAAAAACATCAATAGCATAAAACCATTGAATCTTTATCCTTTGAGAAAATTAGGTTGGTGACATTGCCCTTTTAAAGGTCATCTTTCATCTTGCTCAAAAAACTTGAAACTATCCATCGATTGAGACTCACAATCTAATGAATAAATGGTAGGAGTGAGGAGATCTATAAGATCTCCATATGCATTCCTCCCTTATGGTACCTAGTATTTTGAAAAATAGACAAATAATTGCATGCTATTGAAAAATATAATAGATTTGTCTTGCATACATTACTTCTCCATAGTCCTTATGATTAACTTTGAATGTTGCTACTAAACATTCAATAGGTTGCCACTCTAGAGCATTGGAAGTAAAAATGACTACAATATAAAAAGAGACATATTAAAAAACAAAAACAACTGGTAATGTTTAAAAGAGATTCATTGTAAAACTTTACTCATAGTACGAAAAAATGCAGATGGCTGTTTAGCATCACATCCTTGGCATTGTACACGTTGACCTATTGCAAAACATCCATGTCTTCTTGATTTGAAACCTAGAATATGACATTTCCAATGATTCTTTGTGTTGTCTCTTTTATCCTGGTTCACTTTATGGGCACCTCTACAACTGGTAGCATAGTCACCCAATCATTCACTTGCGTAGAAAGAGGTTTCCATAAAGAATCCTATCTTTTGTTGTAAACCTAACATGAAGTTATGCGATTGGAAGGATGACATGAAAAAGAAACCATTCAAACACTCAAAGAATGTTCTCGAAATAGAGAATGTTCAAAGTGGAAAACTGAGACTCACAAACTTTGCAAGTATTTATAGACAAAGAATATGAAGCTTTAAATCTCTTGATTCAACATATCAAGCATGACCAAAAAAACATAGAATTTTGTGAAATAAAAAATATTTTGTATCTTCAAATATATTTTTTCACTTGAAATTTTAAAGAATTGCATTCTGTATTGTGCAAAATGAATCATTTTTGTATGAAAACAAGAAATTACAGCACCTTAGCAACACTTCTTGAGCATATCTACTAGAAGGAAACCTTTGTTTGTAGGATTAAAAGAGATAGGAATGTTATAATTTTGTACACGTGAAAACACTCTATTTGTTGATTTTCTAATGCATAATTAGCAAATTACTCCTTTTTGGCCATTTTTTGCCTTAATGAAGTATCATAGATAAGTTGGGTTTCCCATTCTCTCCCAATGCATGGATTTATTTATGTCTAATCATTATTTGGTGATTCTCTCCTTTAAACCCTACTTAAAGCTAAATAAATCTCCTTGGTTCCATGGCGATTGAGTGGCTCTCTCTCTGGGTTCAACTTGCAATCCGAAATGTCTAGACCCAAGCTTTTAGATCTCACTCTTCTGCAATCAAGTGTTGGATGATGGCCTTTAAGCATACACAGTCTTATTTTGTGTACAAGACAAAAGTAGATCCATTCCATTTGACAGGATGAGAGGGAAAGCCTTTACAAAAGGCTTTGATGGCTAGAGATTGAAATCAACAAATGCCACCCATACCTTTATATGGGTCTTCAAAAGATGAGAATTTTGCTTTGATATGAAGAGAAAATTCGAAGGAAGAATCTTCAAATTTACTTTAAAAAGTAGTGGGAGGGGATAGAAAATAGGCCTTCCAAAGAAATGTGCAGAGTTCTAAGAAAGAAACACTTTAAGGAGGTGACCCTTACATGATTGAAAGTAATGATAATGAATGCAATATGAACGATGAAAACCTTGCATTTATTCTCAACCACTTCACCCATCTTTTTAAGTTTCTCCTCCTCTTTCTTCTCATAGATAGGATTGCATGGCCACCATCTCCAGAATCAAACAAAAAAGATTCCACAAAGTACGAGTCAATACGGATGAAGAAAAATATCTCAATCACTTCACTCAACTTTTGGGAGTTTGTACTCATCTTGCCTCTCATACATGGGATTGCATGGTTGCCATCTCCAGAATCAATACCAAAAATATTCCACAAATTACGATCCCTTGATTCACCTATCATAGACTCGAAAATCTTGGAAGCGATTGACTCGCTTCCTAATGGGACAAGCATTGGGATTGATGCCCCTAATGAGTTCTTCTTCACAAAAAAGACAATTAAAACAAGATGAAAAATTAAAAGCCTATTATGATGTGGAAAACTCGTTGTAGGATTTTTGTTAAGGTGTTCCCCAATCACATTGCTTGCCATCTTCATTATTAGGTTTAAAAGATAAAAAAGGGTTCACTTAGGGATGGCCCATTCTTGAGACCATTATTGATGTGTGGGAAGACATTGACTATGCAAAGGAATCTTCTCAAAATACCTTCTTCCTTAAGATCCACTTTGATAAAACATGTGATAGACTTGAATGGGTTTCATTCTTCAATCTGTAAAATCCTTGAATGTGGATCTAGATTTATAAAAATGATATCAATGTTGTTAGGTAATGCTTTTGCTCACATTAATGTAAACAACCAACCCTCTCAATCTATCATATTAAAACGATCAATTAAGCAAGGCTTCCCACTGGCTCCATGGCTTTTTGCTATCGCTGCCAATGGCCTTAGTTTCTTGGTAAACCATCATGTTCATCATGGCAATATTCATGGGCTCTCCCTCCTGCATAGCAGGGATCCATTGATCACGAGACAAGCATGCTTACAAACAAAAAAAAATCTTACATAACAATCTAAGAAGTATTGCTACCTTTTGGAACTCATTGAGTACCTTTTGTGAAGCATCTAGATCTAGGATAAACCACACTAAAATTGCTTTCAAGCCTATCACAAGTCAACCCCCGCTTATTAACTGAGGGTGTCGATAGCTCTAAAGTGGGTAAAATTTTCATCTATTGAGAATCCCAATGGAGTTTGTTGTCTCGATGAACTAGCGATGTGAACAGGTGCTTGTCAAGCTCAACAACAAACTAAACTATTGGAATGCCATTCAAATTAATTTGGCAAGGCATGATTTGGTGACCAACACATTCTTTATCTCTTGGATCATCTGTTTTTTGGCATGTTGGAGACCCAAAGACGAGGATTCAATAAAGATGTAAAGAATTTGTAAAAACTTCCTTTCGATGAGAAATTCCAATAGGAGGGGAGTGCCAAAAATTCAATGGGATGTTTGCTCCTGCAAAAAGACTATGGAGGGTTAGGCATTTTGGAAATTGAAGGCATTGCAAATAAGTGAACGTCTAGATGGATTATTAAAGCCTAGAGAAATACCAATGTTTATTGGGCCAAGCTGATTTTTAAAAACATCAATTGTGTTATGCTTTCCAATATTCTGAGTTGAAAGGGTCTTGATTTACTTACTCCCTTGTTCTCCCAGCATTTGGTGAATCCCAAATGCTCGGAGTTGATGTGCTTCTTATGGAAAAGTTGGAACAAGATAAAACAATACTTCAAAATTAATGACTAGAAGTGGCCAGTAGGAGTTGGACATAATAAATTTATTTGGTTTTTGATCACGAGAATCCAAAAGTTAATTAGAAGAACCTCCAAAGAGCAAAGAAACTATGGAACAAAGGATTTCACATGTGGAAAGACCTCCCAAACCAAGACAAAAGACACTATATTAAATTTGGAAGCATCAAGCCAGACAAGAGGATTGACTTTGAAGATTGGTGTCTTTTAAGGAAAAAAATCATTTATTAAGGAAGTCTTGAAGTCTAGACACCTCCTTAATCACGACCCCCCGTGACTTGAAGGGTTGAGATTGTTGAGATATCAAGCTCAACATGTGATGATCAAGGATGACACATATCACTTTTTCATTTCTTTGACATGTATAGTGGTCACGTCAATATATGTTAGGGATACTTTAGTAAGCTTTACTAGATTTATCTGTCGAGAGTAATGGCACATTTCTTTCTTGCCAGGTCACTCATTCGCGGACATTAGGATTTTCCTTATGTATTATTCTTTGTATAGTGCACTTGTTGTGTTATTGTATTAGGTCATTCTTGTTCCTTCTTTATATAGTGCACTAGTTATGTTGTTGTATTAGGTCATTCTTGTTCTTTATATAGTGTACTAGCTGTGTTGTTGTATTAGGTAATAGAAGAAGAGAAGAAGAAGATCATTCTTTCTTGCCTCGATCTCTGTGTGCTCCTTTGTTTATGTGTAAGAGTGTGTGAGAGCTCTCTTTCTTATCTCCTTTGTCTCGACATGGTATCAGAGCCAGTGTGGTTGTAGAGAGCTCGTGGAGAAGGCCGACCGTGAAGAGTATATGAGAAGGTGTGGATAGCGCACCCTTCATAAAAAAATCTCATATTGCTACAAAATTTGGTGTGAAGGTAGAAACGCCAAAATATTTTTAAGACTTATTCCTTTAAGATCGCTTGTTTTGATCATATTTTAATTTTGAAGCGCTCGACCTCCCTTTTGAGCCTACAAGGTGGCTCCCATTAAACAACTAGTTCAGTTTGCAAAATTGTAACTTGCATTCTATTCTGTCCCACGAAAACACTAGAAGCAAAGGTACTGCTTCCAGTGTTTTTGTTGTGTTGTGAATTGTTAGAATGGCAAATGTTGATGGAATGAGTCACCAGAGAGGAATCCAAGTGTGGACTAGTTAAGAGCATATGAAGAGTGGAATCAAGGAGCATGGAAGGTAATGTATTGGTTGTATGTTAGCATACAATATAGCATGATTGGGCATATATAAGATGCGAAAACTCTGAAAGAGGCTTGGAACAGTTTGGTCACATTGCATGAGATCAATACAAAGGCACAAAAATTGCAGCCCTCATTCTACACTAGAGAAAAAGAGCATGAGTACACACTGAAAATCAAAAGTATATGTGATTGGCTTGTATCTATTGACATCAATGTAGATGATGGTGATAAGGTGGAAGTGTGCCTTCCTGGTTTGGGAGGTTATAAGTATTTCATAACTTCTATTCAGACGAGGGAAAATATTTTGAATTCTGTTGATTTCGTGTCCATACTAATTAATGAAGAAAATAATCTTGGTGAAGACTCAAACTCTCAAGGAAAATTTTGAGCAGGTATTCTACTCTAACAAAGAAAGAGGTTTCAAAAGTGGAAGAGGAAACAACAACCTATTGGGGATATAAGGATCATGTGACCTTACCCCTATATTCATATATATACATCATATATAGTGCATTGCCTCAAGAGAGATCATTATGTGGGTTGTGAGCCTCCCACGCATTTGTGTGCATCTCTCCTCTCTTCTCTCTCCCTCCATATCCTCTTTACTCCTCTTGTTCTACACACCAAAGCCCTTCATTGGTATTAGAACATGTTGAAGGCTAGTGTGCAAGAAGCTTCAATGGAAGCTTGGGTCACAAGAGGTGAAAGTGCAAGTCCACATCTCTCAATAGTTATTCAGTATTTCGGCCAAGACTCAAGCTAAGAATCTTGGATTGATGCGTTTTAAAGTTATGTGCATAGCTGAGACAAAGAGCTACAACTTGACAGAAGGGCGCAGAACCTGGTTTGAAGTTCTCTAGTGCCAAAAATTCAAAAAACACAGACTGATGTACAACAGGAATCTACAATCACTTGGACATCAGGTCAATTTTTGGGCCATAACTTGAGTTTTATAAGTCGGATTCAAATGATTCAATGTGTTGTGCAATTTGCATATAGCTTGAAAAAGAAGCTACAACTTTGTAGAAGAAGATAGGTCCAAATTCTGAGTGTTAAGTCCCCAAAATTGTAGAATACAGAGAAGTAGTATTGTAGGTGACGGTAAAATCAATAGCAGATGCTTGTTTTGTGTATATCTTGAGCTACATACATTTGATCGAGGCATTATTTATATCGTTGCATAGCCAAGAAAGATTTCTAGAAGTTTGTTAAAGGGTAAAAGTTCAAATTTAGAGGTTATCATCTTTGAAATAGCAAAACATAGAGTAGCATATTTTCACCACAAGAACCCGAGTTGCTTTAGGAGGTTTAACTTGCTTTGAAAATTCTTGAAGAGAGAATTTTTGGTGTGCGTGCTCTTACTTTTAGAGTTTGAGGGCATTGTCCATGTATGATTACTATGGTAACTCCTCCATATGAGTAGAGCATGATCTTGTCATGTGTTTGACAAGTGAGATGATATTGTGATATACCTTTTTTGAGGTTTATATCATCTTGAGTTTGACCATAGCATTGTCAGTGGATGTATAGTGGCATTGTGGTCTCTATCTTGCTTATGCCACTTGGTTATGGATTTACTTACCGATTGCATATAATTTTATGAGAGTTTATTTTGGATCTTCGTTGGTAATTGTATCTTTGTTTTCTTTGTAGGTACATGATCTAGATTGGAGCCTCAGTTGCACATCTATTTGTCACCTTGATTGGCTATTATTTTAGCATGTGGTCATTGATTTGATATCTCATTTGCTGGTGTGATTCTTGGCATATGTGGATGGTGATTCCCACATGGTTTATTTGGTTCAGAGTCGATTTTACAGAGGAGATGTTGCCGAAATTTTGTCAACTTTTATGCTAGAAGAGTACTCTAGTAGATCCTTTGTGCTTGTTGCACGAGTTGTTATGCTCCAGACACACATGGCTTGGTTGCTTGATGCATTAGCCAGTTTTCACGTTACTCCACATTGTGAGTGGTTTTGTCGATTCTCAAGTGAGAGTCGTGGATGTGTGCACATGCTCGATGGTACAACATATGACATTAAGGATGTAGGAGATATATGTCTTGTGCTACCTAATGGAGCATCACTTATACAGACATGTACGCTATGTGATTTCATTTCCTATGAGCTTGATTTCAATTAGCCAGTTACAGGAGAGCAGATGCTATGCATTCCTTGGTGAGCATCATTTTCAATTGCAGTTGGGACAACTTATGCTTGTCAAAGGTACTAGGATTGGGCAGAGGTACCCACTGCAGGTACATGTAAGAGACAATATCGTCTTAAAGGGAGTTTAGCCTTATATGTGATGTGAGACTCTTTATGTCTCATTTTGTCTACCTATGCATAGGTCTGTTGACATTCATGATGCACATGTATGGCAAGATTCAGATGCTCAGATGGATGCACATATAGAGCATGTTTTGGATGCTCATGATGATTATGTAGAGCATGATTTTATTGATATGGATGCTCTTGTGGAGCACACATTGGATGATCATTTGGATGCTTTAGAGCATGATGTAGATGCTCATATAGAGCATTGTGATGATACTCAGTTAGCGTTTGATCATCAGTTTGACCTTGATGTTGATGTTCTGTGACTAGCTCATGTGGAGCATGATCATATACTTATTGTTCTAGAGCAGGATAGCTCTTATGATACAGAGTGTATGCCAGAACATACTAGCTCTCAAGGTGCACAGCTAGACACATTCTTTGTCGAGAGGATGGCTGATTTAAATGTTGAGTCAACAGTTATGCAGTCATTCTCGGATTCGCTCACGCCAGATGTTAACACAAATATGTCAAGACATGTTTGTCTTGACGATGTTGCTTTGCATGCCTTGGATATAGGCATGGCTGACATACTTAGGTTAGCCAAGATAATGCAAGTTTTTTCAGCATTCGGGAGTCTGATGTATGAGTTGTTATGCTCGAGACCAGATATTGCAGTTGTTATTGGAGCATTCGCACTTGTTGTCAGTCGTTCGATGATTGACACAAGCATAGAGCGAGTGGGAGCTTTGCAAGAACTTCATCAGTTCTTGCATCAGTCAGATGTGAGCTCGACACTTATCAATATGAGTCTAGAGCAATTTGAGGTGCATGGATACACCTTGTTCGAGGCAATTGGTGTAGGCTGATCTGTATGGGTTGAGATCCGAACTCTTCATGTACATTCTTGTATAGTTCTACATCATTCTTTGTATGTGTAACCACTTATGATCACATTGACCCTTAAGTGGGAGATTGTTGGGGGATGTAAGGATCATGTGACCTTACCCCTAAATTCATATATATACATCATATATAGTGCATTGCCTCAAGAGAGATCATTATGTGGGTTTCGAGGCTCCCACGCATGTGTGCATCTCTCCTCTTCTCTCTCCCAACATCTCTTCTTTGCTCCTCTTGTTCTGCACACCAAAGCCCTTCACAACCAAGACCAAGGTCAACAACAGAATCATACAAGAGGTAGAGGACAATTTCGAGGCAAGGGGAGCCAAAGAGTCCGTAGAAATTTCCAAAGAAATGATTTAGGTAATGACAATAAAGAATGTTGGAATTGTAGTAAGCTTGGTCACTTGAATGTGATTGGAGGTTAAAGAATCAAAATAACATAATCACCAAAACAACTATGCATCAACAAGTGCAGATGATTCGAAGAAGAAGTTCATGGTCCAACACCAGATGATGAATACGATGTCTGTTGATGTTTCAAAATCGAATGGTAATGTCAAAATCGAATGGTAATGTCAAAATCAAATGGTAATGTCTAATATGTTGATTCAGGTGCTTCAAATCACATGAACAATCATGCAAAATGGTTTGGTAGTTTGCAGAATTTGCTAGTTCTTGGATATATTGAAACCAGTGATGATACATCACATCCTATCCAACATACATGAAACATAGCACTATCCATGGAAGATGGGAAGGTAAGACATCTTTACATAGCACTATCCATGAAAGACGGGAAGATAAAACATCTTTATAATGTACATGTTTCAAATATAACAAACAATCTTGTTTCTGTTGGAGAAATGGTTGACCAAGGATTACAAGTCAGGTTCAATGCCAATGGGTTTTATATGTAGAAGAGTACAAACAGAATTGAAGATTGATTGACAAACGAAATAAAGTGGATAGGATGGTCACCTTAAATGTGAAAAATTTTGAAATGAATGTTGCAACCATGTTCGCAAACAGTTCACGTGTTATTGTTGACATAGAGATTTGGCACAAGTGAATCAGACATGCAAATTTGTAGAGGCTAAAATTGATGCGATCAAAGGATCTTGTTAAAGGATTATCAGATTTCAAGGTTGCTCAGATGAAAAAGGTATGAGAAGCATGTCAATTCGGTAAACAGTCAATGGCATCATTTCCGCATGACAAGCATGTTAGTGAGAATGTGCTAGAAATAGTACATACAAATATTTGGGGTCTTGCAAAGACCACATTTATGGGAAGCTATGTTTAATGTCACTTTCGTTGATGACCATACGCTAAAGGTGTGGGTATACTTCATGAAAGAGGAGTAAGGTGTCTACTCACTTTCAAAATTTCAAGTTTATGGTGGAAAAGAAGACATGGAAGTATATTCAAATATTGAGATATGACGGAGGAGGTGAATACGTGTCAAATGAGTTCAATAGTTTTCTAAAAAGTAAGGGAATTTGAAAGCAACTTTCATGCAAGTACATGCCACAACAGAATGGCATTGCTGAATGCAAAAATAGACATTGCAGAAATAGCAAGAGCCTTGATGGGTGAAAAAAATATGCCCCATTGTTATTGGGCAGAAGCTATGCACACTACTGTATAAATCATGAAAAGAACTCCAACTACTGCTATGCATGAAGTTACACCTGAACAAAAATTTACAAGTAAAAAGCAAAACTTATCACATATGAAAGTATTTGGTTGTATTGCATATATACATGTTCCATATGAGTTGAGGATGAAACTTGATCCAAAAGCAGAAAAATGTATCTTCATTGGGTATTCCCTTAAGCAAAAGGGATATAAATATAACAATCCACTCACACAACAGGTGAAGGTAAGCAAAGATGTGGCGTTTGATGAAATGTCAAGCTTCTATGCAGATGCCAAAGGACTTAATCTTGACTCAAATGAAAAACGAAATGATAAAAATGCAAGTGCAAAATCTCAAGTTCTAAGTGGACTTGATATGTTGCCAAGCAATAGTTCCAACTCAAACCCATGGAGTGGAAGACTTCCTCGAAATTTCACTCCAGCAAATTCATCAACCATGTCCAAGGAAGGTAAAGAACAAGTTTTTGCTCATCATAAAATGTCTGAGTTTTTGAGGACATTGATGGAGATTTAAGTAGTTCAGAAAAGAGACTTGATGAGGAACTTGGATTGCCCTTATGTAAAGACTCTAGGAGTAAGAAAGGCATATGCAAACGACACAAGAAGAAGATGCAAGACCAAGACGATATGGGAGGATGCGAAATTCAATGCAACGATTGATATATGATAGCTACATGGCTCATCATCGGGCCTATAAGACCAAGGTAATACAAGATGCTCAACCTTCTTGTTTTGAAGATGCAATTGGAAATGCAACTTGGGAGAAATCTATGGATGAGGAGATGGCTACACTTTATGGAAATGAAACATGAAAACTGGTTCCATTTCCACAAGGAAAGAAACCCATAGGCTGCAAATGGGTTTACAAGGTAAAGCACGATGCTGAA
Organism: Ceratopteris richardii; assembly: GCA_020310875.1. NCBI lineage: Eukaryota > Viridiplantae > Streptophyta > Polypodiopsida > Polypodiales > Pteridaceae > Ceratopteris > Ceratopteris richardii. The sequence goes on from CM035429.1 coordinate 54,294,121, forward strand.
GGTAGTGTAAGCAGATATAAAACACAATTTGTAGCAAAAGGATATGCACAGATGTAGGGCATTGATTATGAGGAAACTTTCATCCTTGTAGCTAAAATGTCTACTGTAAGAGCACTTGTTGCATTGGCTACAACAAAAGGATGGATTTTGCATCAAATGGATGTGAAGAATGCTTTCTTACATGGTGAGTTGCAAGAAGAAGTATACATGGACAAGCCATAAGGATATGAGGATTCAAAGCACTCATAATATGTTTGCAAGTTGCAAAAGGCTTTGTATGGGCTTAAACAAGCCCCTCATGCTTGACATGCAAAGATTGCATATTATTTAACCACCATTGGATTTTCTATGTGATGCATATCACTCATTTATACACAAGAGGAAGGGTGATGATGGCATCATTATTATGGTTGTTTATGTTGATGACTTGATTGTAGGTGGTGATAATGAAGAAAGCATTAAAGAGGTAAAGCAACTCTCATGCAAGAATTCGACATGAAAGATCTTGGTCTGCTGCACTACTTTTTAGGCATTGAGTTTATACACACAAAAACATGTATATGGATGTCACATGTATACACACAAAATTATGGTACGACTGATTGTAAGCCGATTTCTATGCCATTAGATCATAATTTGAAGTTGGATATTACAAGTGAAGCATTGGAAAATGCTACTATGTATAAGAAAATTGTGGGAAGTTTGATATATCTCACAATTACAAGACCTGATTTAAGATGCATTGTAGGACTTCAAAGTCAATTTATGCACGTTTCTAGGAAGCCATATTTAGATGCTTTGAGACACACTCTACGTTATGCGAGTTCTACTTTGGATTATGCATTTGTTTTATGAAGCTGGTGGATAATTTCAGGTTCATGGATACACCAATGCAGATTGGGCTAGTAGTATTCCAAATAGAAGATATACTAGTGGATTTCTATTCTCACTTGGGAGAGCAGATGTTACATGAAGCAGTAAGAAGCAACCTACTGTCGCTTTGTCGAGTACGGAGGCTAAGTATAGAGGTGTTGAAATGGAAGCATGAGAAGCATCATGGCTAGAGATGCTACTCGTAGACTTAGGTGTGGAAGTGCAAAAGCCTATCATCATTTATTATGACAATCCTAGTAGCATCCAATTAGGCACGGAATCTTGTTTTTCATGCTAAAATGAAGAATATCGAGATACATTATCACTTTATCATATTAGCAAGTGATATTGATCTTGTTTATGTGAGGAAAGATGAGCAAGTTGTTGATATTTTCACTAAAGCACTTGGATCAGAGAAGCTAAAGAAGTTTTGGAAGATGCTTGGATTACAGGACATGACGAGCTTGAGGGAGTGTTGAGATATCAAGGATGAAATGTATCACTCTTTCATTTCTCTTACATGTATAGTGGTCATGCCATGATCCAGGATGAAATGTATCACTCTTTCATTTCTCTTACATGTATAGTGGTCATGCCATGATCCAGGATGAAATGTATCACTCTTTCATTTCTCTTACATGTATAGTGGTCATGCCAGTATATGTTAGGGATACATTAGTGAGCTCTACTAGATTTATCTACCGAGAGTGATGGCACATTTGTTTCTTGCCAACTCACTCAATCTTGGACATTAGGATTTTTCTTATGTATTATTCTTTATATATCGCACTAGTTGTATTGTTGTATTTAGGCCATTCTTGTACATTCTCTTTATGTAATATAAGAAGAAGAAGAAGAAGAAAGAAGATCATTCTTCCTCGCCTCAAATCAGTGTGTGCTCCTCTTTGTAAGTGAGAGAGAGAGAGCTCTATTCCTTATCTCCTTCCTTTGGACAGAGATGGCACAATGACAAAAGGATGGAAAAGATATCAAGATCAACAAGAACTTGGATTTGCATGTCACTCTGAACTGGAGGTGGTGTTGGGATTGGTCTAAAAAATACGATGAGAGATCAAGTTCATGGACTCGTGGCATCCTCACTAAAATAAAAAGTGATCCTAATGTGGCAAAAAATTATCCACCATCAAATTAGTATGAATATCAAATCACACAAGATTTGTGAAGCCCCTTGTGGTGTGAGCGATGCTTCAATGGCAAGGAAGACCTAGATCACCTCTTCTTTTCACGTTCTAGAAGTTTTGTGGTGTGGAAGTCTATTGGTTGTTAGCTTATGTTGCCAAATCAAATCAAGTAGAAGCAAAGCTCTCCTTGGAGAAGTGATGGTTGCTCCTTTGCTTTATCAAATGGCATAAGAGGGAAAGCTCTTTGGAAATTTTGGAACTCTAGCACCCCTCTTAGCAAATGGTAGATTGAGGTCTCTCTTGGCTATCTAGGGATAAGAATTTATAATTGTAAAAAAAAAAGCTTCACGTACCATAAGGTTTTCATTTTTAAAATAGGCTCAAAAAGTGGACCCCACAAACAGGTAGATCTCTCATTAGCACTCTCATTAGCTTTGAGGGAAAAAGAATGATCCAATTATAGCGAATGACTTGTATTCCCGTTGGAGACTAGCTCTGTGATAAATTTGGTCCTTTCCAAGTTAGCTCCACTATTTCCTTGCATCAAACTCCAAAGACCATAAACATGGGTAGTCCGTTGTAGTGCAAATGCAAGCATTGTGTTTCGTCAAATCTACACGGAAAAAGGTACAATACAGATCAATTGATCAATCAAGTAATTATCATAATCAAAGAGACAATGGTAAAATGTAATTAACTCACGACTCAAAGTGGCCAACATTCCAAAGAATAGTGATAACACTTAGAGTGGTTACCGCCTTGGACCATTCCTCTAAATCTATCACTTGATTTCTCACCTGATTTGCTATGATGTATGATGAGTACCACAGACTATACTAGACATCATAAGGCATTCACATATTTCTGAAAGTTAAGAGTACAATTATTCTCATCTGTATCACGTAGTTTTGAAGGAGCGATTAGTCAAGCATTCCTCCAGATCTATCACCTGACTTGTCACCAGCCGTACTATGATAGGTACCAGAGTTGATGGTAAACATACGGGATTGACATATTTCTAAAATTTGAGTACAGGTTCTTAACTGAATCAGGTAATTTTGAAGGCAGGCTAGTCCCACCAATGCATCCATCAAGACCAAACCAGTACAATAACTGAATTCAAATTTTCCATCTTCACCTCACTCGTGAAGACATCCAGCTCTCCAGATGGACACAACAATACACCGTGCGATTTTCCTTACTCCTACTTGGATGCTTTTAAATGCAATGGTCCATTGTTGTTTCAAAACGGACGCCTGTTCTTCCACATATCAAGCCTGTTCTGATATTCCAGAGTAGGTCGAGAGACCAAACTCCTTACAGAGATTAATAAACTCTGGAGGAGTTAAAAAAAAAGGCAGTCAAGTATGTCAAAAGAGCAAATCATCTCGTAGATAAATTAATAGAAATGCGGATTCCTGTATTAAACGGGTAGCGAGGTCTGTTAAAATAGCAAATTCTTTTCTGCAAACACAATCAAGTCTGTTAAAATCACAATCAAGGATGCAGACGTTTAAAATGTTCAGGTACCTAATGATAGTCCAAAGAAACGACCGCTAAAAAAATATATGTTATGTATTGAAAGAAAAAGATGAATCCTATCATTCTCAAGGAGATGTCACGGCTCTTTGGATCCAGTCAAAATATGTAAAAGCTTCTAACTACTTCACTAAGTACAGCCACAGATAATAGGCTTCTCCAGCTCTGATTTAAAGTCACGCAGCTATATAAGAATACTGATGGTGAGCTTAGACATACAAATTGTTAGTAAAATACCTGTCCTTTTGGTTGTTTGACTCCCGAAAGAAGGTGATAACCTTCTTTGTCAAATCCTGAAGACAATCAATTTACTATGACCCTATTTTACCCTCTAAAAGAAATTATGAATTGAAGGAAAAATTCCAAGCATGCCTATAGCACCATGCCATGTATCTGTACATGCTCTAAACCGTGCATTCAAGCACTCCCAACCAAAATAATAATGCACATCGATAATCACTGTACAAGCTCGTTCACCCAGTCAAGATCTGGGACATCGGATTCAACCAAAACCTCAGTTGATGATACAGGCGGCAACTCTTGGCCCATCATCAGCCTCCGCATCCATTTCCTGTTTGCTTGTAGATATCCTGCCTCTGGAGTGCTAGGTGCACTCCATGATAACACACTTTGGTGCTGCGTTGACAGAGGGCGTCCATCCGAAGCTGATAACGACGGACGGCATGATTGAGCCACCATTCGCTCTGAGATTTCCAAGCTTTGAAGAGATGACATTAGCTCTGCCATCTCAAAAGGAGACCTTTCAGGTGGTGAACCAATGCCCTCTTCGACTGCTGGAATGGAAATCATTGGAACTGATCTTAAACGATCTAAATGTCGGCGATGACCAGGGACGCCCATCCATGAGGCAGAAGAACTGAGAAGGGGTGATGCAGGTGAGAATACCGGGGATGGCATAGGAGACGGTGATGTACTCCCTGTTGGGAAGCCGATCAAAGTAGAGCTCGGTGAATTACTCATGCTTATCCAATGATGATGATGATGGTGGTGAGTGCAAGAGTTCTTGTTAGCGTTATCATCCAAAAACATGTCAAGCGTCTTATTTCCTTCCAGAGTTCCTGCCAGTGCTCTCCTCAAAGGGGATCCATCATAGGCACCGCCACTGAGTGCAGCAGCAACGAACAAATCGGACCTGGCTGATCCCCCATTGCTTCCAGTATTCGGTGTACTTGGAGGTGACTCACCTTCAGTTTGCACAGCTCTCAATTGATCCCGGGTGTGAGCAAAAAAGCAAACTCTCCGACGACAGCTCCTACCATCCTTACACGGCTGAGTTCTGTATCGTGTCGGATGCAGCCAACATTCGAAGACCCCATGAGAGTACTCACATGCGTCTCCCCTCCTACAATTCCCCTTGCGGAAGTCTGGGCATGCTGTACCAGAATAGTTGTAACGCCTGGGATCCCTGCGCCTCGCCTTCTCTCCAGGATGAGCAAATGGACATTCAGTCCAGTCATGACTTCGTCCACGAACACATTTGCGAACTTTAAATTCATACATGCGGAAATCATCGCTGGAGTAAATATCTAAAGCAGGCCAAGAATCGGCACTCGACCATAAAGGTTCATCATCCATCGTGTTGTTGGACGGTAAATATTTCGCTAACGCTAATAAAGCCTCAGGCAATCTAGGTGAAGCGCTCGTGCAGCCTGCACTGCAACGGAGCCCAACGGTTTGACAACAACACATCTCATCGTGCCCCGTGACTCCTTCTGTACATGGCGTATCACTTTGCAAATCTACATCTCCACCACCATTAACATCGCTTCCACTGCAATACTGCCTGTATGAAGAAGACATGTCCTCTTTCTCACGAATTGACTGGCTCCGATTAAGGATCTTCACCTCTGAAGAGGTCTCGTGCCCAACGTCCGCAGTTATGCCCATAGTCTTCAAGAACAGTGCGTTCTGTTTGACGACGTGATCACTCACAGGAAAGGAACTTGCAGGAATGTCACCAAAACGAAGAGAACGGACACTAGCAACTAAATCAGGGCTTTCATTAGCCTCAGGGACAGGAGTCCCAGAAGGGGAGGAAGTGGCAACGAAGGAGCCGTCATGGCTTTGGACGCTCGTGGATGAAGAAAGTGGGCCGGAACAGTGTGATAACAGCTGAAAGGGGAGAACATTGAAACGTGTTGTGGAAGTAGTCTGGATCGGCCTGTCGGCAGCACTATTGGACATGGCTGCTGTGTGCAGCTGAAACGCAGCAGACGATGAAATGAATAGGGAAACGTATTAAGGGTCAAGACATAACGGAGCTGAAGCGGTTGATTTTGGAAGCAAAACCAAGGAGTAAATGGAAAGTCACGAACTGTGCAGCAAAATCTGCTGAGGCGGAGAAAAGACCTACCAAAGATTCTTCCAGAGAAAATTCCAGAATGAAATGCGAAAGTCTGCGAGCTTCCGGCTTCAGGTAATCTGCATCAGGCAGCGCCGTCGTACAAGAAAGCAGACGACGCAGATCGACTTGTTTGGCCTGTGCTGCGCGATTGCACGTGACATCGATTGGCAGCCCGCCACGTTTTCGATTTCACGTGATTTATGCACTAGCTTTCAAATAACGATAATACTTCTTTTATTTTTAACAAAAAGGAAAAATAGATTAAAGTAAAAAAAAATATACGGCCTAAGAGAAAGGGAAAGGATTTTATACTAGAGGTTTACAAGACCACACCGGCACAAGTCTTATGGAGACTATGAGGGGAACACAAAGGTAAAGGTAAAGAGCCACTTAGGGCTTGTAATTCTTTTGAATATTTGGCACACAAGTCCTAGAGGCTCGTACATATGATCATGACCTTTTTAATCTCACCTCATGAGGCATCCATACTTAGCAAAATATAGCCATGTGTAATAAAGTAATTATATGATCTAAGGGTCTGGCTGGTTCATACAGATCTGAAATCGAATACCATTTGGTTAGTCATGTGTATGGCCAAAGCTCTCGAGTCTATATTTAAATATAAGTTAAAACAAGTAAATCACTTAGCCTAGTGGTTAAGTCTCAAGGTTGTGAAGGAGGAGGTCTTGGGTTCAATCCCCATGGGGAGCATGGGGAGAGAGTTTTGCCCGAAGGAGCTCTAGAGCCTTCTAACTGAAGTTAATGTGAGTTAACTTGGGTCTAGCAAGACTTAACTCGAGTGGCGAGTATACCAACCACTAGTGGACTCTAGTGGAAGGTATTAAAGCAGTGGTCGAGATCACTCCAAACACTATTTGACTCTAGTGGAAGATATTAAAGGAGTGGAGGAGATTGCACATGCACTTGTGGAATCTATTTACATTAATCCTCGTTGATTCGAGAAGCTATATATACATGCATAAGGTTGGGAGGAGATTCATCTCTCTAGCACGTGGTGGTCATAATTCTTAGTTTCTTGCATTGGTATTAGAGCTAAAGCTCTCGTGGAGATCTTGAGGAGACCTTGGGGGGGATTATCCTCTTCATATGTAATGTATTTGGATTATTCATGCGTGAGTTTTCCCATGATAAATTCCACGTATGGTTGATGTTGAGTTCTCTATCCCCAACTGAGTTCTTTTCAGTCTTCACGTTATCTTTCATGAATTCTTTCGAGTAGCAAAAGCTATGTTTCCAACTTGACTACGTGCAAAGTCAAGGATTTGAACTCAGGACCTTCCACAGGCTGTAGGCAATGAATCCACGATGCTATGCGTGAACAACTGCCTTGAAGACTTTTTCATCCTTGACGGATCTTCATCTCTCATAACTAAAGCGCAAAAGCACTATCGTCTTGCTCTGCAACAGCAGGAATCGAACTCGTCAACAGCGTTGTAGAACCCTGTGCTCTACCAATTGAGCCACAATGCCTATACTAAATAAATTGTTGAAGCATAAATTTGTATTTGATTTCAACAAATCAGCAATTTAATGAAAGCAAAATAGGAGAGCATTGAAGTATGGAAACACTTATCAAGCATAGGCATGCATCTACGAAAGAATGTTGGTGCATTTCTCCTTTTCAAAGAATGTTTTCATGCACAAAACATGCTTTCTTCTTGCTTGAAAAAGATAGTTAATGCTCAAGTTTATGCACATGGATGGTTATATCTTGTTAAAAAGCTAGCAAGTAGAATGTTTGTGCATGGATGATTGGGACCATGCATTACCAAGCTCAAGAATCGCTTGATTCAAGTGTGGTGCATGAAAGGAGAATGCCAACACGTGCATGCACTCACATGCATTTGCATGCAAGAACAGGCATTTGCATGCAAGAACAGGCATTTGCATATGCATGATTGTTTGTTAAGTAGTTGAATACTTATACTTTCGTTACCTCCTTTTTATAACTCGACTTAGATAGCTAGGGAAAATAGCAAACTAGGTAGTTGCAAGGCTACCATATAACTAAAGTAGCTATTTTGTTTTTCCCAAACATGATACTTAGGTATCACACATTAGGAGTCTTGATTAGGAAAAGTAGGCCCTTCGAAAGTCAAAGTGTTTCATTTTCTTGCTCATTGGAATGGCAAGAAAATAGAGTTGCTTGAAAATTTCCATGACGACTCTAAGTTTAGGAGAAAACTTAGAATCCTAATGACAAACCTAGCTGTAGTCATTAGCTTGGATTTGAGAAATCATGCATCCAAGTAGGTTGATAAAGTTTCCTCTGCAGGTTTTATTTGTTTTTATCCCAAGACGAGATAAGAATCAAATAAAATAAAATGGAACTTAAATCAATTGAACCTTTCATATTCAAAAGATAGTTGAGATGTTCCAAATATGTAAAAAGTAGAGTTTTTGAAGTTTTCACTTTGATTTCATCCTAAGAAATGATGAAAATAAGAGAAGTGATGAAAGATTAGCATCAATTGAACTTTAACATTCAATAGATGGATGCTAGGTTCCATGACTACATCTCTAGTAATAATGCAAAGTCTTAAGAAAAGGGGAAATTTTTAAAAAGAACTCTTCCTTTTACAGGATTAAAGAGTTATTTAAGCTAATTGTTGCTTAATAAGAAACCTTGATCAAAGTGATCTTTAGGAACTGTGATACTTCCTAAAGATAAGCCAATAAACGAAATAGTTTGGTTACCTATTTCATTGGTTAAAAAAATATATATTTTGGATAAGCTGTGGGTCCTATCCAAAAGTCAAGAATTTCTTATAAAGATCATTCCAATAAAGCAAAATATTCCAAGTTAAATCATTTGTTTAGTATTACTTGATTCCTTGGAAGGAATCTAGAGTTCTTGAAGGAATAAATTCTCCTTGGATGTGAGAACGAAATTCTTCAAGTAAGTTTAACAGGAAGTAGTTTCTAAGAATTCCCAAACCACCAGAAGTGGTACTTAAAGTCCAATGGTTGATATCACCTGGAGGTGTATCAATTTTGATCAGATTCTTAGTTTTAGAATATGAAAAGCATTTCAATATGCTTGGACTTGACTTGAGAGAAAGATCTCTAAAAAAATCTTGCGGGTAATCCAAAAGGCTTTAGATAAGCTTGAGAGATCTTAATGATAAAGACTAAGTCTTTATTTTGGCGCAAGGTCAACAAGACTTGATCAAGCTTGGCAAGGCTTTTCCAAGAAATTGCGATCGGAATTACGTTGAAATTTGCCCAAGTATTGGCAATCAAATTCCTTTTGGAAAAATTTCACTGAAGTTCCATTTATCCAATGAAAAAGTGTGAAACAAGTAAGTTGTTCCAAGTCTGAACAGAGTAGATATTCCAAGTATGTAGTCTGCAACCACGATTATGGTAATTAAGTTTGTAGAAGGTATAATGTAAAAGTTTACCTATCCTTAAAGGGATTTCTTAAAGGTGAAATCCAAAATCGTGACCGGATGTTTAGACTTAAGTAGTAGAAAGATTGCTAAAAATCCTCACGGTACCTACTTAAAGTTTTAGCTAGAAAGGAATCTAAAGACAAGAAGTAAACAACTCTTGTCACCACGAAATTGTTCAAGTATAACCAATCAGACTTGAATCGAAAAAAATCAAGAACTTGGAATGATAATTGGTTTTTCTTTTGAACACCCTAGAAAAGAAGAATGGATATTCTATCAAAGGTTTTAAAGTTTCCAAGATAAAAGCATGAGATCATTAAACGATTATGTGAAGGAACCGAATATCAAGTTAGAGGTAATGCTTGAAACTTCAAGCTTCTTTTAACGAGTTGAAGTGAAAAGGTACTCTATCAAGATATGTTTAGACTTTAAGACAAGTATCACCCACACATTAATGTGAATATAAAATAGGGTGGTATGGGACACCAGATTCTATACTCAGATTGATGTATGAAAGATGGTCTGGGACATCGGACCATAGATGATAATTATCTTTTAGTCCTAGAATTGAATCTTGAAGTTAAATTTGATCCTCATAGGAATTTAAATTTTAAAGGTGAAGTTTAAATTCAAGGAAGATAAAAGTATGATCTCAAGATACTTCAAGATCAAGTACTTAAGAAGATACAAAGTAAGTAACTTCCAAGATCTTCTTAGAACACTTGAAGCTAAAATGTTGTTCATTCAGAAATAGTTGATAAATTTATGAAGAAGTTGGACTTTGACATTGAAAATGATCCTTTCAACTAAGGAATAGATTGACTAAGTCAAGCAACAAGTTCCTAGTGTAACTTGGTAAATTCAATCTTTTTACTCAAAAGTAATGCACAAGAATTGCATTCCTAGTAGTTGTCATGAAAGATTGAATATAAGCATGAACTTAGTCTCAAGTGAAGATTTTTTTGAAGTAAAAAACTCATCAATAGAATCTCAGTGCTTCGACAGACTGATGTTAGATACCATAGCAGTATCTTGTGGTTGGATGATGTTTTAGACTTCGTCTATGAATCTTTTTGAGAATCTAGATTATTTCTCTTAAAGATAGATACATTGCTTCAAAACCTTGTTGAAACAGATCTTTGCAAAGTTAAAGTCTTGAGTCATCAAGTATTTGACTGATAGAAAGTTTATATCTTCAAAGTTTGAATTGGTTGCATAGAGTTTTAGTTATTTCCTTCCACTTTCCAAATCTTTTGGAATTGACTTAGATATGGTATCTGATTCCTTTTGCAAAAGTCCAAGGTTAGCTTATTGGAACTAGATAACTAAACTAAAACATCATAGATAGATGTTCTGAACAAGAACCTTTTCAATCTTCAAAAGATTCTAAGTCCAAGATTGACTTATTCATTTGATTTTGCTTCAAGTTATTTAGCATAACTGTAAATGAATTTCTAGAGTCCAATATAGTCTAGAATAGAGAAGTTAGAAATTGCTCATCAGATTGACAATTCCCAAGAACTTTGAGCTAAAGTCTTTGAGAAAAGTGTCCTAAGTTTGATGATTTTCATTTTTAATTTGACTTGGTCAAGATATAGTAAGGTTGAACCATAGTAAATGGAAAACTTTCTCCTACAGTTTACATAGGATCTTCAAGCCCATTAGGACAAAGTACTCCTCCAGTCGGGTGACAAAATCAAGTAACTGTTTGATGGGAGTAAATCATTATACAAAAATCCAAGTTAGATGGTTGGATCAATCAAACTTCATGTTTTCCAAATCAAATTCAAGTGAATCAAGAGTTCTCAAAGTCTTAATAGGGATAAGAATCCCACTTATTTACTAAGTCCATGCATCAGTTATGCCTAGAAATGGACTAGTAATTGGAATCCATCCATTTCATATGTTTGTGCATAGATCGCACATCAAGAAACAATGAAGTGGCTGGGGATATTTTTAGATCCACCCTTATCACTTGGGAAGGGATCCCACCATAGAGATGAGACATGTTCTTCTAGTTTTAGAACATGACCATGTTCTTCCGGTTTAAGAACATGAGGCTTGAGGGTTGCCTATTGTTACTATATATAGCTTTGTTTTTTAGGACAAAAATCTTTCCCAAGGGAGGGGAGAATGTAATAAAGTAATTCTATGATCTAAGGGTATGACTAGTTTAGATAGATCTAAAATTGAACACCGTTTGGTCACTCATGTGTATGGCCAAAGATCTCGAGACTAGACTTAAACATAAGTTCATGTGCTCCCTTAAACAAGTAAACCACTTAGCCTAGTGGTTAAGTCTCAAGGTTGTGAAGGTGGAGGTCTTGGGTTAAATCCCCATGGGAGCATGGGGAGAGAGTTTTGCCCAAGGAGATCTAGAGCCTTCTAGCTCAAATTAACATGAGTTAACTTGGGTCTAGTGAGACTTAACTCGAGTGGCTAGTGGACTCTAGTGGTAGGTACTAAAGGAGTGGTCGAGTTCACTTCAACCACTAGTAGACTCTAGTGCAAGATATTACAAGAGTGAAGGAGATTGCACCTGCACTTTGTGGACTCTAGTTACATTTGTGATCCTCGTTGATTTGAGAAGCTATATAGATAGGCATAAGGTTGGGAGGAGATTCATCTCTCTAGCACATGGTGGTCGTAATTCTTAGCTTCTTGCATTGTCATAATTCTTAGTTTCTTGCACCATGATACATAGTAAGCTTTTGAGGCTCATACATATGATGATGACCACCATATTTTGACCTCATGACGCACCCATACTTAGTGAAAACTAGGTATCCATAAGCTTTTGGTGGAGAATACATACTCAAAAGGGCCTCTCTCCATTTGAAAGGCTTGATCCTTTTTTGCATCTCTCTTAGATTGAGTGTATTGAAGTTGAGCATCCTCCATGAGAAGTAGAGCTCTAGTAGAAGCCGTTTTTAGTATGTAGAGCAAATTCCCTTCTTTGTGATGCATCTTGCATGTAAATACTACATCATTTCTTTTTTTCCAACATACCTAGAGGGTGCGAGCTCTGCAGATATTACATAGAGGAATGTCACGATCTTTGTTGTTTGGATTGATCCAATTGAAGCTCTTTGTAATCTTTTTAAAGGGCTGAATATGAAGGTATTTGCAAAAGTTTTGCAATGATCTATCAAGGCAACAAAAAAAAACATCCCTAAAAATCTATTGCACCCTCTTGCTCATTGGATCTTTTACAATTATCATCCCCAAGTTTAGCTTTGAGAGCCCTCTGCATCATCCATAGCTTTTGATGGGTGAAGAACCATTCTAGGGCACTATGTTTGATGGAGTAACAGAAGGACCATACAAAATTGAATCTATACTCTCTTGTTTAATTCTCGAGTGAACCTTTCACTACAACTTAATTTTCCCTTTAGATTTTGACTAAAAGAATCTAGTTTTTGGCTCATTTGAACATGAAATAAACACAATCCTATAGATCAATGATATTCCTATTTGGATGATCAATGACAATTGAAGACATGATCTTGATCACCTTAATGACCTCAACTTGTGATTATTGTTGTCATATTACATTGGGTGGGAACACCCTTTATGAAGAGTTGGCAAGGATGCCACATGGCACCTCTAGGTGGACCTACTAATGGAATGTTAGAAGGAAGAGCAGGTGGAGAGTCAAGGGACTCATGGATATATTGGGTATGGTCAAGAGGAGAATCTGATGGAGTTCTCTGTGTTAATGTCCATGATAGCTTCATGAAGAACTTTATGGAGTTGAGGAATGGCAAAAGGAGGTTTTTTGTTCATATTGGTATCAAAGCACTCCTCATATGACATGACACGAAGAACTTTATGGAGTTGAGGAATGGCAAAAGGAGTTTTTTTGTTCCTATTGGTATCAAAGCACTCCTCATATGACATGTGCTCTAGCCCTTGTGATGGATATATTGGGTATGGTCGAGAGGAGAATCTGATGGAGTTCTCTGTGTTCTTCATGATAGCTTCATGAAGAACTTTATGGAGTTGAGGAATGGCAAAAGGAGTTTTTTCGTTCATATTGGTATCCGTCACAAGGGGCTAGAGCACACAGTCGGCCACATGGAGGCACACATATGCCTCTTTTGAGTTTTTGAGTGGCATGCAAGGAGGGGAAAGGAGGAGCTCCCGTGCTCCCCTCTTGCTTCACTAACAAGAAATATATGGATTCAATAGCACATTCATAGGGTGAAAATCAACATTTATGGGATTATCCATAGTGTGCATGTTGCTCAAACCATGTTTTGTGTGACGAGGAGACAGGTTCATTCTCTTTATAGGGCTTATTAACAAGTATTCCATATGTTTTCTAATTCCTTCAAGATATCTATTTTAGGAGTACCATAGTAGAGCTCAAATATGTGAATCTAAAAAAAAAAGTTATATTCATGGAGAGTGGAGCACGACTCCTGGGAACAAATAATGTCCTCAAAAAAATGTAAAGTAGAAGGGGAATTCGAACTTATGAAACCTCCTATCTCCCATCTTCAGTGACCTCCTCTCTACATGAGAAATCATCTATATACATGCTAATAGATTTTTTGCCATAACTCCTTAATCCAAGCTCCATTTTTTAATGAGCAATGGCTCATTTCAATGAGGAAGAACATTACTTTCTATTCATCTAAAAGTATTTAGCTCTTGAAAAGATTAGATTCTGTTATACTTTATGGAATTATGGAATGCTATATGGATTTTAATGTCTTGAGGTTTTTAATGTGATCTGTGTTTTGATTTAGCAGATGAAGAATCATGAGGGTGTGAATGGGCATGGACTTATCCAGATATTTTTGAAGATAGTTAAAAAATAGTATTTTAAATATTTTTTGTAAAAATAATAGATTGCTCTAGCAAGCGACGTTTTTGTAAAAACAATAGATCGCTTGAAAAGCGATGATTATGTAAATAAAGCAAATCTTCACAAATGCACACTTTTCGAAGTGTCACCCTCATGTATCTTCTATTCAAGACGTAATGAGAAATACATATAAATACACATACTCTGATAGAATCATCCATCAGAGTATGCAGGAGGAGATTGTATCCCATTTGGTATCGTCTCTTCTCTCTTTCTATTCTCTTTAGGCTTTTGTGAGATCTCGTTTCAGTACTATCCTCTATGTACATGCATCTCCAAGATCCGATAAATAGTGATATCACAGCCTAGGTACATCTACGAAGGTGGTTTCTCGATGTTCGATTGTGATTCATGGCATCTGTTCACGATTTGGCATCTGCCTCAATCGTCTGGTCCAGGTTTTTTATTATCAAGTTCATTTGATTTTGGTTTCTCGAAGAGTTTTTTCAAACTTTGTTTTTTAAATTTGGTACTGTGCACTGTGCTCCTCTCAGTATGCTCATTGTGCTCACTGTGACAATGTGCACTATGCTCATTGTGCTCACTGTGCTCCCTATACTCCGTGTGCTCATTGTACTCCCTGTACTCCCTGTACTCCCTAGGCATTGTTCACTCTTCGAGTTCGGTTCAGTTATGAAATTTGGTTATCAAATCCATTTATTAAGTTCAGTTATCAAATTCGGTTATCAAATTCTTTTATCACCGTTTATCAAATATGTTTATCAAGTTCGACTTACGCCAAGGTGTCGAGTAAGGCATAGAACTATGGCATAGCTTTGGCATCTTTGGCTCCTTTGGCACTCATGGTTCTCTTGGTTCAATTTGGTTCCCTTTGGTTCCGTTGGCTACATGCGAACCAATTCTAAGTTATGAGTGGCAATAAGAGCTTCCTTATTTTCCTAGTTAGCCTACTTACTTCTTTAGTTAGCTTACTTAGTTCCTTATGTACAATGTAGAGGATTTGAACCCACAACCTTCACAAGAGATATACTTTATCCACTAGCCTATTATCACTTATTGATACCCCATTTCTTTCAATTGATATTTAACATAACTTCTAACACTCTTTTCTCCTTTATTTATTTATTTATTTGTCAAACACTCTCATTTATTTATTTATTTATTATTATTATTATTTTATTATGTACACTATTGTTAAATTCTTTTTACATGCTTAATCCTAGGTTTTGATTCTATATAAGACCATGGACCTACCCATAATACCAAGGATTTTGGTACATTACCCCTAACCGGGGTACTAATTGAGCAACAATTGGAACTTTTGCAACACGAACTCCAACATGCTCAAAATAAGATAAAAGAACGGATGCTACACTCCAACAAATAATGAGAGATGACCACAACCTAGTTAGGGTCATGAAGGCCATTATCACTACTCAAGAACAAGGCACACCCTCCAAGATTGGTGCCAAAAATTTCCAGTTTTCTCAATTTGATGGAAAAAAGGATGGCCAATTTGTTCTTTCATGGATCTCTCAATTTGATGATTTTTATTCTGATAAATCATATTCTAAAATTGAGAAACTAAAATTTTCTACTAATTATTTGGTGGGTAAGGCCAAATTATCGTGGAATGTTTTGCGTCATAACATCAATCACCCCACCACATGGACCACATTTCAAGAAAAGATCAAGGAGTCTTTCCCTCCTCCACAGTTCCACTTACATGCTCGTCGATCATGGACAACTTTTGGATGGAAAGATGGAGATATTGTGCCTACCTACACTGAAGGCTTTTGGCAACGACTGCTACTTATTCATTCGCTTGAAATGATTCCTAAAGATACCTTGCAACGAAAGTATGAAGATGGTTTGGAGATGGAAATCCAAGCCAAGCTCAACACACTATGTCCCATGACCCTCTATGAAGCTATTTCTTTTGCACATGATGATGAGAAGGAGTTTCAATCCATCACCAAGTCCATTCACTTACAACAAACATGTCAACTATAACAACCAATCAAGCCCAATTTTCCTTTCAAGCATCCTTTCAATACTTTCTCTTCCCCTACTTTTTAGTGCCCACCTACTTTTCAGTGCCCTCCTCAATCCAATTTCACACCAGCTAACAAGCCAACCCCCTTACACGCTAGCAAACCTCCCACTCTTCAAACTACGATGTTGGATGCTCAACAAAAAAGGCCCCGTGTCACTTGTTGGCATTGTGGTAAGTAAGGTCATACTAAAGCTAAATGGAGGTTGTGAACTAACAATATGAGAGTTGTCAAAGCTCAAATTCACAACGTGGAGGCAGTTCATGAAGTAATTTAGCGTGATTGGACCGAAGAAGCATTGGAATAGGATCTATGTACCTTGGTAAACGAAATTTCTATTCATTCTTTACTTTTCAAGGTACTATTATGGTAAATTTGTTAATATTTTTGGGGCTTCACTCACTAATTAGACATAAAGACATGAAGAAATATGAAGGAAGAAGAAGAAAAAAGAGCTATGGAAGTCAAACACTCAAAAAATCATGCCTATGTGTGTTGATATATTTAGGTAGTGATGTGTGTGAACACTCTAGGACCGCCGGGGCAATTTTTTCCCTCTTTAGGAGGTTTTTTTCCCCCGGCTTGTATATACGCCTATTGCCCTAATGGGCTACTTATCTTTGTACATTCTCTAGTAATACATTCAGTATTGTGTGTTTGTGCTCCAAGCTTCTTCTTCTTCCTTGTGCTGTTCGCGTGCTTTCGCAGATGTCTATCTCCAACAATTGGTATCAGAGCAGGTCGTCGCTTCTTCTAGGGCACCGTCGACACTCCTCCGTTTGCAGTCTCAGATTCGCACAAAATTTGGTGAGCATACTCAGGGTGTGTCTGAGATCAAAACAGCTTTGCTGTGTGGTGCCGAAATCGCGATCTGAGCTCGTTTCGGCCTCCGAACGCACTATCGCAGCGCTTGTGCAGGCTATTTCGTCCTTTTGTGCCAAAGGTATATACCAGTTTCTGTTTGCCAGTTTAAGCATCCCGAAGTCTGCTACAGGTCTAGCAGAACTCGTCTGGGCAGTTCTGTTCAACTTTTTGAGATACAGTCAATTTTCTGCATCAAGGTATTCTAGTCACCGGCCATGGCTGAAAGCAGTGATGTATTCCGTATGTTGGTTGTTGAGGATAAGTTGGATGGTACCAACTACCCATTATGGACTTATATGATGCGACATGTATTGGTTGCAAAAGGATTGTGGAACATTGTGCAGGGTTGAAAGACGTCCTGTTACACCTGTAACGACAGGTACTGCAAATACAGGTGTTGGAGCTGATGAAGATGGTGTCGAAGATGATATTTTGTAGATTCCTGTTCGTTCTGCTATTTTTGTTGCACCTACTGTAGAACAGATTCGTTGGGATGGTAGAGATGCCCAGGCACATGCATTGATAGCTTTGTCTGTCAAACGTGCCATTATTCCTCACATTTGCTCTTGCAGAACAGCAAAGGATGCTTGGGATACACTTACCACTTTGTACTAGGCTAGGAATGAGGCTCGTGTTGCTTACCTCCGAAAATAGCTGGAGAGTGATCACATGAATGAAGGTGATTCTCTGAACAGTTTTCTTACAAAGATCCAAGACCTGAAGGAACAATTGATTTCTGCTGATGAGGTTATACCAGATAGCTCACTTGTGCAGACCGTTCTGAATGGTCTTCCTGATTCATATCAGAGTTTTGCCTCTACTCTTCGGTTGATGATGAAAGGCAATCCGAATGCCTTGTCATTTGAGGAATTAGTCTCTGTTCTGTTGCAAGAAGATCAGTCCAGGCAGAACAGGTCCATTATGCGTGTTGCAGATCAAGCTTTCCTGGCTAGTCAGAAGGGCAAAGGAAAATGGAGCTCTTCTACTACTAAGCAGAAATCTGCAAATGCTGCACAATCGAAGAACCAGGATAAAGATGAGAAGAAATCAGAAAAGCAGAAATTGTTCTGCAAGTACTGTAAAGGAAAGGATCATATTATAAAGAACTGTCCAAAACTGGTTGCTAAAGAGGCAAAGAAGAAAGAGGCTGGAATGGTTGTTGCAGAGGCCTCTACACCAAAAATAGAGTCTGCAAATCTTGTGCAGGAAGAAGAATGGGCGTTTACTACTGTCTGCAGTTTTGACCCATCTTCTCATGATCAGTGCATGTCTGCAGTAGACTCAGATGTTTGGTACTTTAACAGTGGGGCGACCAAACATATTACCTCGTAGCACAGTTTCTTCTCTTCACTCGAGCCTGCCCCTACAGGGAATACTATCACATGCGCCAATAACTCCTCTTATCCTGTTATGGGAGTTGGTAAGATCATTCTGACTACTGCTGATGGTAGTTCTTTCACTTTGTCAGATGCTTTATTTGTGCCAGGGATCAAAAAGAACCTGTTATCAATTTCTGCATTAGCCAAGATTGGCTTGGTTGTGAAATTCGTTGATGACAGGTGTACAGTCCATGATCTCTCAAATGGCGATGTGATTATTGCTTCTGGCATTTTATGTCGTGGGCTGTATAAGCTCATAAACTATGAAAGATCTGTGAATGATTCGGCATGTGCAGTTCATGATTCTCAAGCTATGTTAGATGCAAAGCTTTGGCATGCACGCTTTGGTCATCTGAATTTTGCTAGTTTGTTACGCCTTCAGAAATCTGAAATGGTGTCCTCTTTGCCCAAAATTGAGGCACCTGGAAAACATGTTTGTGAAGGCTGTATTTTGGGCAAAATGCAACGTTCTTCCTTTGCAAAAGATGGTTCAGTTCGGGCTACGCAGAAATTGCAGCTTGTACATAGTGATGTCTGTGGTCCTATGCAGACACCCTCTTTTGGAAATTACCTTTACTTCGTGACTTTCATTGATGATTTTTCCAGGCATGCATGGGTATATCCACTCAAAGCAAAGTCTGAAGTGTTCATGTGCTTCAAACAGTTTTTGGTTTTGGCTGAAAATCTGTCAGCATGTAAAATGGGCACCCTTCGTTCTGATCGAGGGGGGGAATATATGTCTTCAGATTTTAATGCATTTCTGGCAGAACGTGGGATAAAACACCAGTGTACAGTGCCGTATACACCTCAACAGAATGGAGTTGCTGAACGAAAGAACAGGTCACTCATGGAGATGGCGAGGTGCATGGTCAAAAGTCAAGCTTTACCACATAGTTTCTGGCTTGAGGTTGTCATGTGTGCAGCATATGTACTGAACAGGTGTCCCACTAAAGTGTTGCAGTCTATCACTCCATATGAGGCTTGGCATGACCGCAAGCCATCTGTTGCTCATCTGCGTGTTTTTGGTTGTTTGGCATATGCATTAGTGCCTGAACAACATCGCTGAAAATTGGATGATAAGACAGTAAAATGTATTTTTGTTGGGTACAGTTCTGAAAGTAAAGGCTATCGTCTGTATCATCCACAGACTAAACGCATTCTGGTTAGCCGTGATGTTGTCTTTGTGGAAGATGCTATTCAGCCATTGCTTTCATGTACTAAGGAGACGTCTGTTAGCTCCAAAGACATGTATGATTGTTGGAAGTGAGGTAGGCCCTTAGGCTCATGTCAAAGGTCCATGGTTCCATAGTTCCAGTCATGTACAACATTAATTCCAGCAATCTTCCATATTGACAAAACATGAACATACCACAACTTAATCATACAAATGATGAGACAAAGATAGAGAAAGAATAGACGACATGTGTAAGGTGTTACGTAAGCCATCGCTTACTCATAGTATCATATATACCAATGTTCAATGTACAATGTGGGAGCAAAACTCTCAACCATTCTATGTGATGAGAAATAGATGAATGAGTGAATGTACAATGTAACAAACATATTCAGATCTATGGGCAGTAATCTGAATATACATGAGATGTGTGACCTAATAGGTTATAGAAGAGTGAATATGAGTGACTGAATGAGGAAGGATCAGTGTGAAACTGATGGTCAACAAACCTACATCTAAACTTAGGCTATGGAAGACCCTAAGTTAGATACGTGTGTGAAAAGATCACATACTTATAAAGTAGCATAGAATGCTAACAAGTTTGCTGCCGGAAATCCTCAAACTCATGTGAACACACCTTCTCAAACACCTCATAAAAATATGCATAAAGCATATAAGTACTGATTCTCTTGTACCTATGCTGAATAGGACTCCTTCTGATATGAACACCACAGCCTCCATAAACTTCAAGTAGTACCTGTGTGCATAAAGAGAATATGTACCTGAATACTTAACATAAGATGTGAATCTTATGTTAATCACCATCTAATGTCTTTGAAGTAGCCCGACATCTTCTTGTAGAAGACAATCTTCAACCTAATATCTTCCTGTAGAAGATAATCTTCAAAATCATGTAGATGGTCCTATCCAATGTCTTTGAAGTAGCCAGACATCTTCTTGTAGAAGATAACCTTCAACCTAACATCTTCTTGTAGAAGATGATCTTCAAATACATCATGTAGATGGGCGATCCTCACCATCAAGCTGCTAATAATCAAGTCTTCTTGCCATGAACAAGAGATGACCTCCTCTCCATGAGCTAGAGTGTGAGCACACCCTACATCTTCTCCAAGAAGAATCATTAAGAAGAACTCCATAGCTGCTCCTCAACATGCTTCAAGTTAGCACCATGGCTGCCCCATGTGCTAGAAGAAACACCACCTCTACTGAGGTTCAAGCTCTAGAAAGCTTGTGTTGATCCTAGGTGAAGGATGCATACAAGTGAGCCAAGCACTTGTTTATATAGTATTCTTGTTCCCTTGAAAAGCACCAATAAAGCACTTCGTAAAATCTGCGATCGCTAAAAGAAGAAAAAACTATTCCGTCGGCTTCTTTCGTATTCAGCTTTTTATCGTGCAACTATCGTTTGATGAATAAAGCAAAAGCATAATTTATCGTGCTACGCGGTTGCTGGACAGGGGATTCGAACTCGTGTGCCCAATTTGAGAAACATTTGACTTATCCACATTGCCTAATGGTTTTTCTTGCACAAAGATTAAACTGAATAGCTATAGTATGTGTATACTGTCAGCTATGTGGACTATTGGGACATTGTTTTCCAACAATCCCCCCTGCAATGTCACAATGGTACAATGTGGACTGGAGCTGCAAACTGTCAAAGTTGCAAACAACCACAAGCTTCAAGCTTGTACTCCCGCACTTCAAAACTTGTTCTTCAAAAAACTTCATCAAAATTGAATTTAACTTTCCTTCAAAAAACTTGAACTTGCTGAATATGAACCATAATACTTGAGAAAATATGCAAACTAGATATCCAATAGTGTACTCATCAAGCAATCACTGCTTGACAACAAATGTAGCATGAACTGTCTCCGAACCTGCTATCTCCTGTCTTCAAAAACCTGAAAACATACACTAGGATCCATATATTTGCATTTACCTTCCAAAAAGGTTTCTCAACGTACTTCTGCTGCGTCATGTAAATACACTAATCAAGAACTGAATCCTGGAACCTGTGATTGACAACTCACAACTTAGTGCATTATGAACACTACTAGTTCATCTCTGACTGTACTCAAGTCAAATCAACTCAACTCAATTGAAATTTGAGTCAAAAAATCTATGATGTCATCATGTCTTCATCCTTTAAATCCTTCATACCTCTTTCCTTCAGAACTTGGTATAAACATATATGTGCGCACTTTTGAAATATACCTTTCTGATATATCAAGCTTCTCTTCAATAGAATTCTGGAACCTTCTCCTGAACAGGAACTTTCTCCAAACATTCTTCTTCTTCCTTCTTCTTACAAAGCTGGAACATAAAGAGAACCTGACAAAGGAAATATAGGAATACCTGAAATAGGAATACCTGTAGGTATGACTCTGCATTCTTTTACATATGGCTGAAAATAGTTCTTCATGTTTCATCACCTCCTTGGATGATTTAACACTAGTATCCAGTATTCTTCAAATATATCAGACTTTATGAAGTTTGGAACGTCTTCCTTCTTCAATAAATCTGATCTTCAGTAATCCATACTTGTATCTGAAACAAAAGTTTAGGATCCATAATCTTCTGTAACATAACAAGTATCTTCTTTTTCTCTGCAAAACAAATCTGATACAATCTGAATCTTTGACTTACTTCTTCCAATGCTAAGGACCTTACCAAACAAAGGATAGACAACTGAATCATAAATGTTCAAGATCATACAAGATCAATGATCTTTCCTGTGTAGAATCTACTCTCATCAAACCTTCATGACTGAATGTTTGATTTGTTACCTGAATGTCTCCAAGTGTCCATGCTTCTCAAAAAGTTGTAAAACTTTTCTTCAAACAAATCCTTCAAGGAATCTGCAATTCCTACTTGAAATATAAGTGGACAAACTTCTCACCTTGAGAACTCCAAAAGCTGCAAGTTGATACTTCATAACTTTCATATTTTACCCGGGTGAAATGTGATAGTACCTGCTTGATCTTCTTTTGGCTAACTCCACTTCTCAATCAAGTGATAGGATATGATGGAACGCATTTTTGAATACAAACATGTATCCAAAAGTCTAGACAATCATAAAAAGTAGATTCTTCAACTGACTGGTACATCAACAAGATTTTGAATTTTCTGAAGTCTTCTGAAAATACTGAATATGAGGTAACCTTTTCCAAACATAAAACCTCAACCCAAGTCTTAAACATCTGCTACAAAACTCTTTTACCTCAAGAGTTAGATAAAGAAGAAATATACTTCTCTGCAACTTGTCATATACCAAGTAGCTCTGTATTGACACTCCAAGAATTCTTTGAGGGAACATATAAGCTGCCTGCTTAAAAGCTTCAACTAAAACATAACTCATACATATATGAGTTAAAACATATATCTGCTGCTTTTCTTTCTCTCAATGCAATTCTTTGTCAAATCTACTAAATCATGACCAAGTGTAATGCAAAACAAGAAAATGCTTCTTCTTTAAACAGGATGTTCTCGTAGACTTGTCTTTGGATGTAGAGGATAATATAGGAAAAGTATATGGAAAATATATGAGAAAAGGAAGCCTTACTTTTCTTTTGATAATGATGGACTTTCTTCTTCTGCATCTTTCTTCCACCTGATGATGTCAACATTTTCAAACTTCTCTTCCATACCTTTTGTTCTCTTTATCTTGAAGTAGCAAACACTCTTGACCTCTTCAAATGAACTTTTCTCTTCCTCTAGTGCTAACAGTAAGAGATAAAACAAACATGGTATACAAATGGAAGTGAATATAGAAACATGTTTTACCATCTCCTCATATCTCTGAATCAAAATGTTGTTTCAAATGTCTAAAACGACTAAATTCACCAATCGTTTGTCTGAATGATGAATTACCCTTCTAGAGTTACCTTCTCTAGATACATTTGTACCTTGATATCCAACCAACTTATAATAGAAAATTGGCTGAAAAACAAAACTCATCTCATCTTCACATTTGTCTTCTTAGATGAACTTTCTTGCCATGAAAGAGATCCTCTCTAGAAAAACCTCTAGATACCTGTTTCGATGTAGCCTTTAACTTTCAAATGATGAAAGCGTATAAAAGCACTCCTTGAATTTCTTTAAATCTCTTCATAATTGCTCTTCTAAGATATGACCTGCAAATGATAATCTGATAGTAGAAAGTGATACCTGTGATTTGATGTTGATTTGATTCCTTCATCTTCTCTAAACCATTGTTCTTCCTTGAATTTGAAGTAGTCTTCTCTTCATCAAGTCTGGGTCTTCAAACAATACTTTTGTAAAGTATTTGCATACTCTTTCCAAAAATATTCGGCTGCTAACAGATCATCAACTTCATACTCCACACTGATAAATACACATGTAACTGAATTGTCTAATTCTCAAATCTCTACTCATCTAGATTAAGTGTGTATGTCAAATGTCAAATATTAGAAGATGCTTTCAAATCATATGTTGTAAATCTGGATTCTGGGAACCTGAGATATGAATGAGCCTTAATGCATTGATGCCAAAGATCTAAAGTTCTGTAACCAAAACCTTAGTGCTCTGATACCAAATGTTGGAAGTGAGGTAGGCCCTTAGGCTCATGTCAAAGGTCCATGGTTCCATAGTTCCAGTCATGTACAACATTAATTCCAGCAATCTTTCATATTGACAAAACATGAACATACCACAACTTAATCATACAAATGATGAGACAAAGATAGAGAAAGAATAGACGACATGTGTAAGGTGTTACGTAAGCCATCGCTTACTCATAGTATCATATATACCAATGTTCAATGTACAATGTGGGAGCAAAACTCTCAACCATTCTATGTGATGAGAAATAGATGAATGAGTGAATGTACAATGTAACAAACATATTCAGATGTATGGGCAGTAATCTGAATATACATGAGATGTGTGACCTAATAGGTTATAGAAGAGTGAATATGAGTGACTGAATGAGGAAGGATCAGTGTGAAACTGATGGTCAACAAACCTACATCTAAACTTATGCTATGGAAGACCCTAAGTTAGATACGTGTGTGAAAAGATCACATACTTATAAAGTAGCATAGAATGCTAACAAGTTTGTTGCCGGAAATCCTCAAACTCATGTGAACACACCTTCTCAAACACCTCATAAAAATATGCATAAAGCATATAAGTATTGATTCTCTTGTACCTATGCCGAAGAGGACTCCTTCTGATATGAAGGCCACAGCCTCCATAAACTTCAAGTAGTATCTATGTGCATAAAGAGAATATGTACCTGAATACTTAACATAAGATGTGAATCTTATGTTAATCACCATCTAATGTCTTTGAAGTAGCCCGACATCTTCTTGTAGAAGACAATCTTCAACCTAATATCTTCCTGTATAAGATAATCTTCAAAATCATGTAGATGGTCCTATCCAATGTCTTTGAAGTAGCCAGACATCTTCTTATAGAAGATAATCTTCAACCTAACATCTTCTTGTAGAAGATGGTCTTCAAATACATCATGTAGATGGGCGATCCTCACCATCAAGCTGCTAATAATCAAGTCTTCTTGCCATGAACAAGAGATGACCTCCTCTCCATGAGCTAGAGTGTGAGCACACCCTTCATCTTCTCCAAGAAGAATCATTAAGAAGAACTCCATAGCTGCTCCTCAACATGCTTCAAGTTAGCACCATGGCTGCCCCATGTGCTAGAAGAAACACCACCTCTACTGAGGTTCAAGCTCTAGAAAGCTTGTGTTGATCCTAGGTGAAGGATGCATACAAGTGAGCCAAGCACTTGTTTATATAGTATTCTTGTTCCCTTGAAAACCACCAATAAAGCACTTCATAAAATCTGCGATCGCTAAAAGAAGAAAAAATGATGCCGTCGGCTTCTTTCGTATTCAGCTTTTTATCGTGCCACTATCTTTTGATGAATAAAGCAAAAGCATAATTTATCGTGCTACGCCGTTGCTGGACACGAGATTCGAACTCACGCGCCCAATTTGAGAAACGTTTGACTTATACACGTCACCTAATGGTTTTTCTTGCACAAAGATTAAACTGAATAGCTATAGTATCTGTATACTGTCAGCTAGGTGGACTATTGGGACATTGTTTTCCAACAATCCCCCCAGCAATGTCACAATGGTACAATCTGGACTAGAGCTACAAACTGTCAAAGTTGCAAACAACCACAAGCTTCAAGCTTGTACTCCTGCACTTCAAAACTTGTTCTTCAAAAAACTTCTTCAAAATTGAATTTAACTTTCCTTCAAAAAACTTGAACTTGCTGAATATGAACCATAATACTTGAGAAAATATGCAAACTAGATATCCAATAGTGTACTCATCAAGCAATCACTGCTTGACAACAAATGTAGCATGAACTGTCTCCGAACCTGCTATCTCTTGTCTTCAAAAACCTGAAAACATACACTAGGATCCATATACTTGCATTTACCTTCCAAAAAGGTTTCTCAACGTACTTCTGCTGCGTCATGTAAATACACTAATCAAGAACTGAATCCTGGAACCTGTGATTGACAACTCACAACTTAGTGCATTATGAACACTACTGGTTCATCTCTGACTGTACTCAAGTCAAATCAACTCAACTCAATTGAAATCTGAGTCAAAAAATCTATGATGTCATCATGTCTTCATCCTTTAAATCCTTCATACCTCTTTCCTTCAGAACTTGGTATAAACATATATGTGCGCACTTTTGAAATATACCTTTCTGATATATCAAGCTTCTCTTCAATAGAATTCTGGAACCTTCTCCTGAACAGGAACTTTCTCCAAACATTCTTCTTCTTCCTTCTTCTTACAAAGCTGGAACATAAAGAGAACCTGACAAAGGAAATATAGGAATACCTGAAATAGGAATACCTGTAGGTATGACTCTGCATTCTTTTACATATGGATGAAAATAAGTCTTCATGTTTCATCACCTCCCTGGATGATTTAACACTAATATCCAGTATTCTTCAAATATATCAGACTTTATGAAATTTGGAACGTCTTCCTTCTTCAATAAATCTGATCTTCAGTAATCCATACTTGTATTTGAAACAAAAGTTTAGGATCCATAATCTTCTGTAACATAACAAGTATCTTCTTTTTCTCTGCAACACAAATCTGATACAATCTGAATCTTTGACTTACTTCTTGCAATGCTAAGGACCTTACAAAACAAAGGATAGACAACTGACTCATAAATGTTCAGGATCATACAAGATCAATGATCTTTCCTGTGTAGAATCTGCTCTCATCAAACCTTCATTACTGAATGTTTGATTTGTTACTTGAATGTCTCCAAGTGTCCATGCTTCTCAAAAAGTTGTAAAACTTTTCTTCAAACAAATCCTTCAAGGAATCTACAATTCCTACTTGAAATATAAGTGGACAAACTTCTCACCTTGAGAACTCCAAAAGCTGCAAGTTGATACTTCATAACTTTCATATTTTACCCGGGTGAAATGTGATAGTACCTGCTTGATCTTCTTTTGGCTAACTCCACTTCTCAATCAAGTGATAGGATATGATGGAACGCATTTTCGAATACAAACATGTATCCAAAAGTCTAGACAATCATAAAAAGTAGATTCTTCAACTGATTGGTACATCAGCAAGATTTTGAATTTTCTGAAGTCTTTTGAAAATACTGAATATGAGGTAACCTTTTCCAAACATAAAACCTCAACCCAAGTCTTAAACATCTGCTACAAAACTCTTTTACCTCAAGAGTTAGATAAAGAAGAAATATACTTCTCTGCAACTTGTCATATACCAAGTAGCTCTGTATTGACACTCCAAGAATTCTTTGAGGGAACATATAAGCTGCCTGCTTAAAAGCTTCAACTAAAACATAACTCATACATATATGAGTTAAAACATATATTTGCTGCTTTTCTTTCTCTCAATGCAATTCTTTGTCAAATCTACTAAATCATGACCAAGTGTAATGCAAAACAAGAAAATGCTTCTTCTTTAAACAGGATGTTCTCGTAGACTTGTCTTTGGATGTAGAGGATAATATAGGAAAAGTATATGGAAAATATATGAGAAAAGGAAGCCTTACTTTTCTTTTGGAAATGATGGACTTTCTTCTTCTGCACCTTTTTTCCACCTGATGATGTCAACATTTTCAAACTTCTCTTCCATACCTTTTGTTCTCTTTATCTTGAAGTAGCAAACACTCTTGACATCTTCAAATGAACTTTTCTCTTCCTCTAGTGCTAAGAGTAAGAGAAAACACTCTTATCTTCAAATGAACTTTTCTCTTCCTCTAGTGCTAAGAGTAAGAGATAAAACAAACATGGTATACAAATGGAAGTGAATATAGAAACATGTTTTACAATCTTTTCATATCTCTGAATCAAAATGTTGTTTCAAATGTCTGAAACGACTAAATTCACCAATCGTTTGTCTGAATGATGAATTACCCTTCTAGAGTTACCTTCTCTAGATACATTTGTACCTTGATATCCAACCAAATTATAATAGAAAATTGGCTGAAAAACAAAACTCATCTCATCTTCACATTTGTCTTCTTAGATGAACTTTCTTGCCATGAAAGAGATCCTCTCTAGAAAAACCTCTAGATACCTGTTTCGATGTAGCCTTTAACTTTCAAATGATGAAAGCGTATAAAAGCACTCCTTGAATTTCTTTAAATCTCTTCATAACTGCTCTTCTAAGATATGACCTGCAAATGATAATCTGATAGTAGAAAGTGATACCTGTGATTTGATGTTGATCTGATTCCTTCATCTTCTCTAAACCATTGTTCTTCCTTGAATTTGAAGTAGTCTTCTCTTCATCAAGTCTGGGTCTTCAAACAATACTTTTGTAAAGTATTTGCATACTCTTTCCAAAAATATTCGGCTACTAACAGATCATCAACTTCATACTCCACACTGATAAATACACATGTAACTGAATTGTCTAATTCTCAAATCTCTACTCATCTAGATTAAGTGTGTATGTCAAATGTCAAATATTAGAAGATGCTTTCAAATCATATGTTGTAAATCTAGATTCTGGGAACCTGAGATATGAATGAGCCTTAATGCATTGATGCCAAAGATCTAAAGTTCTGTAACCAAAACCTTAGTGCTCTGATACCAAATGTTGGAAGTGAGGTAGGCCCTTAGGCTCATGTCAAAGGTCCATGGTTCCATAGTTCCAGTCATGTACAACATTAATTCCAGCAATCTTCCATATTGACAAAACATGAACATACCACAACTTAATCATACAAATGATGAGACAAAGATAGAGAAAGAATAGACGACATGTGTAAGGTGTTACGTAAGCCATCGCTTACTCATAGTATCATATATACCAATGTTCAATGTACAATGTGGGAGCAAAATTCTCAACCATTCTATGTGATGAGAAATAGATGAATGAGTGAATGTACAATGTAACAAACATATTCAGATGTATGGGCAGTAATCTGAATATACATAAGATGTGTGACCGAATAGGTTATAGAAGAGTGAATATGAGTGACTGAATGAGGAAGGATCAGTGTGAAACTGATGGTCAACAAACCTACATCTAAACTTAGGCTATGGAAGACCCTAAGTTAGATACATGTGTGAAAATATCACATACTTATAAAGTAGCATAGAATGCTAACAAGTTTGCTGCCGGAAATCCTCAAACTCATGTGAACACACCTTCTCAAACACCTCATAAAAATATGCATAAAGCATATAAGTACTGATTCTCTTGTACCTATGCTGAATAGGACTCCTTCTGATATGAACGCCACAGCCTCCATAAACTTCAAGTAGTACCTGTGTGCATAAAGAGAATATGTACCTGAATACTTAACATAAGATGTGAATCTTATGTTAATCACCATCTAATGTCTTTGAAGTAGCCCGACATCTTCTTGTAGAAGACAATCTTCAACCTAATATCTTCCTGTAGAAGATAATCTTCAAAATCATGTAGATGGTCCTATCCAATGTCTTTGAAGTAGCCAGACATCTTCTTGTAGAAGATAATCTTCAACCTAACATCTTCTTGTAGAAGATGATCTTCAAATACATCATGTAGATGGGCGATCCTCACCATCAAGCTGCTAATAATCAAGTCTTCTTGCCATGAACAAGAGATGACTTCCTCTCCATGAGCTAGAGTGTGAGCACACCCTTCATCTTCTCCAAGAAGAATCATTAAGAAGAACTCCATAGCTGCTCCTCAACATGCTTCAAGTTAGCACCATGGCTGCCCCATGTGCTAGAAGAAACACCACCTCTACTGAGGTTCAAGCTCTAGAAAGCTTGTGTTGATCCTAGGTGAAGGATGCATACAAGTGAGCCAAGCACTTGTTTATATAGTATTCTTGTTCCCTTGAAAAGCACCAATAAAGCACTTCGTAAAATCTGCGATCGCTAAAAGAAGAAAAAACTATTATGTCGGCTTCTTTCGTATTCAGCTTTTTATCGTGCCACTATCTTTTGATGAATAAAGCAAAAGCATAATTTATCGCGCTATGCCGTTGCTGGACACGGGATTCGAACTCGTGCGCCCAATTTGAGAAACGTTTGACTTATCCACGTCACCTAATGGTTTTTCTTGCACAAAGATTAAACTGAATAGCTATAGTATCTGTATATTGTCAGCTATGTGGACTATTGGGACATTGTTTTCCAACAATCCCCCCTGCAATGTCACAATGGTACAATGTGGACTGGAGCTGCAAACTGTAAAAGTTGCAAACAACCACAAGCTTCAAGCTTGTACTCCCGCACTTCAAAACTTGTTCTTCAAAAAACTTCTTCAAAATTGAATTTAACTTTCCTTCAAAAAACTTGAACTTGCTGAATATGAACCATAATACTTGAGAAAATATGCAAACTAGATATCCAATAGTGTACTCATCAAGCAATCACTGCTTGACAACAAATGTAGCATGAACTGTCTCCGAACCTGCTATCTCCTGTCTTCAAAAACCTGAAAACATACACTAGGATCCATATATTTGCATTTACCTTCCAAAAAGGTTTCTCAACGTACTTCTACTGCGTCATGTAAATACACTAATCAAGAACTGAATCCTGGAACCTGTGATTGACAACTCACAACTTAGTGCATTATGAACACTACTGGTTCATCTCTGACTGTACTCAAGTCAAATCAACTCAACTCAATTGAAATCTGAGTCAAAAAATCTATGATGTCATCATGTCTTCATCCTTTAAATCCTTCATACCTCTTTCCTTCAGAACTTGGTATAAACATATATGTGCGCACTTTTGAAATATACCTTTCTGATATATCAAGCTTCTCTTCAATAGAATTCTGGAACCTTCTCCTGAACAGGAACTTTCTCCAAACATTCTTCTTCTTCCTTCTTCTTACAAAGCTGGAACATAAAGAGAACCTGACAAAGGAAATATAGGAATACCTGAAATAGGAATACCTGTAGGTATGACTCTGCATTCTTTTACATATGGCTGAAAATAAGTCTTCATGTTTCATCACCTCCCTGGATGATTTAACACTAGTATCCAGTATTCTTCAAATATATCAGACTTTATGAAATTTGGAACGTCTTCCTTCTTCAATAAATCTGATCTTCAGTAATCCATACTTGTATCAGAAATAAAAGTTTAGGATCCATAATCGTCTGTAACATAACAAGTATCTTCTTTTTCTCTGCAACACAAATCTGATACAATCTGAATCTTTGACTTACTTCTTCCAATGCTAAGGACCTTACCAAACAAAGGATAGACAACTGACTCATAAATGTTCAAGATCATACAAGATCAATGATCTTTCCTGTGTAGAATCTGCTCTCATCAAACCTTCATGACTGAATGTTTGATTTGTTACCTGAATGTCTCCAAGTGTCCATGCTTCTCAAAAAGTTGTAAAACTTTTCTTCAAACAAATCCTTCAAGGAATCTGCAATTCCTACTTGAAATATAAGTGGACAAACTTCTCACCTTGAGAACTCCAAAAGCTGCAAGTTGATACTTCATAACTTTCATATTTTACCCGGGTGAAATGTGATAGTACCTGCTTGATCTTCTTTTGGCTAACTCCACTTCTCAATCAAGTGATAGGATATGATGGAACGCATTTTTGAATACAAACATGTATACAAAAGTCTAGACAATCATAAAAAGTAGATTCTTCAACTGACTGGTACATCAACAAGATTTTGAATTTTCTAAAGTCTTCTGAAAATACTGAATATGAGGTAACCTTTTCCAAACATAAAACCTCAACCCAAGTCTTAAACATCTGCTACAAAACTCTTTTACCTCAAGAGTTAGATAAAGAAGAAATATACTTCTCTACAACTTGTCATATACCAAGTAGCTCTGTATTGACACTCCAAGAATTCTTTGAGGGAACATATAAGCTGCCTGCTTAAAAGCTTCAACTAAAACATAACTCATACATATATGAGTTAAAACATATATCTGCTGCTTTTCTTTCTCTCAATGCAATTCTTTGTCAAATCTACTAAATCATGACCAAGTGTAATGCAAAACAAGAAAATGCTTCTTCTTTAAACAGGATGTTCTCGTAGACTTGTCTTTGGATGTAGAGGATAATATAGGAAAAGTATATGGAAAATATATGAGAAAAGGAAGCCTTACTTTTCTTTTGGAAATGATGGACTTTCTTCTTCTGCATCTTTCTTCCACCTGATGATGTCAACATTTTCAAACTTCTCTTCCATACCTTTTGTTCTCTTTATCTTGAAGTAGCAAACACTCTTGACCTCTTCAAATGAACTTTTCTCTTCCTCTAGTGCTAAGAGTAAGAGATAAAACAAACATGGTATACAAATGGAAGTGAATATAGAAACATGTTTTACCATCTCCTCATATCTCTGAATCAAAATGTTGTTTCAAATGTCTAAAACGACTAAATTCACCAATCGTTTGTCTGAATGATGAATTACCCTTCTAGAGTTACCTTCTCTAGATACATTTGTACCTTGATATCCAACCAACTTATAATAGAAAATTGGCTGAAAAACAAAACTCATCTCATCTTCACATTTGTCTTCTTAGATGAACTTTCTTGCCATGAAAGAGATCCTCTCTAGAAAAACCTCTAGATACCTGTTTCGATGTAGCCTTTAACTTTCAAATGATGAAAGCGTATAAAAGCACTCCTTGAATTTCTTTAAATCTCTTCATAACTGCTCTTCTAAGATATGACCTGCAAATGATAATCTGATAGTAGAAAGTGATACCTGTGATTTGATGTTGATTTGATTCCTTCATCTTCTCTAAACCATTGTTCTTCCTTGAATTTGAAGTAGTCTTCTCTTCATCAAGTCTGGGTCTTCAAACAATACTTTTGTAAAGTATTTGCATACTCTTTCCAAAAATATTCGGCTGCTAACAGATCATCAACTTCATACTCCACACTGATAAATACACATGTAACTGAATTGTCTAATTCTCAAATCTCTACTCATCTAGATTAAGTGTGTATGTCAAATGTCAAATATTAGAAGATGCTTTCAAATCATATGTTGTAAATCTGGATTCTGGGAACCTGAGATATGAATGAGCCTTAATGCATTGATGCCAAAGATCTAAAGTTCTGTAACCAAAACCTTAGTGCTCTGATACCAAATGTTGGAAGTGAGGTAGGCCCTTAGGCTCATGTCAAAGGTCCATGGTTCCATAGTTCCAGTCATGTACAACATTAATTCTAGCAATCTTCCATATTGACAAAACATGAACATACCACAACTTAATCATACAAATGATGAGACAAAGATAGAGAAAGAATAGACGACATGTGTAAGGTGTTACGTAAGCCATCGCTTACTCATAGTATCATATATACCAATGTTCAATGTACAATGTGGGAGCAAAACTCTCCACCATTCTATGTGATGAGAAATAGATGAATGAGTGAATGTACAATGTAACAAACATATTCAGATGTATGGGCAGTAATCTGAATATACATGAGATGTGTGACCTAATAGGTTATAGAAGAGTGAATATGAGTGACTGAATGAGGAAGGATCAGTGTGAAACTGATGGTCAACAAACCTACATCTAAACTTAGGCTATGGAAGACCCTAAGTTAGATACGTGTGTGAAAAGATCACATACTTATAAAGTAGCATAGAATGCTAACAAGTTTGGTGCCGGAAATCCTCAAACTCATGTGAACACACCTTCTCAAACACCTCATAAAAATATGCATAAAGCATATAAGTACTGATTCTCTTGTACCTATGCTGAATAGGACTCCTTCTGATATGAATGCCACAACCTCCATAAACTTCAAGTAGTACCTGTGTGCATAAAGAGAATATGTACCTGAATACTTAACATAAGATGTGAATCTTATGTTAATCACCATCTAATGTCTTTGAAGTAGCCCGACATCTTCTTGTAGAAGACAATCTTCAACCTAATATCTTCCTGTAGAAGATAATCTTCAAAATCATTTAGATGGTCCTATCCAATGTCTTTGAAGTAGCCAGACATCTTCTTGTAGAAGATAATCTTCAACCTAACATCTTCTTGTAGAAGATGATCTTCAAATACATCATGTAGATTGGCGATCCTCACCATCAAGCTGCTAATAATCAAGTCTTCTTGCCATGAACAAGAGATGACCTCCTCTCCATAAGCTAGAGTATGAGCACACCCTTCATCTTCTCCAAGAAGAATAATTAAGAAGAACTCCATAGCTGCTCCTCAACATGCTTCAAGTTAGCACCATGGCTGCCCCATGTGCTAGAAGAAACACCACCTCTACTGAGGTTCAAGCTCTAGAAAGCTTGTGTTGATCCTAGATGAAGGATGCATACAAGTGAGCCAAGCACTTGTTTATATAGTATTCTTGTTCCCTTGAAAAGCACCAATAAAGCACTTCGTAAAATCTGCGATCGCTAAAAGAAGAAAAAACTATTCCGTCGGCTTCTTTCGTATTCAGCTTTTTATCGTGCCACTATCTTTTGATGAATAAAGCAAAAGCATAATTTATCGCGCTACGCCGTTGCTGGACACGGGATTCGAACTCGCGCGCCCAATTTGAGATACGTTTGACTTATCCAAGTCGCCTAATGGTTTTTCTTGTACAAAGATTAAACTTAGTAGCTATAGTATGTGTATACTGTCAGCTGTGTGGACTATTGGGGCATTGTTTTCCAACAATGATACTTTGATGCCTCTTTTTACAGGTGGACAGGCTAGTGTTGGTCCTAATGAGGCAACTTCTCAGCCTTTGCAGGTTTCATATGATGATGCAGATCATTCCATTTTTTATGCAGATTTACATGATGCACTTGTTGATGAGAGAGCTGATATTGAGCAGGCAAAAACTATGCCAAAATGGCTGGTGCAGACTTTGCGTGACAGCAAATTAGATGCACCTTTGTCATATCGTACTCGTTCAGGCTCTGATAGTGCCTCCTTTGCATCAGATTGCTATGCTATGGCTGCATCTAGTCTCTGTGATGAGAATGAGCCTGTTTCTTTTGATGAAGCACAAAATTCAGAAAATTGGATGGCTGCTATGCAATCTGAATATGATGCTATAATGAAGAATGGTACATGGTCTTTATGTGACTTGCCTCCTGGCAAGAAGGCCATTGGCACTAAGTGGGTATACAAGCTGAAGCGTAAACCTGATGGTACAGTTGACAGGTATAAGGCTAGGCTTGTTGCAAAGGGTTATGCATAGGAAAGAGGCATTGATTTTGATGAGACCTTTGCACCTACATGCTGTATGAATACTGTTCGGAGCATTTGTGCACTTGCAGCCCATCATGGTTGGAATGTACATCAGTTGGACATTAAAACAGCATTTCTGAATGGTGACTTGCATGAAGAAGTGTATGTTTTTCAGCCCCGTGGCTTTGTGCAGAAAGGGCATGAAAACCAGGTTTGGAGGTTAAAGAAGGCATTATATGGTTTAAAGCAAGCACCACGTGCTTGGTATGAGAAGATACATGCCTATCTGATTGCACATGGTTTTGAGAACAGTCCAACTAAAAGCACCTTATATGTTAAACGTGCTAATGATGTGCTTCTGATCATTGTTGTCTATGTTGATGACATGCTGCTCACTGGTCCTATTGAGACACATATTGCTGATTTTAAGGCTGATTTGCATGCCTCATTTGAGATCTCTGATTTGGCGCATTTGCATCACTATTTGGGCATTCAGTTTATGCACGTTGATGGTGGAATGGCTTTGTGTCAAACGAAATATATTGACACATTATTGCAGCGTTTTGGCCTTGAAGACTGTAAGCCTATTGCCACTCCTATGGAGACAGGTTTACGATTGAGTCTTCATGATGTTGGAGATGCATTTGATGCTGTTCTTTATCAGCAGGCTTTTGGATGCTTGATTTACTTATGCATTACTCGGCCAGATATTTAGTTTGTTGTCTCACAGATGAGCAGGTTTATGCATTGCCCAAGAGTCACGCATTGGAAAGCGGTTAAGCGCATCTTTCGCTACTTGAGTGGTACTCGGCTACTTGGGTTGTTTTATCCCAAGGGGGGATCACTACCGCCAGATTTGCATGCTTTTTCTAACTCAGATTGGGATGGTTGCTATGACACTCGTGTGTCCACCAGTGGTTTTTGCTTCATGCTTGGTAGCTCATGTATATCTTGGTTGAGCAAGAAGCAGCCTAGTGTGGCCACTTCCAGTTGTGAGGCTGAGTATAGGGCAGCTTTCACAGCGACTGTTGAGTGTGTGTGGCTGAGACGCCTTATGGCTGATTTGGGTGTTGGCCAGTCTTCTGCCACCACCATCTTCACTGACAGTCAGAGCGCATTGGCAGTTGCAAGGAACCCTGTGTTCCATGCTCGCACTAAGCACATTGAGGTGCATTATCACTATGTTAGGGAGAGGTTCTCTGCTGGGGAGATCAGCTTGGCATATGTGCCCACGCAGGAGAACATTGCAGACCTTTTCACGAAGGCTCTGCCTAGGGAGAAGTTTGAAGCTTTCCGCAAAGCTTTGGGCTACATAGCTTGGCACTTCCTTATACATGAGTGCCAGCTCCTTGTTCACACATCACTCCCAGGGGGGATTTGTTGATATATTTAGGTAGTGATGTGTGTGAACACTCTAGGACCGTTGGGGCACTTTTTTCCCTCTTTAGGAGGTTTTTTTCCCCCGGCTTGTATATACGCCTATTGCCCTAATGGGCTACTTATCTTTGTACATTCTCTAGTAATACATTCAGTATTGTGTGTTTGTGCTCCAAGCTTCTTCTTCTTCCTTGTGCTGTTCGCGTGCTTCCGTAGACGTCTATCTCCAACCATGTGAAGGGACAAATTCACACTTGTAATATAGTGCAAAAACTAGAGTACAAATTCACTCCAAGACTTCTAGAATTGCGTGTTTGACCTTAGGAGCATGTAGAACATATGTACATAAGTCAATTTGAGTCAAAGAAATGTATAAAAACCTGATTCTGTAAGTCCTAAGAGAGTAGAGAGGTAGTTGGGTATTTTCTGAGAGAGATCGTGATGAAAGGTAATTCAATGAAGGAGATCTTTCTATGGCCATGAGTAGAATGAGGACATGTGATTTTTTACACATCTTCTCTAATAGTAAACACATGTTTTTGTAGAAGGATTTGAGCCAATTCCTTTTGTGCGAAGAAATCTAGTTAGTTTCATAACAATATGACAGTTAGTTAGAAGTTACGAGTTTTCTAGTGCACTTTTTTATGATCTTCTAAGAGACACATCTCACAATACAATATAAAGTTTTTCATGACTGATAGCTCATTTTAAAGCTATCATCCTCAACTACAATCAACCAAAAGATCTTTTCAAAATAGAATGTGTTCTCAAAGAAATAAGCTTAATAGTGAAGCCATGTCAAATCGATGAAGGTAATTCTCAGTTTTCAGACATAATGTAATTTCTGAAGAAGTTTCAAAGTATTCACAAGTTATTACTTGAAAGTTTTTCTTGGAATGTGTTGCTTACTATAAGTAAGAACTTCCTTTAGTAATTGACCACAAGAACCTTTAAGATTGGAGTTAAATAAGAGAAGATTTGAAGCTGGAAGAAAAGGTCCAAAATTTTGGAAAGTGAATTTTCAAATTCACTAAGTAAAGTGATAAAGTGTTTGGAAATTGAAGTGATGCTGAGCTATTGATGATTATAGAGGTCTTCTAACATCACATTATCTTAGTTCTTGTGGTGTTTCATGCACCAACAAGTGGTACAGAGCACAAAGATCCTTAAGAGTAAAAGGAGGTGCAGATACAAGAAGCCTTGAAGAGTTTTTAGTGGAAAGGTGAAAGTTGAAGCATTCAACAACAAAAGACATCAAAGAAGTAATTCTAAGTCATCCTCAAGGGTGAATATCTACAAAAGGTAACATTCTTTAACCTTAAACTCACAGGTTGGAGCAGACGCAAGAAGACCATGGAAGATCATATCTCTATTGACAAATTGGATAGAGATAACTATCCTGCTTGGGTGATGAGAATGGAAGCCTTAATTATGAGAAAGAATCTAATAATATATGTGATAGGTGAAGAAGAAGAGCCTAAATTTGAAGATGATAGCCGACCAAAGAAAGAAGATCTAGAAGCTTTTAAGTTTTGGCAAAAGAAAGATGCAAGTGCAAGAGCCTATATATATAACACTATCACATATCATTAGCTATCACACATCAAAGGTTTGGAAATAGTTGAAGACATATGGAATGCATTGGAAGATCACTTCCAAAATACTACTAAAGATAGGAAGGCTAGCTTGTGGTCAAATTTTACCACATCCAAGAGAAAACAAAGCCAAAGCATTAGTGATTATGTCACTAAGATGAAGGACTTGGCAGATAGTCTTGGATCTATAGATGAAGACATTGAAGATCATCGGTTGATTGCACAATTACTTGTAGGATTGAGAGGAGATGAAAGGTGGAAACCTTTTGTACTTTCAACTGAACTTTCACTAAATCATTTTGTATCATATCTAAATCAATCGCTTGGACTTATGCTCACATTTGAGCAAGACTTAAAGTCAGATGGAGACAAAGGACATAGCTCTATTATGTATGCAAAGAATAAGAAGAAAGGTGACAAAAGTAAAACAAAGCATGAAGAAGAGTCGACATCTCAAGCAAATTATGTTAAAGGAAGAGGTAATGGTAGAGGTAAAGGTAGAGGAAATGAAAGAAGAAGAGGTAATCAGAGTAACAACAATAAGACATGCTCGATTTCATGTGGATTGAGCAATCATCTAGCTTTTGATTATTGGCACAATCAACAAGGATCAAATCAGAATCAAGGTAACAATGGCAGAGGTAGATATGGAAGGTATTAGAATCAATTTCAAAGAGGAAGACAAAATCCAAGAGGTGGCTTTGGTAGAGGTGGAGGAAGAAATTGGGGACAAAACCAATCCTACAACACCACCAACTACAATTATGGAAATGATACACAAAATGAGAACCATACAATATTGATGATGAATTCAATAAGTACATCAAAGAAAGAAGATCTCAAGGCATTCTATATTGACTCTAGTTGTTCTAATCATTTGTCAGGTAATATAGAATTAATGTTAGAATTGGAGGCATTTCTAGTCATACAGTTCAAACATGTGATAATATAAGACATAACATGCATTCATTGGAAAAGCGAATGAAGGAGTGGAGAAGTTTTGCTAACCAATGTTTTGTATGTTCCCACAATACCTAAGAATTTGGTTAGTGTGGGACAAATAGTAGAGAAAGGTTTTCAAGTCAGGTTTACAAAGGAAGGAGTATTTGTGGAAGATCCAAAGAATGGATACAATCAAAGTGTCTATGGTAAGAAGGAAGGTAGACTCTTTACTCTGAAAGTGCAAGGGAATATTGGTCAAGCTTTGCTCACACATGGTGATGAAGTGCTTACAGAGTAGAACTCTGGCATAAGTGGCTAGGACATTTTAATGAAAGAGGAATCAAAGCTATGGTGGCAAATCAATATGTAATAGGGCTACCAAATGTGGAGAACCAACATATGATTTACAAATGTGAAGCATGCAAAATGGAAAAAACCCATAGACTACCATTTCAAAGAAAGGGATTCAAGCATGATGGTTCGCTAGAGATCATCCATACAGATGTATGGGGATCAAAAAAGAAGGATCAATCAATGGCTCTAGGCATTATCTTATTTATATTGATGATGCTAAGATGGATAACTCTTTATGTTTTAAAAGAAAGATCCGAAGTGTTTGGAGCCTTCAAATATTTTCATGGATATGCAGAGAGAGTTACAGGTCAAAAGCTTAAGAGACTAAGCTCTGATGGAGGGGGAGAATACTTCTCCCAAGAGTTCAATGATTATCTATGGAATGCAGGTATTAAGAGAGAAATAACTTGCAGGTACACACCTCAACACAAAATGTGGTGGCAGAAAGGAGAAATAGGACTTTGGTTGAGTTTGCTAGGGCAATGCAAAAGGAAAATAATTGTCCAAGTTATCTTTGGGTTGAGGCTGTGAATATAGCTACATATCTTGTGAATAGATTCACTACAACATATCAATCGTATACTGAGGCTTTTACCAAGGAAATTGTGGGCGTGTTTTTGCCCCGATGCTGGTGTAGGTGTCGATATTCATGTCGGAACTAAAGCGACCATATAGGCACCGGTATAAGCGTCGGTAAAAGCATCAGTATAAGCGTTAGAAGTACCGACGCTCATACCGATGCCTATACTAGCACCTGTTGGGTGTATCGTCACTTATACCAGTGACCATCCTGAGAGTACCGTCGCTTATACCGATGACCATATCTGCAAAAAAAAATTTGGGTAGATTGTGTTGTCTTTTGCCACAACAACATTACCACAATGTTGTTTAGCAAAAGACAATACACTCTGCCAAAAAAAAACCGAGTACATGTGATGTGTACTCTAATGGTAACCGAAATATGATTTCATAAAGCAAAATACTATCGAACACAAAAGAGATAATCAGAATGAACCATGAACCATGTACAAAAAAAGATATATAGAAGCATGTACAAGAGTGTGGCAAAACATTGTCATATATGAGGCAAATACAAAATATGGCAAAGCACTGCCATATAAGAATCAAATACAAAATTCTAGTGCACCACTGCCATATATGAGCCAAATAAAAAATCGTGGCACACCACTGTCATACACATGCATAGAATGATCAAAACATCCATATCAACAGTCCTCAAACAAAGAACATCCATATCGCAGATGCTCCCATGAAATGACTTCACCGCGTCCCTCCAAGTCTTCCAATAGTGCAATCAATCCATGAGGATATCCATAAGCCTTCTCCATTCGTGTTGGAGGACAACCCATTGCTAGCTCCTGCAACAAATATACAAAATGTTAGAGGAACATACATGACATGTTTAACACAAACAAATTCAATAAACCAAATGGTACTTACAAATTCGTATCGCATACTGTCATATCCGCCACTACCCAAATATGAGGGTCCATCCATATCTAAACATGTGGCTGCGGCATCTCGTTGTTGACGATATCGGTTAGGAGTCTGTTGCTGCTCCTCGCGAATCATAACCCACTCCTGAACATCTAACCATAGAGGCTTTGGTAAGCCTACTCTGAAAGCATCATGATCCTTAGATCGTCGATGGGACATAACTTCACATGCGGTGTGCAGAATCCACTCTGAACTGACAAGAGGATGTCAATGTGCTAGTTGGAACTCCTGATAAATTGTCTCTGTGATATAATTTTGTTTATCTTTATCTTGTTCACTCCATTTCAACATGATAGAGTATCCATTTTGTATGGAGAAAAGCTATTGTATACGCTGATGCATGGCCTTTTCGGTTGCATCCATCACCGGATCTCCATCACGAATACTATACAACTTAGAATCATCATGGTCATGAGCACCCCAAGGTGTACATGGTGTTCCATGTGGTGTACCACGTGGCATACCTACATCTGAGGTACTCGCTCTAGGAGTAGAAGTGGGTGACACAACATCCGTCGCATTGCCTCCACAACAACCACCTCCTCCAAAGCTACCCGTAGACCCACTCCTAGAACCTCTTGCTCTAGAGCATGACCTCGACTTACGAGACGGGCCAGCACCTGTATTACGATGAGGTGTCAAACGCACATGTCTACTACTAGATCCACTAGGGGATGGCTGAGAAGATGGTCATGGTGGAGTCATAAAGCTAGGAGACATACCTTCGGTGGGAGTAGCACTGCCCATAGGAGTGATGCCGGCAAGAGTGAGGCCGGCAAGAGTGAGGCCGACAAGAGTGAGGCCAGTAGGAGTGAGGCCGGAAACAGTGAGGCCGGGGGGAGTGCTGCCACAAGCGATCAGTACTGTGACGCAGTGGCCATATACGCGGGAGGTACCTGAGATATGAACTCTAAGAACTGCTCCTCTGTCATGGAATGTGGAGTGACTAGAGTACTGTCTCCCATCGTGCTCTGTATCAAAAGAACTCAAATAATTAGCATATGATAATAAAGGTAATATAGAGAAATGGTCTTGTAGAAAGAACATAGCAAATAAATAAATAAGAATTAGTACGTACAAGTGTTTGATTCAAAACTCCTCTATTCTAGCATCCTCTTGGAGATCCGATGCATAGAGAATATCTATCTCTATATTGGTGACTTCTAAATCTCTTGGTATGCTAGATTCTTCTTGATCGTCATCTTCTTGGAATGATAAGATAGTGGCGAAGAACCTTTGCAGGGATTGCTTCGTTATAAGGTCTTCTCTAAATCTATTTGCTTCACACTTTGGACATATGTGGAGATGCTCATACTTGTTCCGAAAGAGGATGCAATCATTCGGACAAGCATGAATCTTAGTGTAGTCCATTCCAATGGATTGTAAAAGTTTTTTTGCATCTCCATGTGTTGGAGGCATGTCATTGCCCTCTAGCAAAAATTTATCTTTAAGAAGCCTGCAATAAGCAATTAGAATGCTATTAGTAAATAAAGTTATTTTGATACAACAATGAAAGTTTATTTTAAATCCACTTACCTGAACAATTCAGAGACACTACTATCTGACCATCCATAAATGGATTGCAGATTGAGCATTGCGAGTGACGCACGTAGTACGGATATATTTGCTCCATTGTAC
>CM035429.1:54341872-54494372 GCA_020310875.1 Ceratopteris richardii
GAACCAAGAAGGTCAACCAGATTGAGGAGACAAGCAACAAGGTATTCGTATGATACTTCTTATATGACTCAAAAAATTATGCTTACAATGTGGTTAAAGAAGATAAAGAACCCTAGAGTTATGATGAAGCAAAAGGTAAGAAACAATGGGAAGAAGCAATGAAGAAAGAGTTCAATGCACTTGAGGAGAACAAGACTTGGGAACTTGTTCCAAAACCAAATGATAAGAAAGTGATTGGAAATAAATGGGTTTATAAAGTGAAGAAGCTCGCATATGTAAGAATCACCAGATATAATGCTAGGTTGGTGGTTAAAGGCTATGCTCAAACTCATGGCATAGACTATGATGAGAGATTTAGTCATGTGGCAAAGATTTCAACCATAAGGATAATCATTGACATTTCAGCATCAAAAGGATGGACTCCAAGTCAATTGGATATAAAGAATGCATTTCTAGATGGATATATATCAAATGAAGTATACATGGAACAACCTCAAGCGTTTGCAGATTTTAGGTATCCAAATTATGTTTGCAGATTGAGAAGAGCACTCTATGGATTAAAGCAAGCTCCAAGATCTTGGAGCTATAGACTTGTGAAGTATCTCAATGATCTTGGATATCAAAGTTCAAAGGCAGATGCAAGTCTACCCTTCAAGAGAAGAGATGAAAGTACAATCTACTTTTGTATCTATGTAGATGATATTATAATCACGGGTACGTCAAATGAAGGGATCAAGGAGGTGAAGAGATTACTTGAGAAGGAATTTAAGATAAGTGATCTAGGAAAATTGTTATATTTTCTTGTAATGGAAATCACTTATGGAGATCATGGCATATATGTATCACAAGAAAGATATCTTCTGAATCTATTCAAGAAGTATAACATGGAGAATTGCAGAGAAGCTTCAACTCCACTTGAATTCAATCATAAACTTAGCAAATATGATGGTGCAGAATTCAAAGACATGAGGAAGTATCAATATTTAGTGGGAAGTTTGATTTATGCTACACTAACAAGACCTCATCTTAGTTATGCAGTGGGAGTCCTCTCACAATTCATGCATGTCCAAAGGATCAACATTGGATTGTAGGTCAAAGAGTTCTTAGACATATTAAAGGAACTATAAAGGAATGATTATATTATCTTTTTACCTCAGACATGAAGTTGAGGGCATATAGTGACTCAGATTGGGTGGGAAGTCAAGATGATAGAAGATCAACAAATGGATACATGATATACATAGGATATAAGCTTGTGAGTTTGCATTCAAAGAAGCAACATATAGTGGCATTATCATCAACTAAATCAGAATACAAAGAACTTT
Organism: Ceratopteris richardii; assembly: GCA_020310875.1. Lineage (NCBI taxonomy): Eukaryota > Viridiplantae > Streptophyta > Polypodiopsida > Polypodiales > Pteridaceae > Ceratopteris > Ceratopteris richardii. Next base: position 54,343,198 of record CM035429.1, read on the forward strand.
TGGAAGTAGCTAAAGAAGTGATATGGATGCACATCTTGTTCAAAAACTTGGGCATTGATGAAGGTATACCTATTACACATGGAGATAATATGAGTTCATTGTATCTTGTAGCAAATCCAGTATTTCATGCAAGAGCAAAGCATATAGAGATTCAATATCATTTCCTAAGAGAAAAGGTAATGGAGAAGAAACTTGAAGCGATGTACACTCTTAGAAAAGATAAAATAGCAGACATTATGACAAAAAGCTTGGATGGAGTGAAGACAAGTAGGTTCAAAGGAATGGCAGGGATAAAAGAGAAGAAGATTATATAAAGAAGTCAGAGAATGCTAATTAGTGATTGAGGGGGATCTTTTGGGGCTTCACTCACTAACTAGACATAAAGACATGAAGAAATATGAAGGAAGAAGAAGGACAAAGAGCTATGGAAGTCAAACACTCAAAAAACCATGCCTATGTGAAGGGACAAATTCACACTTGTAATATAGTGCAAAAATTAGAGTAGAAATTTAGTCCAAGCCTTCTAGAGTTATGTATTTGAGCTTAGAAGCATGTAGACCATATGTATATAAGTTAATTTGAGTGAAATAAATGTATAAGAAGCTTATTTTGTAAGTTCTAAGAGAGTAGAGAGGCAATCGGCTATTTTCTGAGAGAGATTGTGATGAAAGGTCGTTCAGTGTAGGAGATCTTTCTATGGCTATGAGTAGAATGAGGCCATGGCATTTTTTACACATCTTCTATAATAGTAAACACGTGTTTTTGTAGAAGGATTTGAGCCAATTCCTCTTGTGTGAAGAAATCCAATTAGTTTCATAACAATATGACAGTTAGTTCGAAGTTACGAGTTTTCTAGCGCACTTTTATCTTATCTTCTAAGAGTGAGATCTCCCAACACAATGTAAATTTTTTCATGAGTCATAACTCACTTTAAAGCTATCATCCTCAGCTACAATGGACCAAAAGTTATTTGCAAAACGGGATGTGTGCTCAGAGAAATAAGCTTAACAATGAAGGCATGTCAAATCGATGAAGGTAATTCTCAGTTTTAAGACATAGTGTAATATCTTAAGTAATTTCAAAGTATTCACAAGTTATTACTTGAAAGTTTTGTTTGGAATGTGTTGCTTACTATAATTAAGAACTTCCTTAAGTAATTGAGCACAAGAATCTTTAAGATTCAAGCTAAATCAGAGAATATTTGAAGCTGGAGGAAAAAGGCATAGAATTTTTGGAAAGTGAATTTGCAAATTCCCTAAGCAAAGTGATAAAATGCTTGGAAATTGAAGTGTTGTTGACCTATTGATGATTATAGAGGTCTCCTAACATCACATCAACTTAGTCCTTGTGGTGTTTGATACACCAACAAATATTTTACATGATGATGGTAGTTTGCATTATTTTATTTTCTTATACACTATTGCAAGATCTCCAATTACATCCACTTCCTTCTATGTATAAAGTTAAGGCTACATTTCAAGGAAATAGACATAATATTGCAAGTGAAGTGCATAACGTTCAGATCTGTATAGGTTCATACGTAGATGAACACACATTCTTAATTGCTCCTTTGCACTCCTATGATGTTATACTTTGTTTGCCTTTTTGTCATCATTATAACCCATGCATTGATTATCATACACACACAATTAGTTTAAAGTTTAACAATCAAGATATTTCTTTGTATGAAATGCATGATTTCCAACAATTTCCATTAATTAGTCATACTCAAGTAAAATGTGCATTTAGGAAATGCTACAATTCATGTATTGTTTTTGTCAATAACATAGTTAATTATACGCATACACTTCCTAATGCACATAAATCATTTATGGATTCATATCAAGATTGATTTATGGCTGATTTTCCTTCTAAATTACCACCTTCTAGGGATCTCTTGACCAAAGTATAGACTTAATTCTTGGTAGTTCTCCTCCCCATAAAGCACCTTGTAGGCATGGACCCTTACATAAAAAAGAAATAGCTAATCAAGTTAAGGATTTACTCCACAAAGGACTTATAAGGCTTAGTTCTTCTCCCTTTGGAGCACATGTTCTTTTAGTATAGAAGAAGAACAAGACTTATAGGATGTGCATTGACTATAGAGTGCTCATTTAAAAATAGATATCCTATTCCTTAGATAGATGATTTTCTAGATAAACTTCGTGGAGCATGTGTTTTTAGCAAAATTGATCTTAAATCAGGTTATCATCAAATAAGAATGACCCATAATGACATTTATAAGACTTATTTTAGAACTCAAAATGTTCAACTTGAATTCATGGTAATGCCATTTGTAATCACCAATGCACCTGCTACATTTGCATGTATGATGAATAACATTATTCTTGATTACCAAGCTTTTGTTCTTGTTTTCTTTGATGATATACTTGTCTATAGTGAGAATGATAATGACCATGAAAATCATTTAGCAATAGCCTTTAATTTGTTACACAAAAACAAACTTTATGCCAATCCTGAAAAGAGTTATTTCTTCCAAAAAGAATTAGAGTATGTAGGACATATTGTTTTTAGTCAAGGTGTTTATGTACATCCAAAGAAAATTGACGTAATTGAAGAATGGCTTGTCCCTCAATCTATGAATGATGTATGCTCTTTTCTAGGGTTAGCTAGTTTTTATAGAAAGTTTCTAAAAGGATTTTCTTATTTAGCACTTCCACTCACATTATTATTGAAGAAAAAGTTAAAATTTGCATGGGGATTAGCACAACAACAATATTTTGAAAAACTCAAACATGTACTTTCTCATGCACCGATTTTGCAATTACTAGATTTTGCACAACCTTTCCATGTAGTTATAGATGCTAGTGGTTTAGGTATATGTGTTGTATTGATGCAAAATGACCATCCTATTGCATTTGAAAGTAGGAAACTAAAAACTTCTGAAAAGAGTTATAGCACATATGATAAGGAACTTTTAGCTGTTGTGCATGCTTTGAAAATTTGGAGACATTACCTTATGGGTTCTATAGTTCTAATCAAAATAGACCAACATGCTATTATGCATTTACTAAATCAACCATTGATTTCAGATAGACACATTAAATGGGCTTCATTTTTACAAGAAAATCAGCCTATGATTCAACATTAACCTAGCAAAGCTAATGTCGTAGTTGATGCCCTTAGTCGCTTCCCATCCCCACAAACAAATATTATTTCAATCAATAATATTTCTATTGTTCATATTCATTCATTTCACACTACAACATATCAGGGGCATACCGACGTTGCCCATACCGACGGTCACGCCCCGGCGTCGGTATGACCGTTGAAAATGCTTGAAAAACCATGGATGCAATACCGACAGTCATTTAATCGTCGGTATACAGGCGCCGGTTAAAATGTTGCCTCGATATGAGTGCCGGTATAAGCGTCGGTATACGCATCAGTATAAGCGTCGGTATATGCGTCGGTAATTTACAGTAAAAACCATGGATGCAATACCGACGGTCATTTAATCGTCGGTATACAGGCGCCGGTTAAAATGTTGCCTCGGTATGAGCGCCGGTATAAGCGTCGGTAATATACGCATCAGTATAAGCGTCGGTATATGCTTGCATTTTGAACCAAACTTTGCTACTGTCGAGTTTGTGCGCGCGAACTACATTCTGCGCCTATTGTGTACACAGGTCTCTCTCTTTCTCACTCTTTCTATCTCTCTCTCTCTCTCTCTCTTTATCTACATCTCTGTTTCTCTAGATCTGAATTTTTTGTAAGAGTTGCACATACTATAGCACCATTTCTCTTTCTTTGTGTTTTCCCTTTTCTAATTTCTCTTCTCTTTTGTTTTGCAGGAGCTTTTTTGGAATCAAATCTTTGGAATTCGACGAAGGGCATCATTAAGTGGACCTTGAGGACAATGCTCCAAACAATTACATCGATGTAAGTGATTGTTTTGTTTTCGATTGATATAGAGTGAGATAGAGAGAGAGAGATGAAAGAAAGAGAGAGATCTAGAGAAACATAAAGAGAGAGGGAGAAAGAGAGAGAGAGAGAGAGAGAGAGAGAGAGAGAGAGAGAGAGACATGCATATTACATACACACTCACATACATATTACATACACACATGCATATACATACACATACATATTACATACTCACATGCATACATACATATACATACATACATGCATATTACATACAAACATGCATATTACATACACACATGCATATTAGATACACACATGCATATACATACACACACATATTCATTCTCATACTCATATACATACATACATGTATACACACATATACATACACACATGTACACACACACATGTATACATACACACATGCATATGCATACATACATACACACATATTTGCATGTACACACACACATACATACATAAACACATGCATATTACATACACACTCACATATGTATACACACACATATGTGCATACACACATGCATATGCATACATACATACACACACATATGCATGTACACACACACATACATACATACACACATGCATAATACATACACACACACATATATATACACACTCACATTTGTATACACACTCACATATGTATACACACACATGCATACATGCACATACACATACACACACATCACATATACATGTTTTAGGGTTAGGGTTTTAGGATTAGGGTTTATGAATTTCTCTTTTCTTTTGTTTTGCAGGAGATTTTTGGCATCAGTTCTTTGGAATTCGACGAGGGAAAACATTAAGTGGACTTTGACGACAACACTCCAAACAATTACATTGATGTAAGTGATTGTTTTGTTTTCAATTGATATAGAGTGAGATAGAGAGAGAGAGAGAGAGAGATGAAAGAAAGAGAGAGATACATACACACATATTTGATTGTACACACACATACATACATACACACATGCATATTACATACACACACACATATAAATACACACTCACATATGTATACATGCACATATGTGCATACACACATGCATATGCATACATACATACACACACATATGCATGTACACACATAGAGAGAGAGAGAGAGAAATAGAGAGAGAGAGGGATGAAAGAGAGAGAGAATAAGAGAGAGAGAGAGAGAAAGAGAGAGAGAGAGAGAGAGAGAGAGAGAGAGATGAAAGAGAGAGAGAATGAGAGAGAGAGATGAAAGAGAGAGAGAGAGAGATGAAAGAGAAAGAGAATAAGAGAGAGAGAGAGAGATGAAAGAGAGAGATAATAAGAGAGGGAGAGAGATGAAAGAGGGAGAGAGAGATGAAAGAGAGAGATGAAAGAGAGAGAGAGAGAGATAAAGAGAGAGATATAGATAGATAGAAAGAGAGAGACATAGAGATACATACACACACATGCATACATATTTCATACACATGCATATGCATATGCATACATACACACACACACATATACATGTTTTAGGGTTAGGGTTTTAGGATTAGGGTTTTTGATGTTTACACATATACACACATAACACATACACACATGCACACATATACACATGCATACATACATACACATACAAACACATCATATATACATACACACATATGCATGTTTTAGGGTTAGGGTTTTAGGATTAGGGTTTTGTGCTTTTACATATATACACACATGCATACACACATATACACATGTAAACACATAATACATATACACATACAAACACACATACACATACACACACACACACAAAGACACACACACATACATACATACATACATACACACACACATAGATATATACACACATGCATACATACATACACACATGTGACATATACATACACACATATGCATGTTTTAGGGTTAGGGTTTTTGGCTTTTACTTATATACACACATGCAAACACATATACATGTTTTAGGTCTAGGTCTTTAGGATTAGGGTTTTAGGGTTTTTACATAGATACATATATGCATACACACACATACACACATATATATATATATTTATTTAGATTCACATACACATATATATACACAAAAATACACACATACACATGTTTTAGGTCTAGGTCATTAGGATTAGGTTTCTAGGGTTTTTAAAAATTCATACAAATATTTACACATATACAAATATATACACATAATACATATACACATACACATGTATATACATAGGCATACACACATATACATGTGTTCTGGTTGTTGTTTATAAATATCATGTCAATGTGTCTCATTTCTTTGTACATGGTTCATGATTGATTTCTCCCATGTCTTTTGTATTTGACAGTATGTTTTGCTTTATCAAATCATGTTTTTGTTGCCTGTCATACATGTCACATGTAATCGGGTTTTTCTTGGGTAGAGTGTATTGTCTTTTGCTACACAGCAGCATGGGAATGTTGTTGTAGCAAGAGACAACATACTCTGCCAAAAAAATTTTGCAGATATGGTCGTCGGTATAAGCAACGGTATAAGCATCGGTATCCCCAGGCAGATACCGATGCTTATACCGACTATTTTGCCCAAGGGAATACCGTCCCTTATATCGTTGCTTATACCGACGCTTATACCGACGCTTATACTGACGCTTATACCGACGCTTATACCGACGCTTATACCGATGCTTATACCGGCGCTTTGGTTCCAACGCCTACACCGACCCTTACACCGACGTCGGGGCAAAATTGCGCCCGTTCATTTTCCTCGGTAGAAGCCTCGGTATACCCCCAATATGTTGTAGTGTCATGACATGATTTCGACTGATGCATCTAATTTATATTTTTCACAAACATGGAATGCTTTCAATAATTCTACACCATCTAATGAGGATCACTACACTTTTCATAATGGATGCTTGTATTTCAAACACAAGTTATGCATCACACAAGGTTTTAGAGAATTTGTTATGAAAGAGATTCATGAACCACCATATATGGGTCATGGGGCATACAAAAGTACTATTTCTACGTGCATGAAAGATTTTTTTATTTTGGCCAAATATGGAAAAGGATATTGCATAGTATGTTTCCCATTGCATTGTGTGTCAATGTGTGAAACGACATCATGGTAAAGCATTTGGATTATTAATGCCACTTCTCATACCTAATGGAGCATGGGAAAAAATTTCTATGGATTTTATTAGTGGTCTTCCTACAACTTCGTATCATAATAATATGATTTTGACAATTGTTGATAGGTTTAGTAAACAAGCGTATTTCATTCCTTGCAAGAAGACTCTTTTTGCACCTCAAACTGCTAAGTTATTTATTAAATGTATTTTTTCAATGGTTTTCCAAAAATTATTCTTTCAGATCGAGATGTTGGTTTTTGTGATCACTTTTGGGTTGCAATATTTTAAAATTTAGGTTCTAAAATAGACTTTAGCGTTGCATTTCATCGTGAAGGTAATGGGAAAAGTGAAGCTATTAATATTACCATTTTAGATGTATCACGTTGTTATTCTTTAGATAATCCAAGTTATTGGGATGAGAAACTTCCTTTTCTATAATTTGCATATAATAACACAACACATACCACTACTGGACGTGCACCATATGAAATTGTTTATGGTAAAAAGCTTCCCACTCCCATGACTCTCAATCAAACTAATATACCTATGGCTGATTCTTTTGCACAAGATCATATTTCGACACTTCACGAGGTTCATGAGCACATTAAAAAGAGTCAAGAACGTTACATTTGTAATGTTAATAAGAAACGAGTAGCTAAAGAATTTAATGAAAATGATTTTGTATGGTTACAAATAATTAAAATACATTTGAAAAATATTTCACAACATCCTAAGGTTAAACTTGCACCACGTTATTTTGGACCTTTCCATATTATTCAAAATGTGCTTTTAGATTAGACATACCTTCTCATTGGAATATATATAATTCTTTTCATATTAGTTTATTGAAATCCTTTAAAAGAACTTTACCACTCACTCCTATTTTAGATGATCCTCCTTTTCTAGAAGAGGATGCTGAAATTTTTATTCCAGAGAAAATACTTGATAACGATGTTACTACTACATGCACATGTAACCAATATCATAGATATTTAGTTACATATAAAAATCACTCACTTGAAGAATCTCAATGGATTCATAAGACATCATTAACTCCACATTATGATCATTTGATTTTTGCACATTCACAATCACATTAAATTCCAATTTTCCAATTCCATGCATGTGTTTTTACATGGAACATGCTTATGATTGTTCAGTGATGCTAGCCATCCATGTCTATTTTATTCTTATCCATTGAGGTCAATTGCTCGTCAACTGGCAGGCATGTTATACTTTATGGAATAATGGAATGTTATATCGATTTTGATGTCTTGAGGTCTTTAGTGTGATTTGTGTTTTGATTTACCAGGTGAAGACTCATGAGGGTGTGAATGCGCATGGACTTATTTAGATATTTTTGAAGATAGTTAAAAGATAGTATTTTAGATATTTTTTGTAAAAAGAATAGATTGCTTTAGAAAGCGACGTTTTTGTAAAAATAGTAGATCGCTTGAAAAGCAACAATTTTCTAAATAAAGCAGATTTTTGCAAACGCACACTTTTCAAAGAGTTGCCATCATGTATCTTCTATTCAAGACGTAATGAGAAATACCTATAAATATACATACTCTGATAGACTCATCCATCAGAGTATGTGGGGGGAGATTGTACCCAATCTCGGATCAAGTCTCTTGTCTCTTTCTATTATGTTTATGCTTTTGTGAGATCTCGTTTCTGTACTATTCTTTGTGTATGTGCATCTCCAAGATCCGGTCAATAGACTCTTTTGTAGGCCTTTGAAAATTTGGATACCACATCTATCTAACATTTTGGGATGCATAACCTCACCATGTAGCTCTCAAATGACAAGCTTTCAATTTCAAATAACCAAGACTCTTGAAGAGAATGTTTTCAGGCTATCTATAACTCTATAAATGATTAGTGGAAATGGAAATGAAGCATTTAATCTATTAAAAGTTATTGATGCTATTTGGAAGTGATATTTTGTGTGACATTTTCATTATCTTCTTTCTTTCTAAAGTGCATCAATGCCAACCAAATATGTCGAGTTTACAACAAGATTTCAATTGGTTGGGATCTTTAGATGTCCATCTGATGGCTTGTAGGAGTAGGAAAATACTATTAAACATTGTATTTTTGGCACTTGTTAGTGCATATGGAACTCTTGTATGTGTATATCTAGCACTTATTAGTTCTTGTGGAACTCTTGTATAGTGCCCCATTGTTTTGGGAACTTTTCCATTTACTTCTATGGCTATGGAAGCCAAAGTTTGCACTTAGCCTTTAAACTTGAATTTTTAGACATGTGGCCCCTTTTCTATGCCTTGGGTGTTTCAAACCTACTCGAAAGAAAAACACAATATTGCACTTTTTTGATGTGTATGCAATTTCAAAATGCCCGGGACATCAAGGGTTGCAATTCACCCAATTGAGCTTTTTGGAGCCCACTTACTTAGATCCCTTGCTTATAAGAAGCTCTTATGCTTCTGAAAGGCTTGGAATACCCAAGAAAATTGACTGATTGCAATAAATGACTTTTTTGATAAGAGAAGTCAAAGTTTGCAATCTTGATGTTTCTTGAACCTTTTTGGTGCTCTTAATCTTTGATCTTATAATCCAAGCCTTGTGTGTATTTTTTTTCAAAAAATTCAATAAACGGACTACTAAGAAAGTCAATAAATGCAAAAACACTTTTTCTTGATCTTTTTGAAACTCAATTTCTAGGGTTTCTTTTGTTAACGTTTGCAGACTCCTCTTTTGCTTCAACTTTCACAAAATCACCATTTTGCAATTTTCAATGTCTTTGCAAAGTCCCTCTCTCAAAGAAGTCAATTTTTGTAATTTTAAGATCTTCTTATTTCTTTGGTCTAGGTCACATACACTCAAAACTCATACTAAAATCAAGATAAAGCCTAGTGTTCAACTATCGAAATCTTTGTGTACATGAACTTTATTTTTCAAAAGGACTTTGAAATGTGTTGCTTATGTTCCTTTCTCCTTGTTGGGTTACTCTCTTGCCCCCATTCACTCACTCCTAGTTAACGAAGAGCAAAAAATTCATTTAAAAGGGACTTATCATCTCCTTTTGCAAACGATGATTGGCCTACACATGTCATCTTTGAGTCTCACAAAGAGAATGAAGAAAAAAGATGAAGAGGAAGTAGAAAATGAAGAAGAATAAGAAGAAATTTATGAGTTTTAATGAAAAGTTTTGAAACTTGAACCCTAAAATTGATTCAAACACTATTTTTACATCACTAACTATCTAAAGATGAAAAGATGATGATGATGCACCCAAATCATAGATGAGAACCACTAGAAACATGAAGCCCATGCAAAAACTTACCATCATGCCAAGCCTCTATCAAGATCCTCCCTAGCAATGGTGCCAAAAGTGTTCATGTAATTTGCACACACAATAGATGTAAGGATGTCAAGCAAGAGTATCCGCACACAATAGAAATGTCAAAATCCATGGAGTGACCAATTATTGGTATGAAGACTACATGTTGCAAGATGGAAGTACACACATACGACAAGACCGAGAGAAAGCATGCACGTAGGCACCAACACAGACATGAATTCACACACTCACGAGTAGACAAGAGGTAAGTTTTCCAAGAAGCTCTTTATTGCTCAAGAATTTAGTAGAAAGCTCATACAAAATTACCTCATACAAGATAACCTCAAACAAGGTAATCCAAACAAATGAGAGCGCTTTCATCTTTTATAGATTTTAGAAGAGTGGTGTCCACAATGTAGTGTCTTGCCTAAGTTAAAAATTAGTGCCCCAAGGCTATTTGGAGGTCAAAATAAAGTAAAAATTTATTAAAATATATGTGTAGATGCTACTCATTCCCATGAAGCTTGAGTACTTCTCGATTTTTGTAGTATCATCCAGTTTTATGAGAAACTTAGGGTTTTATGTCCAAAATAAGAATTTTCACAAGTAATCTGGGTAAAAGATGGGGAAAAACCTATTTTGCGGAAGGATTTTAGTTGGAAAAATTATCATACCCCTTCCTCCTTCATTTAAATGCTTGTAATCCCAATTTACCATAGCGTTCATTCTTTGATTGAGTTTTTAGTACTTTAACTTTATACTTTTTAGCCGCTTTTTTAGCTTCCTTCAACAAGGTTATCCTTATCTGCATCATGTTTTATGTTTGAAAATTGAATGTGAAGATGAAAGAATCAAGAGATTTTGGTATATTTAGGTAGTGATGTGTGTGAACGCACTGGGACTGCTGGGGCACTTTTTTCCCTCTTTAGGAGGTTTTTTTCCCCCGGCTTGTACATACGCCTATTGCCGTAATGGGCTACTTATCTTTGTACATTCTCTAGTAATACATTCAGTATTGTGTGTTGTGCTCCAAGCTTCTTCCTCTTTCTTGTGTTGTTCGCGTGCTTCCGTAGACGTCTAACTCCAACAATTGGTATTAGAGCAGGTGGCGCTTCATCTAGGGCATCGTCGACACTCCTCCATTTGCAGTCTCAAAATCGTCGTCGACACTCCTCCGAAATTGCGATCTAAGCTCGTTTCAGCCTCCGAACACACTATCGTAGTGCTTGTGCAGGCTATTTTGACTTTTGTGCCAAAGGTATATACCAATTTCTGTTCGCTAGTTTAAGCATCTCGAAGTCTGCTACAGATCTAGCAGAACTCGTCTGGGCAGTTCCATTCAACTTTTTGAGATACAATTGATTTTCTGCATCAAGGTATTTTAGTCACCGGCCATGGCTGAAAGCAGTGATGTATTTCGTATGTTGGATGTTGAGGATAAGTTGGATGGTACCAACTACCCGTTGTGGCCTTATATGATGTGACATGTATTGGGTTGAAAAGGACTGTGGAACATTATGCAGGGTGTTGAAAAACGTCCTATCACACCTACAACTGTTACAATAGCAGGTACAAAAGTTGATGCAGAAGGTGTCGAAGATGATGATATTCTGCATATTCCTGTTCGTACTTCGGTTTTTGCTGCACCTACTGTAGAGCAGATTTGTTGGGATGGCAGAGATGCCCAGGCACATGCATTGATAGCTTTGTCTGTCAAAGTTGGATGGTACCAACTACCCGTTGTGGCCTTATATGATGTGACATGTATTGGGTTGAAAAGGACTGTGGAACATTATGCAGGGTGTTGAAAAACGTCCTATCACACCTACAACTGTTACAATAGCAGGTACAGAAGTTGATGCAGAAGGTGTCGAAGATGATGATATTCTGCATATTCCTGTTCGTACTTTGGTTTTTGCTGCACCTACTGTAGAGCAGATTTGTTGGGATGGCAGAGATGCCCAGGCACATGCATTGATAGCTTTGTCTATCAAACGTGCCATTATTCCTCACATACGCTCTTGCAGAACAACTAAGGATGCTTGGGATACACTTACCACATTGTACCAAGCTACGAATGAGGCTCGTGTTGCTTACCTCCGAAAATAGTTGGAGAGTGAGCACATGAATGAAGGTGATTCTATGGACAGTTTCCTAACGAAGATCAAAGACTTGAAGGAATAGTTGATTTCTGCTGATGAGGTTATACCAGATAGCTCACTTGTGCAGACCGTTCTGAATGCTCTGGCTTCCTGATTCATATCAGAGTTTTGCTTCTACTCTTTGGTTGATGATGAAAGGCAATCCAAATGCCTTAGTCTTTGTTCTGTTGCAGGAAGATCAGTCTAGGAAGAACATATCCATTATGCGTGTTGTAGAGCAAGCTTTCTTGGCTAGTCAGAAGGCCAAAGGAAAATGGAGCTCTTCAACTAGTAAGCAGAAATCTGCTATGCTGCACAATTGAAGAGGGAAGAGAAAGATGAAAAGAAATCAGAAAAGCAGAAATTGTTTTGCAAGTATTGTAAAGGAAATGATCATATCATAAAGAACTGTCCAAAATTGGCAAAGAAGAAAGAGGCTGGAATGGTTGTTGCCGAGGCCTCTACACCAAAAATAGAGTCTGCTAATCTTGTGCAGGAAGAAGAATGGGCATTTACTACTGTTTGCAGTTTTGACCCATCTTCTCATGAGCAGTGCATGTCTGCAGTAGACTCAGATGTTTGGTACTTTGATAGTGGGGCGACAAAACATATTACCTCGTAGTGGAGTTTCTTCTCTTCACTCGAGCCCGCCCCTACAGGGAATACTGTTACATGTGCCAACAACTCCTCTTATCTTGTTATGGGAGTTGGTAAGATCATTTTGATTACTGCTGATGGTAGCTCTTTCACTTTGTCAGATGTTTTGTTTGTGCCAGGGATGAAGAAAAATCTGTTATCAGTTTTTGCATTAGCCAAGATTGGTTTGGTTGTGAAATTTGTTGATGACAGGTGTACAATTCATGATCTATCAAATGGCAACGTGATTATTGCTTCTGACATTTTATGTCGTGGGTTGTATAAGCTCATAGACTATGAAAGATCTGTAAATGATTTGGCATGTGCAGTAAATGATTCTCAGGCTATGTCAGATGCAAAGCTTTGGCATGCACGCTTTGGTCATCTGAATTTTGCTAGTTTGCTATGCCTGCAGAAATCTGAAATGGTGTCCTCTTTGCCCAAACTTGAGGCACCTGGAAAACATGTTTGTGAAGGCTGTATTTTGGGCAAAATGCAGCGTTCATCCTTTCCAAAAGATGGTTCAATTCGGGCTACTCAGAAGTTGCAGCTAGTACATAGTGATGTCTGTGGTCCTATGCAGACACCTTCTTTTGGGAATTATCTCTACTTTGTGACTTTCATCGATGATTTTTCCAGGCATGCATGGGTATATCCATTGAAGGCAAAGTCCGAAGTGTTCATGTGCTTCAAACAGTTTTTGGTTTTGGCTGAAAATTGTCAGCATGTAAAATGGGCACCCTCCGTTCTGATCAAGGGGGGGAATATATGTCTTCTGATTTTAATGCAATTCTGGCTGAACGTGGGATAAAACACTAGTGTATAGTGCAGTATACACCTCAACAGAATGGAGTTGTTGAACGAAAGAACAAGTCACTCATGGAGATGGCGAGGTGTATGGTCAAGAGTCAGGCTTTACCACATAGTTTCTCGCTTGAGGCTGTCATGTGTGCAGCATATGTACTGAATAGGTGTCCCACTAAAGCGCTGCAGTCTATCACTCCATATGAGGCTTGGCATGACCACAAGCCATTTGTTGCTCATCTACATGTTTTTAGTTGTTTGGCATATGCATTAGTGCTTGAACAACATCGCAGAAAATTGGATGATAAAGCAGTAAAATGTATTTTTGTTGGGTACAGTTTTGAAAGTAAAAGCTATCGTCTGTATCATCCACATACTAAATGCATTTTGGTTAGCTGTGATGTTGTTTTTGTGAAATATGCTATTGAGCCATTGCTTCATGTACTAAGGAGACATCTATTAGCTCCAAAGACATGTATGATACTTTGCTGCCTCTTTTTACAGGTGGACAGACTAGTGTTGGTCTTAATGAGGCAACTTCTCAGCCTTTGCAGGTTTCATGTGATGATGCAGATAATTTCATTTCTGATGCAAATGTACATGATGCACTTATTGATGAGAGAGCTGATATTGAGCAGGCAAGAACTATGCCAAAATGGCTGGTGCAGACCTTGCGTGACAACAAACTAGATGCACCTCTGTCATATCATACTCGTTCAGGCTCTCATAGTGCCTCTTTTCCATCAGATTGTTATGCTATGGCTGCATCTAGTCTCTGTGATGAGAATGAGCCTGTTTTGTTTGATGAAGCACAAAATTCAAAAAATTGGATGGCTTCTATGCAATCTGAATCTGATGCTATAATGAAGAATGGTACTTGGTATTTATGTGACTTGCATCCTGGCAAGAAGGCCATTGGCACTAAGTGGGTATACAAGCTGAAGCATAAATCGGATGGTACAGTTGACAGGTATAAAGCTAGGCTTGTTGCAAAGGGTTATGCATAGGAAAGAGGCATTGATTTTGATGAGACCTTTGCACCTACATGGCGTATGACTACTGTTCGGAGCATTTGTGCACTTCTAGCTCATCATGGTTGGAATGTACATCAGTTGGACATTAAAAAACAACATTTTTGAATGGTGACTTGCATGAAGAAGTGTATGTTTTTCAGCCCTGTGGCTTTGTGCAGAAAGGGCATGAAAACCAAGTGTGCACGTTAAAGAAGGCATTATATGGTTTGAAGCAAGCACCACGTGCTTGGTATGAGAAGATACATGCCTATCTGATTGCACATGGTTTTGAGAACAGTCCAACTAAAAGCACCTTATATGTTAAGCATGCTAATGATGTGCTTTTGATCATTGTTGTCTATGTTGAGGACATGCTGCTCACTAGTCCTATTTGAGAAGCATATTGCTGATTTTAAGGTTGGTTTGCATGCCTCATTTGAGATATCTAATTTGGGGCATTTGCATCACTATTTGGGCATTCTGTTTATGCTTGTTGATGGTGGAATGGCTTTGTGTCAAACGAAATATATTGACACATTATTGCAGTGTTTTGGCCTTGAAGACTGTAAGCCTATTGCCACTCCTATGGAGACATGTTTACAATTGAGTCTTCATGATGTTGGAGATGCATTTGATGTTGTTCTCTATCAATAGGCTCTTGGATGCTTGATTTACTTATGCATTACTCAGCCAGATATTCAGTTTGTTGTCTCACAGATGAGCAGGTTTATGCATTGCCCAAGAGTCAAGCATTGGCAGGCAGTTAAGCGCATATTTCGCTATTTGAGTGGTACTGGGCTACTTGGGTTGTTTTATCCCAAGGGGGGATCACTACTGCCAGATTTGCATGCTTTTTCTGACTCTGATTGGTTGTTATGACACTCGTGTGTCCACTAGTGGCTTTTGCTTCATGCTTGGTAGCTCATGTATATCTTGGTTGAGCAAGAAGCAGCCTACTGTGGCCACTTCTAGTTGTGAGGCTGAGTATAGGGCAGCTTTCACAACGATTGTTGAGTGTGTGTGGCTCAGATGCCTTATGGCTGATTTGGGTGTTGGTCAGAGTTCTGCCACCACCATCTTCACTGACAGTCAGAGCGCATTGGCAATTGTGAGGAAACATGTGTTCCATGTTCGCACTAAGCACATTGAGGTGCATTATCACTATGTCAAGGAGAGGTTCTCTACTGGGGAGATCAGCTTGGCATATGTGCCCACGCAGGAGAACATTGAAGACCTTTTCACGAAGGCTCTGCCTAGGGAGAAGTTTGAAGCTTTTCACAAAGCTTTGGGCTTACTTCCTTTTGTGGAGTGATTTCCACATAGCTTGGCACTTCCTTATACATGAGTGCTAGCTCCTTGTTCAGCGCATCACTCCCAAGGGGGATTTGTTGATATATTTAGGTAGTGATGTGTGTGAACACACTAGGACCACCAGGGCACTTTTTTCCCTCTTTAGGAGGTTTTTTTCCCCCGGCTTGTACATACGCCTGTTGCCCTAATGGGCTACTTATCTTTGTACATTCTCTAGTAATACATTCAGTATTGTGTGTTGTGCTCCAAGCTTCTTCTTCTTCCTTGTGTTGTTCGCGTGCTTCTGCAAACGTCTAACTCAAACAAGAGAAATGTTGTATGAGAGAAAAGTAGAGCATGCATAAGAGAATAAAAATTTCTATGTGAAATTTTTGTGAATCATGTTTCAAGTACTTCGTCTAAGGCTCTACATTTAGTTCACAATAAAAAATTGCCTTGATTTTTTTTCTCTCTAGAATTTCTAAGCTTGCTAGGTTCAAAAGTGATACTTGGAGGTGGATTTGGTCCTAGGTAATCTCTAAGACTATTGTGCAGATCAAAGAGTTGAACATTTTTGTATCTCACAAGCTTAATCTAATTCCTCTATGCTTTTGAGTTACAAGGCTTCGGAAAGTTCCATTTTCCAACACTTAAAAAAAAAAGTGGGCTTAATCTAATTCCTCTCTTCTTTTGAGTTATAGGGCTTCAAAAAGTTCCATTTTCCAACACTATTCAAATCCGTAATTTTGAAGCACACACGTTGTCATGCACACTTACCGATGTATTTAAATATGTCTTTTCATTGCTTTTCTTCTATTTTTGGACATGTACGGCTAAAGAAAGTGCTTGACTATCACAAATGCATGCTTTTGTAAAAGTTTTGCATGAAATATAGGGAGAGATGACTTTTTCTATATTTGGTGGATCACCCACTTCCTTGGGGATGATAAACTTTATTTTGAAGGAGATTTGTAGGGTTAATCAGGAAGAGGTCGAAAATCAGAGAATTACTTTGTGATTGAGAGTGAGACTGAGAGTGAGAATGTGATTTAGAGTGCGAGTGTGAATGAGGTTGTGATAGCTGGGGGCGATCGAGGGATCAAGGATGCATCAAGAAGCTATTTTCCAAAGCTATTGTATTGATTGATTCAAGTCTATAATAGCAGAACTTCTCTTTCTATGAATCATATCTTGTGTACTCTTCCACATCGGATTCTCTCTTATCTTCTGCAAGTTAAGCATTTTTTTTCTCTTTTGCTATACTTGAGTGATCAAAAGCTTGTGATTGAGGATATCTTGTGATTAAGGAAGCACTACACACACCCACGATCAATCGCTAACCTCACTCAAAATGCACAAAGAAGCAAAGATACGAATTTGCAAGAAGACAACTCACAACTTCATTCCATCAAAAAAAGTCTTTGTACAAGTGAGGTCTTGGCCTTTATACAGGCTTCTCCTAGACCCTTCCCTTTTCTATTTGAAAAATTTTCTTAAAAGAAATGGAAAAACTCTAAAACTCTTCTTTCTTGCAAAATTTTTGAGGGTTCTTCCCTATAATTACAAAAAAATGCTAAGAAAGCTTTGAATGTATACAAATCTTCTTGCTATAAAATTTGATACGGCTTTTATAGTGGTGGATAAAGATAAAAGGGTTATCTATCTAAAGAGTGTGTAAATAAAAAATAAATTTGAAGAAATTTCAAGAATTTTTGGGCCTCGCCATAGCTGTATAACAAGCATTTACATATTCCTACCTAGTAGAGGAAGAGCCACCTTTACACTTGCCCTTCTAACTACCAAGAAAGTCCATTATACATGTTGTATATCAAGGCTTTCTTGGTAGTTAGAAGGGCAAGTGTAAAGGTGGCTCTTCCTCTAGTAGGTAGGAATATGTAAATGCTTGTTATACAGCTATGGTGAGGCCCAAAAATTCTTGAAATTTCTTCAAATTTATTTTTTATTTACACACTCTTTAGATAGATAACCCTTTTGTCTTTATCCACCACTATAAAAGCCGTATCAAATTTTATAGCCAGAAGATTTGTATACATTCAAAGCTTTCTTAGCATTTTTTTGTAATTGTAGGGAAGAACCCTCAAAAATTCTACAAGAAAGAAGAGTTTTAGAGTTTTTCCATTTCTTTTAAGAAAATTTTTCAAATAGAAAAGGGAAGGGTCTAGGAGAAGCCTGTATAAAGGCCAAGACCTCACTTGTACAAAGACTTTTTTTGATGGAATGAAGTTGTGAGTTGTCTTCTTGCAAATTCGTATCTTTGCTTCTTTGTGCATTTTGAGTGAGGTTAGCGATTGATCGTGGGTGTGTGTAGTGCTTCCTTAATCACAAGATATCCTCAATCACAAGCTTTTGATCACTCAAGTATATCAAAAGAGAAAAAAAATGCTTACCTTGCATAAGATAAGAGAGAATCCGATGTGGAAGAGTACACAAGATATGATTCATAGAAAGAGAAGTTCTGCTATTATAGACTTGAATCAATCAATACAATAGCTTTGGAAAATAGCTTCTTGATGCATCCTTGATCCCTCGATCGCCCCCAGCTATCACAACCTCATTCACACTCGCACTCTAAATCACATTCTCACTCTCAGTCTCACTCTCAATCACAAAGTAATTCTCTGATTTTCGACCTCTTCCTGATTAACCCTACAAATCTCCTTCAAAATAAAGTTTATCATCCCCAAGGAAGTGGGTGATCCACCAAATATAGAAAAAGTCATCTCTCCCTATATTTCATGCAAAACTTTTACAAAAGCATGCATTTGTGATAGTCAAGCACTTTCTTTAGCCGTACATGTCCAAAAATAGAAGAAAAGCAATGAAAAGACATATTTAAATACATCGGTAAGTGTGCATGACAACGTGTGTGCTTCAAAATTACGGATTTGAATAGTGTTGGAAAATGGAACTTTTTGAAGCCCTGTAACTCAAAAGCAGAGAGGAATTAGATTAAGCCCACTTTTTTTTTTAAGTGTTGGAAAATGGAACTTTCCGAAGCCTTGTAACTCAAAAGCATAGAGGAATTAGATTAAGCTTGTGAGATACAAAAATGTTCAACTCTTTGATCTGCACAATAGTCTTAGAGATTACCTAGGACCAAATCCACCTCCAAGTATCACTTTTGAACCTAGCAAGCTTAGAAATTCTAGAGAGAAAAAAAAATCAAGGCAATTTTTATTGGGAACTAAATGTAGAGCCTTAGACGAAGTACTTGAAACATGATTCACAAAAATTTCACATAGACATTTTTATTCTCTTATGCATGCTCTACTTTTCTCTCATACAACATTTCTCTTGTTTGAGTTAGACGTTTGCAGAAGCACGCGAACAACACAAGGAAGAAGAAGAAGCTTGGAGCACAACACACAATACTGAATGTATTACTAGAGAATGTACAAAAATAAGTAGCCCATTAGGGCAACATGCGTATGTACAAGCCGGGGGAAAAAAACCTCCTAAAGAGGGAAAAAAGTGCCCTGGTGGTCCTAGTGTGTTCACACACATCACTACCTAAATATATCAACAAATCCCCCTTGGGAGTGATGCACTGAACAAGGAGCTAGCACTCATGTATAAGGAAGTGCCAAGCTATGTGGAAATCACTCCACAAAAGGAAGTAAGCCCAAAGCTTTGCGAAAAGCTTCAAACTTCTCCTAGGCAGAGCCTTCGTGAAAAGGTCTGCAATGTTCTCCTGCGTGGGCACATATGCCAAGCTGATCTCCCCAGTAGAGAACCTCTCCCTGACATAGTGATAATGCACCTCAATGTGCTTAGTGCAAACATGGAACACATGTTTCCTCACAATTGCCAATGCGCTCTGACTGTTAGTGAAGATGGTGGTGGCAGAACTCTGACCAACACCCAAATCAGCCATAAGGCATCTGAGCCACACACACTCAACAATCGTTGTGAAAGCTGCCCTATACTCAGACTCACAACTAGAAGTGGCCACAGTAGGCTGCTTCTTGCTCAACCAAGATATACATGACCTACCAAGCATGAAGCAAAAGCCACTAGTGGACACATGAGTGTCATAACAACCAATCAGAGTCAGAAAAAGCATGCAAATCTGGCAGTAGTGATCCCCCCTTGGGATAAAACAACCCAAGTAGCCCAGTACCACTCAAATAGCGAAAGATGCACTTAACTGCCTGCCAATGCTTGACTCTTGGGCAATGCATAAACCTGCTCATCTGTGAGACAGCAAACTGAATATCTGGCTGAGTAATGCATAAGTAAATCAAGCATCCAAGAGCCTACTGATAGAGAACAACATCAAATGCATCTCCAACATCATGAAGACTCAATTGTAAACATGTCTCCATAGGAGTGGCAATAGGCTTACAGTCTTCAAGGCCAAAACACTGCAATAATGTGTCAATATATTTCGTTTGACACAAAGCCATTCCACCATCAACAAGCATAAACGGAATGCCCAAATAGTGATGCAAATGCCCCAAATTAGATATCTCAAATGAGGCATGCAAACCAACCTTAAAATCAGCAATATGCTTCTCAAATAGGACTAGTGAGCAGCATGTCCTCAACATAGACAACAATGATCAAAAGCACATCATTAGCATGCTTAACATATAAGGTGCTTTTAGTTGGACTGTTCTCAAAACCATGTGCAATCAGATAGGCATGTATCTTCTCATACCAAGCACGTGGTGCTTGCTTCAAACCATATAATGCCTTCTTTAACCTGCACACTTGGTTTTCATGCCCTTTCTGCACAAAGCCACAGGGCTGAAAAACATACACTTCTTCATGCAAGTCACCATTCAAAAATGTTGTTTTTTAATGTCCAACTGATGTACATTCCAACCATGATGAGCTAGAAGTGCACAAATGCTCCGAATAGTAGTCATACGCCATGTAGGTGCAAAGGTCTCATAAAAATCAATGCCTCTTTCCTATGCATAACCCTTTTCAACAAGCCTAGCTTTATACCTGTCAACTGTACCATCCGGTTTATGCTTCAGCTTGTATACCCACTTAGTGCCAATGGCCTTCTTGCCAGGACGCAAGTCACATAAAGACCAAGTACCATTCTTCATTATAGCATCAAATTCAGATTGCATAGCAGCCATCCAATTTTTTGAATTTTGTGCTTCATCAAACAAAACAGGCTCATTCTCATCACAGAGACTAGATGCAGCCATAGCATAACAATCTGATGCAAAAGAGGCACTATGAGAGCCTGAACGAGTACGATATGACAGAGGTGCATCTAGTTTGTTGTCACGCAAGGTCTGCACCAGCCATTTTGGCATAGTTCTTGCCTGCTCAATATCAGCTCTCTCATCAATAAGTGCATCATGTACATTTGCATCAGAAATGAAATTATCTGCATCATCACATGAAACCTGCAAAGGCTAAGAAGTTGCCTCATTAAGACCAACACTAGTCTTTCAACCTGTAAAAAGAGGCAGCAAAGTATCATACATGTCTTTGGAGCTAATAGATGTCTCCTTAGTACATGAAAGCAATGGCTGAATAGCATATTTCACAAAAACATCACAGCTAACCAAAATGCATTTAGTATGTGGATGATACAGACGATAGCCTTTACTTTCAAAACTGTACCCAACAAAAATACATTTTACTGCTTTATCATCCAAATACATTAGAGAGAGAATATAAAAACTATAATCTCCAAATTTTACCTCCATGCATAAAATGACCTTCCCCCTTTTAAGAACTTTGTCCTCAAAGTTGGAAAGAAGGATAATGTACCATAAAATGTTTAATTTCACCCAAGTCGAATCTTCAACTGGATATGTGTGCCATTTCAACAAAATTTCTACTATAGATCTATTTCTAAGTAATATTTCCCTCCTATCTAACACTATTTCAAGTGGACGCTCAAAAAATCCATCATCTTTTAGTTTATCATTGTCCTCCACAACTTGAGCAACATTAGGTACATATCTTTTAAGTAAGCTAACATGAAATATAGGATGCACATTTAAATATTCAAGTAATTCCAACAAATAGGTAAGAGATCCAATCTTTTTCAAAAC
Organism: Ceratopteris richardii; assembly: GCA_020310875.1. Lineage (NCBI taxonomy): Eukaryota > Viridiplantae > Streptophyta > Polypodiopsida > Polypodiales > Pteridaceae > Ceratopteris > Ceratopteris richardii. Next base: position 54,365,440 of record CM035429.1, read on the forward strand.
TTTAAAAGAACCCGCTTATCGTGGATAATGTCTATGATCCTTTCCTAGCAACAAGTTACATTGATGAGGATTGACTTCAAGAAATACCATGTCATCTATTTGAAATTCAAGTGTTCTTCTCTTCAAATCGTAGAATTTCTTTTGTCCCCTTTTTTTCAGCTTCTTTTATATGTCGCTTATTTTTTCCAAGTTCTTCATCCATCTTCTCTAGCATTTCTTTAGATACTTCTACTTCATTTGGAAAACTAGAAAATAAAGGCGAAGACAAACAATTATAACCATACATAGCCTCAAACATAGTCATTTTTATGGATGCATGTCATGCACTATTGCATGCAAACTCGAGGAAAGGCAAATATTTACTCCAATTGTCCTGCTTTTCATTCACATACATGTGAAGCATATCTTCAAGTACCCGATCAACCCTCTCAGTTTTCCCATTAGTTTTTGGATGGAAAGTTGTACTCATACAAAGTTGAGTTCCAATCGATTCAAATGTTGCTCTTCAAAAGTTTGATGTGAATCTAGAGTCTCTATTAGAAATTATGTTTTTAGGCATTGTAGGCAATTGAAAAGTTTCTTTTACAAGTAATGTTGCAACATTCAAGCCGGTATCAATCTTTTTCACATGAAAGAAATGTGCCATCTTGGTCACTCGATCAATCAACTACCACAAATATGGTATCGTGTCTACTTCTGATTGTAGGTAATTTAGATAAAGTCCATAGAGGTAGATTCCCATTTTTGATTTGGAATATCCAAAGGTTGAAGCATTCCAGGCATTCTCTTAAACTTACATTTCACCTCTTGGAACTTTAAACATTCACTAACATATTTTCTAATATCCTGCTTCATACATGGCTAGAAGTAAGAATATTTTGTTTTACCATAGGTCCTTGAATAACGTGGATGTGCAAAAAAAGGTGCATCATGACAATAATGCAATATTTGAACTTTCAATGGAGACTCATGAGATATGCATAATTGATTGTTACAATACAAAGATTCATTTTGCAAATAGAATTTGTCTTGATGCGTGGATCCCCTGTTTGCATGCAAAAAATTCAAGATAGATGCATAAAAATAGTCTTGTTTCAGTTCTTCTTGAATTTGATTAAGAAAATCAAAATTTATTATAGAAAGAAGATTACATAAAGTTCTCGGACTCAATGCATCAAACAACCTTATTTTCCTTACCAACCAAATACTTAAGTCAAAATCTTCCTCGGTTAATAATTCAATCCAACACTTTTGCCTATTGTTAAGAAATGGTTGTGTGAAAATGTACTTTAGACTTTGATGATCTGCTTTCAATTCAAACTTAACCCCTAACAATAGATGTCTCCAATGCTTAAGTGCACCTTTTAGGAACTGGCCAATAGACTATTGTTTTCACTTACCTGATATGTATGGATTCCCTCTTTAGAAATGACTCTTCCTAGATACACAAGTTTATCCTTAGCAAAGAAACATTTAGACTTCTTTCCATACAATTTGTGTTCTCTAAGAGTTTGCAAAGTCTTTTTGAGATGTACAACATGCTCATCATCATCATCTAGCGTTTTCGTGATTCAACCTTGTTTGAAGGATTGGATAGCTATGCACCTATGTAAACTTCAAATAGCATGCATCCTTGAATGCATCAAACAGCAAGGTCTTGGAAGCATTGAATATGCATGCACTCAACTCCATCAAGCATAGAGGGCCATGAATTTGGAGAAGGACATGCTTGTGGATCTTCTAGAGGCTAACAAAGGGAGACACTTTTGTCCCTCTACGTGACACCCATCCATCACATTTGCTTATGTTAGCAACTTCAACTAGGTTGAGGTCTACATATTGATAATTCAAAAGTGTTGTGAGCATTCCCTATGCTACAACTTGATACATTTTGGCACTGTTGCCGAGGAGAGCATGCCTAGGTAACTTGTGTGATGGACATCACTATCATGCATGATTATCACTCAACAAGCTTGTCAAAACTTGCATGAAAGGATACTCTTTAATCTTCAACCAAAGAGTCATTCAAACATCACTCTTGCCCTTAGGGGTGAGATTTTGTGATTGTAATTAGTTAAAGTAGATTTTTGAAATTGTAGGTGGCACAACCTTCTGTTCTTGTTTTTGTTCTTTATTTTTTGCTCTTTTTTTATCGTAGTACCTCTACTTCCGTTCAATTTGGGTTTAAAAAATACATTTGGAGAAGTATTGGATAGATTGCAAGCACTGGCTATCATGTCAAGCATCATTGAAGGAACCCCATCCCATCTCAAGTATCAAACAACTTGACATAGGTGAAAAAAAAAGCATCTCTTAAGATTTATCACATGGAGAATCATAGACATGCACCTTGAAAGGATGATCAAGTAAGGGGTTGGCTCAAACGTTCACTCTTGGATTGGAGTATCAACCATCCTCATCTCACCCTTGTGATTGAATAGTGTGACTTAGGAGTGCCGGGAGTAAGAGGTTAAGACACTGAGTGACATTTTTTAAAGTGTGGAATTACATACATGAGCATGTTCGAGTAATGGTGCCATCGAGTGTGTGGAATTTTGGACCATCACATAACATTCTCTCTTAGATAATCATACATATTGCTAGTACGGGTGATCATCATGGGAGGAGTATTGACCATCCTCTCTTTTACTTGGAATGTTGAGTGGGAGTATTTATTTTGGATGAAATTGAGTATGTATGAATAGTTGAAGTACCCTAAGGCTTCTCTAACTTGTGACTTTGAGCTTGTGAGTTAAGCAATCATTCAAGCATAGTTGATTAGCCATGGAATACCAATTGAAGACTAATGATTCCAGAGGTTAATCTTGAGGAAATTTCAACCATTCTTGGCTAGTCTTAAGTATTAACAAGCATGGGAGGATGCTTATCATAAGTTTGATACAACCTCGTTGTACACCCCAAAAGGATCACATAGTGGGTGATCAGATAGGATTATCTTGAACCGTCTCCTTATGCAATATCCTGATAAATTGAGGTCAATTAGCAAATTTGAGAGGCACATCACTCATCAAGTCTTATAGAAAATCAAGCAAGCCATCTTTGGCATCTTGGTGGGGGAGTTAAGGAGTAGTTCGATATTCTAGTGTCTATAAAAGGTTTAGCAATGCATCAACGACTTAAAATGGTATATCATGTTGCATGACTTGAAGAATCAATCATCTCGACATCTAGACCAAGATTGTTCAACATAGCCATCCAATCTATGACATCTACCACTGCATTAAACTTTCCTTTTCTATATCTGAGTTCATAGCCAAACTCTTGTAATTGTTTGTCCCATCGATCTTTTCCACCTCTCAAATCTTGTTGGTTTGCAAACCACTTGATGATCTCTTGATAAAAAATTATTTCCAACTTTGATCCATATAGGTAATGGCACCATTTCTTTACAACATTTATAATAGCGAACATCTGTTGCTCATAGTTAGAGTATTTTTGTTGAGAAAGACTTAGTTTTATACTTTCAAAAGCTATTGGTCGACCATATTGGCTTAGTACTTCTCCTACTATAGACGAACTTGCATCTTTTGTGATTGGAAAGGTTTGTTTGGATCTACTATTTGGTAGAAACGGGGCTGAAGCTAAAGAAAGTTTTAGATCTTGAAAGCTCTTTGCTTGTTCTTCTTTACAATTGAGTTTCTAGTGTTTCCCTTTGATTGGTATGTCAAAGGTACTGCAATTTTGGCATATCCACCACAAACTTCCTATAGTATCCAACCAATCCAAGAAAAATCTGTAGTTCTTGAATAGTCTTGAGCTCAAGCCATTTAAGAATCACTTTGACCTTTTCTAGGTCAACTTGGATTCCTTCCATGGAAATGATATGACCTAGATAATTTACTTATTGGGTAAAGAGATCACATTCAGATTCTTTACTATAAAGTTTACTATCTCAGAGAAGTTCAAAGACTTTTTTCAAGTGCTATAGATGGCTCTCTTAATCTTCGCTAAAGATTAAAATATCATCAAGGTAGTCTACAACAACTTTCCCCAAATATGGCTTTAGCACTTGATTCATCAAAGTCATAAATGTTGTCGGTGCATTTGTTAACTTGAACAACATCACTATTAATTCATTATGACCATACTTTGCTCTAAAGGTTGACTTGGGAATATCATCTTCTTTGATTCTTATTTGGTGATAACCCTAGCATACGTCAATCTTTGGAAAAACTTTAGTTGCCTTCAAGATATCCAAAAGATCTTCAATAAGTGGCATAGGAAGCTTATTCTTGATCATAAGACTATTTAAAGACACATAGTCTACACACACCCTCATGGTACCATCTTTGTTTTGTACAAGAAGGATGGGTGCGGTCCAAGGCGACTAGCTTGGCCGTATAAATCTTTTGTCCAAATATTCTTTGAATTTGTTTTTTGACTTCCATAATCTTGAGATATGGGAGTAAATAGGGGTTTTGAGATTTGGCTTGGTTCTTGGGAACAAATCTCTGCTATGATCAATGTCTCCGTGAGAGGGTGGAAAGCCATGGGGTAGTTCCTTAGGTAACACATCTTTAAATTCTTTCAAAAGTCGATTAAATTAAAAAATACTTCATGAGCAATAAAAGACAAGACATAAAAAACTTGTTTCATATTATTGAAGTTCTATACTTGAAATCAAAAGAGTACTTGGAACATTGTGTTCACCCTTGTTTTTATACTTGAAGCTTTCTTATAGAACACTCAAAGTCATTGATAGATAATCTTTGTTCACCAATTCTAGGTTTTCTTATCTCTTGCTCTTCCTCTTCCTTTCACAAATGGTATTTTAACTCTAGCTATCTTGAAAGGTTTAGTGGAAAAGTCAAGAAATGTAGAAGAACTTGGGGATATATCCTCATAATTTTGTGCATATTTTATCGCTTCTTCTAGTGTCTTTGGGGAATCATGCTTAACATGGGCCTTCCTTATCGAATAAAACACTCTGTTTTGTAGTGCCTCATCCTTAATCATGGCATATGGAGTGGCATCAAGGCCAAAGGCATTGGAATGAGTGAAGGACTTTGCCCCCCTATGTGGTGTGTTGAAGGACTACAATGACCTTTTCATTTCCTATAGGGTGGTCAAAAATTATGGAGCATTCTTAATGGTTGTTTCTTTCTCATCAAACCCCATCAGCTTGGACCTCAAGAAATCCTGCTTGGATCCTGCTTTCATCTTGATATTGCTAGTCACCAATGTAAGGTTTGTATGCAAGATGTTCTAGAATGTAATGTGTACTGAGTCATATTGGATGATCCTCCATCTAAATGGAAAGAGAAATTTCTTGATATGTATAATCCCATAGGCGTGAGATGATCTCCAATGATTTTTACTTCTCTAACTCCAATGATTTTTCCTTGTTGCCTTGTCCCGTAGCACAATTGATTGAGTTTTGGTCTTTTGAAGCAGAAGTCCTGGGTTCAAGCCTTGGGCTGGACATGTATGACTTTGACCAGTTAAACCAATTGTAATATTGTAACCCTGTTTTAACCTCTGCTTTGTGAAATACGAAGATCCTACGAATACTATGCCCATTCACTTGTGTAGTTGCACTTTCAAAATTAAAACTCGAGAGAGTAGGCTTCGGCTGAACCTCTATTAAAGAAAAAAGAAATGGAAAAGTTTTCTACATGTGTATGCATATAATATATACAATGCTTTCATTATGTATTTTATTTAGAAATGGGAAAGGATTCTACCTCTCTATGCATTTAATATATGGAGCTCATCTGTTTTTAATTTAGATATTAACTCATGAACGAATATTTTGAGTGACCTTAGCGTGCCCAATGCCCATGGAAGCTCCTCCAGGGTCTTTGATCCGACAAAAATATAGGGCGACCAACACCGCATGGTTCGACGCCCACACCTGTCTTGACTATGCGTGTCACCTTTCTCATCTAATGCAGAAGCCCGATGGTGCTGGTGGGGAGTGCCTGCGCTTTCTGCGCGATCTACGCGGTGGGGTACTTCTGGTGCTTGGCAGGCTGGAAAGGCAGGCGGAGGGCAAGGCATGAGGCAGCTAGCTGCTTCATGTCTCTTCTTCATGGACCTCTTGCCACTCTGCTCACAACATGGCATGCAGCTCCAATTTTTCGCGAGAAATACCTGCAGGGAAACCCATGGCAGGAATCTCTGAGGGCGCCAAACACGCCCTTCCAGGACGCCGTAGTTGAGTTCAGCATAGCCTATTTCATCGCAGACTTACTACATTATGTTCTCTTCGTGCCGGACGAGTCACTCTTCATCCTGCACCATGTAGCCAGCGCGACGTACATGCTTTCTTGCAGGTACTACACCAAGCACGGTGCCTTCTCCATCATGCTGCTACTTGGGTTAGCAGAGTCGACCAGTTTGATTCAAAACGCGTGGAGCATCTCTTCCCTTGCCCAGGCCCCTTACCTACACAGCATCTTGAACACAATATTTCTCCCGTTCTTCACTTTAGTGCGTGGATTTCTTGGGCCTGTGCTTACATGGCACCTCTGTGTCTACTACTTCTCAGGCCATGCAGCTTCGGTAATCCCGATGTGGCTTTCTTTCTATTGGATGTTTGTGGTAGTCGTTGCAATCACAGGAAGCATCTATTGGGTATTTGGGTTATGGTCAAAGCAGATTGCAGCTCATCGAGCTCAGGCCCGCGCAGATGCAAAAGCTAAGCGGTTGAATTGATTGAAGTCTCTGTTGTCTGCGTTTTACTCCTGATCCTAAGATTTTTTGAGGAGTATGTTAATTTAGCAATATCACAGCTGTTCCGGAATCCGCTTGGAGTGGACTAGAAACAAACAAATTGTTGCCCCATCCATATCATCTTTTCTGTTGGGAATTTTATCAACAGTCAGGGTCCATGTCAACAGGTTAGTCCTGCTTGCAATTTTTACAGTTAGTGGCTGAAATTCATGATCTCATGGTTTTGCTTTTGCTTCATCAGTATCTGAACGTAATAGAATCGTGTGAAAGGATAACCCTTCCTCTTTAATAGTATGTCTACCGAATAATGTCTCATGCAATTCTAATGTTTATTTGATAGTCGTACGATTTCGGCATTTGGTCTAGTCAAAATGGCTCTACTTTGATGACATGAGACAGTTTATGAATTAAGTAGCATGAGTGCTCTTTTATGATACATGCAAAGTTATACATTCACGAGGTCAATAACATAATGTGGTTGATTATAGAGCCAACAGGAGCCTTTTTCTGCACCTTCCACTTGAAACTGCAGAATCTGCTCTAATCTCCACAGTGCATTTTTTTTTTCATCATGCTTACTCTCTATCTTTGAACAAATCAATTGCCAAAATTGCTCTTGAAGATGTGCATACAATTGCATCTGAATCAATTGCTCTGTGTCATTTTTGTTAAGGTTGTGACCATTAAAGAATTTTAGCGCTGTATGTTTAACACTTTTAAAGTCTTCTACTTCACAGCTCTAATGAATAAAGGTGAGGTTTCAAAAAATCACTTGTTGGCCAAATGGGGTTATTTATCACCTTTGTTGTTTTTCCTGTGTCCATCATGAATGCCTGTTGTGTTTAGATTCTCGCATAAATCTAGCTTGAGGTTTATGAACCATTGATATATCATTGTGATGTCTTAAGCCTAATGCATGTTATGGATACAATGTAGATGAATGATAGATCATTATGGAAACATTCATAGTAAGAATATATCAAATATGCCGAGGATCTTGGATCCTTCATGCAAGCTTAATACTTTATACTAATTTATAGATCCTCTAATATCATGTTATTTGTCTATTTAGAGCTCATGACAATAGTCCCAAAAGAGAGTACATGGTCCACAGAGTATGTAGAAAAAAGTAAGAGAGTGAGAAGAGAGAACAAATCATATTAATAACCATTGGAGGCTAAGGCTACTGATGGGACTTACAAGTGCATCCATTACTTTGATAAGATGGATAAGAATGGACTAAAATTACTACTCTCCTTGTTGGGGCATACAAGTGCATCCATTACTTTAATAAGATGGATAGGAATGGGCTAAAATTACTACTCTCCCTGATGGGGAGGCATGAAAACATTAAAGAATAGTCCTCCTTTTCATGTTGCCCGCTTTCGTCTTTTTTGTATCTATTTCTTGAGTTAACCCTATTGATCTTTCCTTTGGCTTCAGTGGAGTGAGTTCCTTTTGCTTCAGTGGAGTGAGTTTAGTGGAGTGTGTGTGTGTGAGAGAGAGAGAGAGAGAGGGGGGTGGGGAGGAGGGAGGGAGGGAGGGAGAGGTGTTAACATCCTCTAAGGGTGTATCGACCCATTTGACAAATCATACAATCATGAAGGAGGGTAATATCTTGTTATCCATCGGAGAAAGAAATAGTGAATTCTGATGCGTGCTTGATAAAACATAAGCTGATCATGATATATTATGACAAGATGGAGAGAATGAAATCAAATTCTATGATGATACTATCATGATAAATGGAGGGTGAATCCGTGCTCCATCCTATGCATGGGGGCATGGAATATAATTGGGGGCATGCATAAGTTCTAATAAGGGTGTTGTGTAGTTTGATCCCTAGATCTCATACTTAGGATATGTGAACTATCTAGATCTAGGAACACCCTATTGTATGTATGATCTATGCTTCCATGCCTCCATAAGTGTGTCTCGTCTTCCTAAAGAATCCATTGTACTTGCCTTGTGTCTTTGGAAAAAAATGTGTCATCTCTCGCAATTGATTACCCATTGGACAGGGGTCCTATAGTGTAAGGTCCTTTAACAAAAAGGATTTGTCTAAGTAGCCTCCTAATGTTGATGTACTTAATAAATATGACATTGAAAAGGAGGAGTACCTAGAATATGTCACTCTCTTGAATTTCTACATTGATTGGGCATATGCAAGTGAAGTGTTCACACTCCTTAGTGAGGAAAATCTACATATCTTCCTCCATTGGAATCCCCTCAGCTTTGTCTTGCAATTTAATGTTGGTAAAAGTACTCCAAGTAGCATGTCTTGATGAAGTTTCAACCTTGTCTTTGATATAGCCAAGAATTGGTCTTCATAGTACTGCAATTCAGATGGGAGAGGCTTTATTGGGTCATTTTATTGTTGTCTAATTTATATGGCCCAAATCTCCTTTTCTAATCACTTCAATTGGTTCACTTTGTGAAAGTGGATGCAAGTGTATATCAAGGTTGCACTAGAAATGTTTGGATAGGAAGTGTCTATTTATAAGGATCCACAAACAATTGCAATGGCTCAAATTAGGAATTTTTGTGGGTAGTCCCTTTAAGATAAATATCAAAAGACACAGAATGAAATGATTTGAATTGATTACACAACGTTGTAATTTGCCCTAAGGTTGGCCTTGTTGCATTTTTTGATTTTGGTCATATGATGAGCTACAAATGGTTGGATTTTTCCAATTGTCCTTTTTCTTTCAATCACACTAGTCTTCACTCCTAAGCAATTATGATTTGTTGTTGAATCCATCTAGATAGTGCAAGAGATTCAGAGAAAGAAATAAGAGCACATAATGAGAGGAGTGGGATAATGAATATGAAAATTGAGAGAGAGATCTTAATCTTTAGACATTTCAGTGTTTTCCATGCTCAAAAGTGGGGTAGGGAAGAAAACATCCAATCCATGTGTGGAGAATTTTGCAATCATCTTACCATATCATGATTGAAGTTCCATCCTTGTATAAAGCTTTTGTATTCATTCTCTATGAGGTAATTTGTCCAACGGTAAGCTTTGTGTCTTTGTGTTAAAGCCCACTCTTTGAAAGAGAGCCTCCACCAACGTAGGGGAACATCACAAACTATGCTTTGACATGTCACATGTATGGTTCTTTGGCTAGAATCATCTGCCTTGTTCCAAGCATGTATGGAATGTTTGGAAATTTTTGTACAGAATGTATGTTCCATATATCGTTTGGAAGGTTCGTACTTAAAAAAAAACTGCATTATTCAAAAAACCCCATGGGAGAATCTTTAATCCCGCTTCTCATGTGCTTCCTTTTGTAGACCTTGCCCCATGGTTTGCAGGCCTTCGTCTCATGATTTGGAGCCTTTTGAGCTTGCTCTTCACCTTAAGGTTTGAAGATATGCGTCTTTTCTTTCCTTCATGTGTGCAAGGCCATACTCTACACAATACAAGCATTTAGAGTAAAAAACAACAGCTTTAAGGTGAAGTATAGAAGCCTCAAAGTTAAGCCTATAGATTCTTATTATTGAATTTTACATTGTGGTTTCAAATTCATTTCAATATTGTGTTAGGACTTGTCATTGGCTCACTTTCAAGTTTCCACCTATAAGAAGTGCATATAAATAAATGTTAGGTTATCGATTCTTATATGCTCTATGTTTGGTGTGAAAAATGAGCATTTATGTTTTAATATATATATATATATATATATATATATATATATATATATATATATATATATATATATATATATATATATATATATATATATATATATATATATATATATATATATATATATATATATATGTGTGTGTGTGTGTGTGTGTATATATATATATGTGTGTATATATATGTGTGTGTGTATGTATGTATGTATGTATGTATATATGTATTTATTTATCTATCATATATTTGATATGATAATGCTTCATAATGTTCCAAACTTTGGCGTTTGGTACGGTACTATGTTCCGCATGTATACCAAATGTTTCATACCAAACATCGCGAACCAGCTTGAGACAACAGAATAATCAAGAACCTCTTGTCAAATCAATTAGAGAAAGAGAATCTCACCAAAATTGCTCCACCACAAGATCACATATTAACTTCCAAAAAGTCTAGATTGAAATGATTCTATGAGTCATATGGCAAACATTTTTACGGGTCTTTATATAGTTGGTATACATGCCCAAAAAACAGATTGACAAAGCTTTTTAAGAAAAGAAGCTAATTTGTTGAAGTTGGTTAAAGTTAAAAATTGATTTACTTGAAAAATAAAAGAGCACATTTCAACTTAAAAAAAATAAACATTAAAAGTTGAATAATTATTTGAATACTATGGTACATAATCACCCTGAACCTCTAAGAGAGAAAGAATTGTTGCAGTCATAGTAGCATCGGTTCGCGGACCGGGCCCCCATCGAAATCGGTGCGGTAATGAACGGTTCCTAGAATTCGGTGCCAATCGGTTCGGGCGGGAGAAAATTGCAGAAATGAACCGGATCAGAATTCGGTTCGGTGCGTATGTGAACCGGATGGGGTTCGGTGCGTTGCGGTTCGTCCAACGAAATTTTAAATGTTTTGGTCCGTTTCATGCGCTTAGGTCACATCATAATCGCACAACTTTTTGAGCTCTGCTTTCGACTCCCGAGGCTGTGTACGGATGGAAGACGCAAGTTGAGAGAGAGAGAGAGAGAGAGAGAGAGAGAGAGAGAGAGAGAGAGAGAGAGAGAGAGAGAGAGAGAGAGAGAGAGAGAGAGAGAGAGAGAGAGAGAGAGAGAGAGAGAGAGAGAGAGAGAGCTCAAGTGACAAAGACCTTGAGACTTGCAGCCTTAGGACTTCTCTCGAGACCCGAGGGCCGACCTTCTCATTGCCCACGTCAACTGGTAATGATAGAGCATGATAGTGCATGATAGTGTTCACGACTCACTCGTAGTATGTACATGATAGTGCATGATAGTGCATGATAGTATGTACTATGTGATGATAGTGCATGATAGTATGTACTATGTACATACTACATACATGATACTACACTTGTACATACTTAGTAGTAACTTGTAAGTACTACACATGTGACATGTCACATTAATGATTATACATATGATTATCATATATGCATGGTACATGTATCGGACATCTTATTGTATACATATTACACATTGCCACGGTCCACATTGCACACATTACATATATGATATTACACACATTACACATTGGCAATTGCCACATTGCAATTTTCCATATTGTATACATATTACACATCATGCCACATTGCCATCATCCATCATTCCAATTTCCATGTATGATGCTATTCTAATTTCTATCTAATATCTACTATGGTCCATGATTAATCATTGATGTAGTATGGATTTTATGTTTCGGGTATCATCATGCCTCATGGTATTTCTTCTCTCTGGGATGCTCATACCACAAGCCATACCTTGGCAAACACTACTGGCTCTGGTTCTGGCACAAGAAGATGGGTATGCAAGTATTGTGGGAAGACATTCTGTACCACCACGACTCGTCTGATACACCATGTGTCAGGATTAGGTGGTATGGGTATTGGTGCATGTTTAGAGGTTCCTCCAAACATTCCAGAGTTCGATGATGATGGAAATATCATAGCCATGGCTGATATTTCCTCATTGAGAGAGCATTCGTCATCAGAGGAGTCCATCAGTTTAGATGACTCAGAGTCAGAGTAGTAGTTTTATGATTTCATCTATCATCTATGATGTGACATGATCATTGATTCATTATGGATTGAGGCTTGAGTCTTGACTCTCGAGTGATGAGTCTTATTGTATGGTTGACAGTTGTATTTGTTTTTACATCATGATGTATCATGTATATAATCCTTTAAGTGGTTTTGGTTTTCTCTCTAATGTGGTGTTACTGGTAGATTGGTAATTGGTGTAATGTCTAGTGTGTTAGAACTTAAGTGTATAATGTACATTGTATTATGTATATGTTTATTTCTTTCTGAAAAGCACTTCTTCTCACCATTAATATGCATTGTGTAATTCTAATTTCTTATAAAGCATGATCATTGATGATTATAATATTGATTCTATTTTGTAACAGGTTAGATCATTAAACATTAAACGCACCTTACGAACCTGACCTATGACGTAAGGTTCGGTTCTTGCACCTTAAACGCACCTAAACCTTAAGGAACGCACCTTACGCACCTTACCTAGGACGTAAGGTTCGGTCCTCGCACCTTAAACGCACCGAACGCACTGAACCTTACGCACCTAACCACTATGGTTGCAGTGGAAGATCACATATATTAATTTCAAAGTCTAAACTGAAATAATTATGTGAAACAAGTAGTACACACCCACAATGATGTTTATATAGTTGATATACAAGCCCAATGAATAGATCTATAAAACTTTTCAGGAAAAGAAGGTGATTTGCTAAAATAGGATAACGTTAAAAATTGATTATTTAAGAAAGCACACACATATCAACTTGAGAAAGTTTGAACTGAATCAGTTTTTTGAATTCCATGGTACATGATTATCCTTGGACCCTAGGATGTTTGTATAGTTGATATACAAGCTCAAAACAATAATCATGAGGCTTTTCAAGAAAAAAGCTGATTTGCTGAGACCGGACAAATTAAATTGATTTGCTTAAAGAAGCACTAGATGGTAAAGTTTTGAAAACACGGCACTTTATTTTTTATTTAGATGACTAACAGTTGATGAGTACTAACACACGTATGTAGGAATGTTTCTAAGGAGGACTTGCCAGAGAGGAAGAGGGACAAAAAAGCAAAGAATCAAACTCAAATTTGCAGTTATAGACTTACGTAGAAATATGTTCTCTCTTTTTTTTTTTTCCTCCCCTTTTCATAATTAGGGTTTTTGCAAAGTCAAAATTCAAGTCAAAAGCAATTTTTCAGATTTTCACATCAAGTTATAGAGCTTCAGAGGAGCTTTCTCATTGACATATAACACCTATAGTTTTGGTTAAGAGTCGGTCAAGTTTGTTCATGGTTAAAAATCAGGTCAAAGGTCAAATCCAGTTCTTTCTTTAAATTGTAACTTGAAAATCTGATTGAGTTTATCATACCTTTCAAATTGAGAAGAAACATCGTGAGAATCCAAAATATATATATTTTTTTTGATTTTGCAAATTATAATGATCAAGAATATGTAAACTATGATGCAAAGTTCTTGGTAGAATTTCTTTGTAGATTGATTTCTAGTTTTGAACTATGATTTATTTCCTTCAAAAGTGGCCTATAGTCCTTTCACAAGTGTAAAAACTGACAGAAGATTGTATACTAAAGTGGTACATAAAGGACTTTTGAAAATGCACGACTAGGTCCATCAACTCCAACTGAAGAAATAGAAGTTGATTAATAAATTTCATGAGGAACATTATTTGCACATGTTACTATATCAAGTGTACTTAGAGTGTAATAGGCCTTTCGATAGTGAAATAATTCATTTTGAACTTTTCGAATTACATTGTGGGAATAATGTTTAGAATGAACAATTAGGTCATTTTATGCATGTAGGAAATATTTAGGGATGACAAATTTTATATTCTCTCTCTAAATGTTATTCGCAACATGTTTTCTTGTTGAAAATTGAATGTGAAGATGAAAGAATTAAAAGAAATGTTAAATGAGAGAAAGGTAGAGCATGCATAAGAGAATAAAAGTGTCTCTATGAAATTTTTGTGAATCATGTTTAAGTACCTCGTTTAGGGCTCTATACTTAGTTCACGGTAAGAAAATACTTTGATTTTATTGTCTCTCTAGAATTTCTAAACTTGTAGGGTTCAAAAGTGATACTTAGAGGCAGATTTGGACCTAGGTAATCTCTAACACTATTTTGCATATCAAAGAGTTGAACATTTTTGTGTATCACAAGCTTAAGCTAATTCCTCATTGTTTTTGAGTTACAGGGCTCGGAAAAGTTTCATTTTTAGGTACAAAAGTGGGCTTCTCTATTTCTATTCGAATCCGTGATTTTGATGCATACTTGTTGTCATGCACACTTACGAATGTCTTCAGATATGTCTTTTTGTTGCTTTTCTTCTATTTTTGGACAGGTACTGCTAAAGAAAGCACTTAACTACTACAAATGCATGTTTTTGCGAAAGTTTTGCATGCAACACGGGGAGAGACTACCTTCTTTATATTTGGTGGATCACGCTCTTCCTTGGGGACGATAAACTCTATTTTGAAAGAGATTTGCTTTGTCAAGAAGGAAGAGGCCGAAAATCGGAGAATTACCTTGTGATTGAGAGTAAGAGTGAGAGTGAGAGTGAGAGTGTGATTGAGAGAGCGAGTGTGAATGAGATTGTGATGCTCGAGGGTGGTCGGGAGGCGAGGCTTCCTCAAGAAGCTATTTTCCAAAGCTATTGTATCGATCGATTCAAATCTATAATAGGAGAATTTCTCTTTCTCTGAGTCGTATCTTGTCTACTCTTTTGCGTTAGATTTTCCCTTATCTTGTGCAAGTTCTATTTTTCTCTCTTCCGCTTTTCTTGAGTGATCAGAAGCTTGTGATTGAAGATAGCTTTTTATTGAGGAAGATTTACAAGTGGTATCAGAGCAAAATTGATCCTCGTGAGTGATGGAAGGTTTGACACAAAAGATCTATGAGCAAGAGGAGCTTATTCAGAAGCTTCTTGAAGAATTACACAAAGAACGAGGCGGAAAGCAACGAGAAGGTGCAACAAATATGTTCTTGGAGTTGAATGATGAAGTGGATGAAGGTGCGGGAACATCTAGTGTGCCTAGAGGAAGACATGAACGCAATTATGAAGATATGGAGGGGGATGAGTTTGCCCTCAACCAAGTCTTCAAGAAGGCAAAATTGAATGATTTTGATGGTGAGAAGAAGAGCGGTGAAGATCTAGAGGCATGGATCGAGGAGCTAGAGGATTTCTTTGATCTTCGACAATTCACTAAGGAGTCAAAGGCAAAGGTTTAGATCTTACACCTGCGTGGCGTCGCGAAGTTATGGTGGAAGTCCTATATGCAAATCTGGGCGCATTCTTGTCCAGTCCTATGGAAGGAATTTAGAGAGCACGCAGAAAAACGTTATTGTTCTCCACGCTACCATATGGAGAAGAAGGAGTTCTACAATTTTCGACACCACGAGTGACAAACATAGCTTGTCTATTGATGAGTACAAAGAAAAGCTCCTACAGTTTCACAAATATGCATTGGAGGTTAGTGGTGATGCTTTGAGTGGAAAATCAAAGGAGGCATCAACCCATCCATTGGTAGCAAGATCTTGATTTTATTGAGCGGGCAAAAAGACTCGGTTTGTGTTTTCGTTGCAGGGAGCAAGGGCATCGGACATATCAAAGGAGGCATCAATCCATCCATTGGTAGCAAGATCTTGATTTTATTGAGCGGGCAAAAAGACTCGGTTTGTGTTTTCGTTGCAGGGAGCAAGGGCATCGGACATATGAATGCCTGAACAAGGCAATCTTTCTACATGCACCATCAAAGGCAATAAACATCATTGAGGATGATGCAACAATTGAGATAGCAGATGATGGAGGTAAGTGCTTTAACTCTACTTTACGTCACATGATGGCTAGTTCTTCCCCAAGGGCTTCTGTAATTATGATTTCGGGTATTATTTTTATGCATAGAATCAGATTTTTGATCGATTCGGGTAGTACGCATTGTTTTCTATCTTTTTAATTAGTACCGAATTTAGGAATACCCCTAAATATGCAAATAACAAGACCTGATAACAAGACTTGATAACAAGACGTGTAGAGATGGCCAATGGACGACTACACTATACAAAAGGATACATTGAAAACCTTACATTTATTTTTTTTGATAGGTGTTTTTTTGGGAGTTTCCATGTGATTAAAATGTGATTGTGAACAAAGAACAATCTCTTAAAGGCTAGATGGTGAATCTATCTACATTCTAGGTGATGCGCATAATCTTAAGCCTATTTTCATTTCTGCTATGCAGATAATTAGAGGTATACGTGATGGATGTAGAACATTTGTATTGTATGTGAACAATCTACATGAGGAAGATAATGATGAAAATCTTTTGAATTATGTGGAAAATCTTTTGAAAGAATATGCAGATTTATTTCCAGAAGACTTGCTTGGTATACCTCCACCTAGGGAGATTGACTAGGCCATTAACATGTACCCAGGGAGCATAGTTGCATTGCAATGTGTTGCGAATGGTTCGCAACTTCGCAACTGCAATTTCGCAACCGCAACTTCGCAACGTTACTACATTTGCAACGCGTTGCTTTTCATGCTATTTATTTTGTAGTCCAAAAAATACCCAAAATCATATTTTCCTTAGGAGAGAGAAGAAATATGTAACATCCTATCCAAAGTGTCCAATACATGCAATGAAAAAGCATGGAGAATGAGGGAGACATGAAAATCCATAAAATGTAGAGATTCATTTGTGTATGATTTTATGTATGGGCCTTATGACCTTGAGATAGCGAGATAGTACTTCTAATGCACTTATAGACCTTAGACAAAAGTTTCATTCCTTTGCCTTTTCCCTTCAAAGCCAAGGATACTCTTCTGTGATGATTGATCTGACTACTTAGTACAGACATCATTGTGAATGTTGAATTGTGTAGGGACTAATCTAGACTCAATAATCTATAGACATCACCGTGAATGTTGAATTGCATAGGTACCAATGTAGAATCAATAATCTATACCATGGATGTCCATGTCTTACGTATATTATATATGCTATGTTTGTCCATGTCTGTCCTAGAATCAATAATCTATACCATATGTCCTATACTAATCTAGACTCAATAATCTATAGGCATCACCGTGAATGTTGAATTGCATAGGTACCAATATGCATGTGTATGTATGTATGTATGTAATATGCATGTATGTATGTATGTATGTATGTATGTATGTATGTATGTAATATGCATGTATGTATGTAATATGCATGTATGTATGTATCTACTTGTACCTACATACATACTTATGTAGGTATGTATATATGTATGTATGTATGTATGTATGTATGTATGTATGCATGCATGCATGCATGCATGTATGTATGTATGTATGTATGTATGTATGTATGTATGTATGTATGTATGTATGTATGTATGCATGCATGCATGCATGTATGTATGTATGTAATATGTATGTATATATGTGTGTATGTATGCATGTGTGTGATATATATACTACATATGATATATCGCATATATAATTTTAACTCATAATTTATATGTGTAAAAGGATGCTGTCACATAATCCTAGTAGGAGATGGTTGAACCACGCCTTAAGAGAGAGGATTAGGAAGTAATCCTCAACCATGGCTTTTGGGGGCAAGTGGTTAGCTCATCGCACTCCTAACCGGGTGGTTGTGAGTTCAATTCCCAACATTGGTATCGGAGCCTAGTTGAGAAATTGGGCGATACAGAGGTTCGCGCCTCATCCGTGGGCACTTGGAAAAAGCGCTTATCTATGGTGAGTGTGAAACTAGCCTTGGATGAAGGCACATGGGCATTTGGGCACCCACAAAGGGTGGGATAGGTCCAAATTTGGTCCATGTGCTTGAGTTTGAGGTTGGTGGAAGCGCTCATGCATGGAAAGTGGGTCCAAGAAAGTCACATAATCCTAGTAGGAGATGGTTGAACCACGCTTTAAGAGAGAGGATTAGGAAGTAATCCTCAACCATGGCTTTTGGGGCAAGTGGTTAGCCCATCGCACTCCTAATCGGGTGGTTGTGAGTTCAATTCCCAACAGATGCACTTCATCATATATTCACTGTAGGAAGCTCAGGGTACCAAAATATTAAAAAAAAGGGGAAAAAAAATCGCATTTGCAATGTTTTAGCAACGTCTTGGCCCAAACGTTGCTACGTTGCTAACGCGTTAGAAACGCTTGCCTTGGATGTTGCTAAAACGTTGCTAACAACTATGTCGGGGAGCGAACCATATTCTAGATCATTTTATAGATTTAACATAGATTAAGTAAAGGAGCCTAAGATTCAATTACATGATCTTTTAAAGAAAGGCTTGATAAGATCGAATGTTTCACCCTGGGGAGCACTTCTTATATTTGAGAAGAAGAAAGAAAGCTCTTGTAGATTATGTATTGACTACAAGGGGTTGAATAAAATAACAATAAAAAATAAGTACCCACTCTCTCACATAGATGACTTATCAGGTCAATTAAGTGGAGCGACTCTTTTCACCAAGATTGACTTAAGATCTGGATATCACCAAATTAGGATCAAAACAGAAGACATATCCAAGACAATTTTTTGAACACGTTATGGTGACTATGAGTTTACGGTTTTACCTTAGTTTTAAAAATGCTTCTTTCACATTCATGTGATTGATGAACAATATTTTTCATGATTACCTAGACGAATTCATCTTAGTATTTCTTGATGATATAATTGTATACTCTAAAGATGATTGTGAGCATGATGTACATCTCAAGAAGACTTTGCAAACTGTTAGAGCACACAAATTGTATGGAAAAGAGAGTAAGTGTTTCATTGCTAAGGATAAACTTGTGTATCTAAGAAGATTCATATCTAAAAAGGGAATTCATATAGACGAGGATAAAGTGAAAACAATAGTTGATTGGCCAGTTCCTAAATTGTAAGGGATGTTAGAAGTTTTTTAGGATTGGCTTAATATGAAAGAGCACATATTAAGGATTTCTCTAAGATAGCTAATCCCTTCACAGAGTTGGCTAGAAAGAATGCAGGATTTTTGAATCATTGAAACAAAAAGTCATTGAAAATTGTGTTTTGAAAATACCAGAAATGGGGAAGCCTTTTGTGGTTGCATGTGATGCAAGTGGTAGTCAGAAAGGATGTTTCTTTCACATGATGGTAGTGTTGGAAATCAATGTACATATGGTCCATCTCCAACAATGCTAGTTAGGACTTAGCCATTTTTTTGTACATTTTGAGTAAAACTTTTTTAGGCTAGACAGATAGAGTTTCATGAGAGCTATCTAGTGATATGCATCATTCTGTGATCAGAGGTCAGAATTAGGAGAAAACTCAAACCCTAGTTTCTGCCCTAAAATGATAGTATGCATATTTCTGAGGTTCTTGATGTACAAAACATAAAAAGCTAGGTTAGAATATTAGTGGACGGCAAAAACAATAAAATTGGAGCGATAAAATATAAAAAGCAATTAAAAAAGCCCATGGCAATTTAATAAAGCTAAAACCTAGCGATCACTTAAAAAAAATCAACGGAACAGCTTTATCGCAATTTATCGCAGTTTTTTTGAGATGGAGGCCAAAACTATATAATAGAGGTGTGGGCAACACTTTTGAGACATCAAGGAGGAGTCACTTCTTGAGTTGATGCTGCTATAGTGTCAGTTTTGGAGTTCTGAAGCTTTGGAGGCTAAGGAGAGGTGAAGAAGAGACTATTCTCTTGGAGCAAGGAGTCTTCTACAAGTTTGGAGAAGCTATCTTTTGTAAGTTAATCCTATATTCTGTTTTAGGGTTTCTGAACCCTAATTTCAGAATTAGGGTTTGCTGATTTTCAGATTTGTTGCACTATCTTGAGAGGTTAAGTTCACTCCATTGCTCATATGCTTCACACATACTCAGATTATAACAGCATAATCTGATTCTATACATCATCATCTTCTTGTCTATTCTTCCATCTAGTGAGCGCACCATCATATGGTTTAGTACTCCCATTTTGTAATTCGGCCATCTACACTATAGTGAGTAAGCAATTTGCTTACGTTACTTATTCTTGTCTCAAGTTTCTTTCTATCTCTCACAGTCTCACTTATCATCTTGTGTAAATAAGTGTGTATGCTCAAAAGCTTGTTAGTATTGGAAGATCCGAGGGCCTAAATTCCAACACTTGGTATGAGAGCATAATTGACATACACACTTAGTTAAGATGAGTGAGTATAGAATTGAGATTGAGGACAAGTTAGATGGATCGTCAAATTATCCTATGTGGAGTTTCATGACGATGAATTTGTTAGTGACAAAGGATTTATGGAGTATCGTCAATGGAACCTTATCAAGACCAAGACAAGAAGGTGAAGAGGAGGATACATCCTCTTCAAGAGGAACTGGTGTTGCAATCACAACTCATCAAGAACCAACTGAAGAAGAGGTAACCACTTCTACATCCAGAGTCAGAGGTAGATCCTTACCAAGAGTTCCTCCTACTGAAGGACAAGCAAGATGGGATGCTAGAGATGCTTTAGCTCTCTCATTCATAGCAATGAGTGTTAAAAAGCATATTCTACCACAAATCAGATCTTGCAGAAGTTCTAGACAAGCTTGGTTAAAGCTTGAGAATCTTTTTCAGAGCAGAAATCCTGCTAGGAAAGCTCACTTGAGGAGACAACTAGCAAACACAAGGATGAAGGCTGGTGAGTCAATTCAAACCCACATTACAAAGCTCATTGACTTGAGAGATCAAGTTCTAAATGTAGGAGTTGAGATATCTGATGAAGAAATGGTAAATATGTTGATTAATTCACTTCCTATCTCATATCGGTCTTTTATTACTACTCTTACTCTTACAACAAGAGAAAGAGAGATTACATTTGAAGAGTTACAATTCTTGTTACTTCAAGATGAAGATCGGTTGAAGGGAATGGAAGAGAATGAAGAAGCACTTGTGTCTTCATCAAAGGGTAAAAAGAAGAAGAAGGATAAGAAAGAGAAACAATCCAAGAAGGAAAGTAAGTCCCTTTCACCTTCTACTTCAGATTCTGTTTCTACTACACCTAAAGAGAAGTCTTCAAAGAATAAGGAAGCATTATGTCACTATTGCAAGAAACCTGGACATTTCATAGCAGTTTGTCAGAAAAGGATTGTAGCAGAAAAGAAAAAGGCATCATGTAATGTTGCAGAAGAAGACAAAAAAGGGAAATCTCAAGGTGATTCTTATGCCTGTATTGTCGTTGAGGAAGTCTCTTTTGATCAGGAAGCTTTACAAGTTCTTTCAGCAGACCCTTGGATATTTGATTCAGGTGCTACAAAGCATATGACAGGATGCAGAGAAGTATTTTCTTCTCTTTCCTATTCTTCAAGTAGAAGAGTTACTATTGTAGATGGCAATGATTATCTATATCCGCATTTTTATGAGATGGTTACAAAGTTGTATTTGAAAGAGATCTTTGTAAGATTTTGTCACACAAAGCAGAGAAGTGTATTTTGCAAGGTGAGCACAAAGGAGGGATTTTTATTTTGTCAAAAATCAGTCAAGCATATGCTGTCAAATCTTCGTCACCGGTGGAAGATATGAAGTTATGGCATGAAAGATTTGGACATATTAGTTTTGGAGCTCTCAAGAGTATCAAAGGTAGAGGTATGGTTGAGAGTCTACCCTCATTCAAGCTACCAGATGATTCAGATATATGTGAAAGATGTCTTGAAGGTAAAATGCATAAACTACCTTTCAAGAAGCATGGTCATATTAGAGCTACCAAGAAATTGTAGATAATACATTCAGATGTGAATGGACCTATGAGAGCAGACTCTATTCAAGGTTTTAGGTATTTCGTTTGATATGTTGATGATTTTACGAGATATTCATGGATCTATGGTCTTAAGTTGAAGTCAGAAGTCTTTCCAACGTTCAAGAAATTCATAGCTATGGTTGAAAATGAAAGTTAGTCAACTATCCAGATTCTCAAAAGTGATAGAGGCAAGGCAGTCCGGTGCGTTCGGTGCGCGTAAGGTGCGAGGACCGAATGGTATCCGAAGGTAAGGTGCGTAAGGTGCGTCGTTACAAATACATATATATTCATAAGAATCTAAGGTATAGTATATACACACATATATATATATATATATATATATATATATATATATATATATATATATATATATAATACATACATACATACATACATACATACATACATACATACATACATACATACAATACTACATACATACAGACATACTACATACATACATACTATATACATACATACATAACGTATACATACATACATACTTATACATATCATACATATACATACATACATACATACATACATACAATACATACATACATACATACATACATACATACATACATACATACATAACATACATACATAACATACAATACATACATACACTACATACATACATACATACATACATACATACATACATACATACATACATACATACATACATCACATACATACATACATACATACATACATACATACATACATACATACATACATACATACATACATACATACATACATACATACATACATACATACATACATACATACATACATACATACATACATACATACATACATACATACATACATACATACCTACATACAACAATACATACATACCTACATACATACATACATACATACACCATACATACATACATACATACATACATACATACATACATACATACATACATACATACATACATACATACATACATACATACATACATACATACATACATACATACATACATACATACATACATACATACATACATACATACATACATACATACATACATACATACATACATACATACATACATACATACATACATACATACATACATACATACATACATACATACATACATACATACATACATACATACATACATACATACATACATACATACATACATACATACATACATACATACATACATACATACATACATACATACATACATACATACATACATACATACATACATACATACATACATACATACATACATACATACATACATACATACATACATACATACATACATACATACATACATACATACATACATACATACATACATACATACATACATACATACATACATACATACATACATACATACATACATACATACATACATACATACATACATACATACATACATACATACATACATACATACATACATACATACATACATACATACATACATACATACATACATACATACATACATACATACATACATACATACATACATACATACATACATACATACATAACATACATACATACATACATACATACATACATACATACATACATACATACATACATACATACATACATACATACATACATACATACATACATACATACATACATACATACATACATACATACATACATACATACATACATACATACATACATACATACATACATACATACATACATACATACATACATACATACATACATACATACATACATACATACATACATACATACATACATACATACATACATACATACATACATACATACATACATACATACATACATACATACATACATACATACATACATACATACATACATACATACATACATACATACATACATACATACATACATACATACATACATACATACATACATACATACATACATACATACATACATACATACATACATACATACATACATACATACATACATACATACATACATACATACATACATACATACATACATACATACATACATACAACATACATACATACATACATACATAACATACATAACATAACATACATACATACATACATACATACATACATACATACATACATACATACATACATACATACATACATACATAACATACATACATACATACATACATACATCATACATACCTACATACATACATACATACATACATACATACATACATACATACATACAATACATACATACATACATACATACATACATACATACATACATAATACATACCATACATACATACATAATACATACATACATACATACATACATACATACATACATACATACATACATACATACATACATACATACATACATACATACATACATACATACATACATACATACATACATACATACATACATACATACATACATACATACATACATACATACATACATACATACATACATACATACATACATACATACATACATACATACATACATACATACATACATACATACATACATACATACATACATACATACATACATACATACATACATACATACATACATACATACATACATACATACATACATACATACATACATACATACATACATACATACATACATACATACATACATACATACATACATACATACATACATACATACATACATACATACATACATACATACATACATACATACATACATACATACATACATACATACATACATACATACATACATACATACATACATACATACATACATACATACATACATACATACATACATACATACATACATACATACATACATACATACATACATACATACATACATACATACATACATACATACATACATACATACATACATACATACATACATACATACATACATACATACATACATACATACATACATACATACATACATACATACATACATACATACATACATACATACATACATACATACATACATACATACATACATACATACATACATACATACATACATACATACATACATACATACATACATACATACATACATACATACATACATACATACATACATACATACATACATACATACATACATACATACATACATACATACATACATACATACATACATACATACATACATACATACATACATACATACATACATACATACATACATACATACATACATACATACATACATACATACATACATACATACATACATACATACATACATACATACATACATACATACATACATACATACATACATACATACATACATACATACATACATACATACATACATACATACATACATACATACATACATACATACATACATACATACATACATACATACATACATACATACATACATACATACATATATTTCATCTTGAAACTTACAAATAACAAATAACAAGCATTAATGAACCATGTGGCATGATTTAAATTGTAATGTACAAGAGCATGATGGCATCCAAGAAGCTTTCACCAAAATTCTGGTTCGATGCAGTACATACGGCTAATCACATTTTGAACAGGTCTTCTACAAAAGCTTTAAAGGTAATTACACCTTATGAAGCATATTATGGAAGAAAACCTAATGTGAGCTATTTCATAGTGTTTGGATCACTATCTTATGTTCATGTTGCGAAAAAGGATCGTCGCAAACTAGATGTAAAAGCAAGGAAAGCTGTTTTTATTGGATATCCTGTTGAAAGTAAAGGATACAGGTTTCATGTTCCAGAGACATGTGAAGTTATCCTTTCACGCAATGCATATATTGCTGAAAATAAGATATATGATAAAGAAGCAGAAATTCCAGAGTTCATTAGTGAAAATGACTATGAATTTTTTAGACGGAATTTGGACGTACATATTCAGCCATATCAGGATGGAACTAAAATTCTTAGGATTGAAGAAAGAGGAATTTCAGAACCTTCTACAGAGTCAGTTCCACATGAAACTTTAATTCCAGAAATGGAAGAAAGTACTAGAGTTCCAGAAAGTCCTAGTACCTCAGAGGGACATATTCTAGAACCAGTGGAAACTGAAGAGTCAGAAAGAGTATCACCACTATTTAAGGATACACCTACTTGGTTATATCAGACATGGAAAGATAGTGGTATAAAGACTTTTACAGGAAGAACAAGGAGGCAGACTAGACAACAACAACAACAAAAAGATCATGTAAGTTTTGCTGAAGACTTTGAGATTCATGATATTTTACCACTCACAACAGTTGAAGATGAACCTGCATGTGTTAAAGATGCCCTTAGCATTCCTATAGCTATGCAAGAAGAGATTGATTCTATTCATAAGAATCAAACTTGGCAGCTATATGAGTTACCAGAGGGAAAGAAAGCTAGAGGTGTAAAGTGGATCTTCAAAATCAAACGGAAAGCAGATGGTACTATTGACAAGTACAAAGCCAGATTAGTTGTCAAAGGATATGCACAACAAAAAGGTATTGATTATGATGAGGCATTTGCTCCTACCTCTAGGATGACAATTATTAGATCAATACCTACTTTAACAACATATTTTGATTGGAATGTTTATCAACTTGACATAAAGACTGCATTTCTAAATGGAGATTTACTTGAAGATGTATATGTTCAGCCGCCAGAAGGTTTTGAAGAAACAGGTAAAGAACATTTGGTATGTAAGCTTATAAAAGCTTTGTATGGATCAAAACAGAAAACTAGAGCATGGTATAAAAAGATACACATATATCTTTTATCCATTGGTTTCCATAACTCAGATGCATCTCCAACTCTTTATGTCAAAACTGAAACAGGTTTGATGATTATAACAATCATTTATGTGGATGATATTATAGTCACATGTCCCAGAGATGAAGATTTGCAGATGTTCAAAGAACAATTGAAGAAGACATTTGATGTAAATGATTTAGGAATTTTGCATTATTATCTTGGGATTCAGTTTTTGTTTAAAGATAAGTGTATCTATATGACACAGCAAAAGTACATTGAGAAACTATTAGAAAGGTTTCAGATGATTGAAGCTAAACCTATGCAAACACCTATGGATAAGAATGCGTCTTTACAAATAGTAGTAGATGAAGAATCATTTGATGCTACTTTATATTGTCAAGCAGTTGGGTGCTTGATATATCTTTGTAATAGACGTTTCTGAGGTTCTTGATGTACAAAACATAAAAAGCTAGGTTAGGATATTAGTGGATGGCAAAAGCAATAAAATTGGAGCGATAAAATATACAAAGCAATTAAAAAAGCGATGGCAATTTAATAAAGCTCAAAAACAGCGATCACTTAAAAAAAATCAACGGAACAGCTTTATCGCAATTTTATCGTAGATTTTTTGAGATGGAGGCCAAAACTATATAATAGAGGTGTGGGCAATACTTTTGAGACATCAAGGAGGAGTCACTTCTTGAGTTGATGCTGCTATAGGGTCAGTTTTGAAGTTCTGAAGCTTTGGAGGCTAAGGAGAGGTGAAGGAGACTATTCTCTTGGAGAAAGGAGTCTTCTACAAGTTTGGAGAAGCTATCTTTTGTAAGTTAATCCTATATTCTGTTTTAGGGTGTCTGAACCCTAATTTCAGAATTAGGGTTTGCTGATTTTCAGATTTGTTTCACTATCTTGAGAGGTTAGGTTCACTCCGTTGCTCATATGCTTCACACATACTCAGATTATAACAGCATAATCTGATTCTGTACATCATCTTCTTGTCTATTCTTCCATCTAGTGAGCGCACCATCATATGGTTGAGTAGTACTCCCATTTTGTAATTCGGCCATCTACATTATAGTGAGTAAGCAATTTGCTTACGTTACTTATTCTTGTCTCAAGTTTCTTTCTATCTCTCACTTA
Organism: Ceratopteris richardii; assembly: GCA_020310875.1. Lineage (NCBI taxonomy): Eukaryota > Viridiplantae > Streptophyta > Polypodiopsida > Polypodiales > Pteridaceae > Ceratopteris > Ceratopteris richardii. Next base: position 54,393,487 of record CM035429.1, read on the forward strand.
TCATCTTGTGTAATTAAGTGTGTATGCTCAAAGGTTGTTAGTATTGGAAGATCCTGGGGCCCCAAATTCCAACAGGTAGGGTGGTTGCTTATGAATCCAAAAAATTAAAGAAAACATGAACTTAATTATACTACTCATGATCTAGAAATGCTTGTTGTTGTACATGCACTTAAGCATGGGAGACATCTACTGTAGGGTGGTTGCTTATGAATCCAAAAAATTAAAGAAAACATGAACTTAATTATACTACTCATGATCTAGAAATGCTTGTTGTTGTACATGCACTTAAGCATTGGAGACATCTACTGTTAGGGGTTAAGTTCGAATTGAAACAAAGATCATCAGAGTCTATAATACATTTTCACACAACCATTGCTTAACAATAGGCAAAATCATTGGATTGAATTATTAAGCAAGTATGGTTTTGACATTAAGTATTTGACTGGTAAGGAAAATAAGCTTGTTGATGCATTGAGTTAGAAGCCTTTATGTAATCTCTTTTTTGTAATAAATTTTGGTTTCCTCAATCAAATTCAAGAGGAACTGAAAGATGACTCTTTTTATCCGGCTATCTTGAATTTTTTGAATGCAAACAGAGGATCAATGTATCAAGACAAATTTCATTTGCAGAATATATCTTTATATTGTAACAATTGATTACACATCCAGGTTATTGAAGGACCTATGTTAAAACGAAGTATTCTTACTTTTGGCTATGTATGAAGCAGAATATTAGAAAATATGTTAGTGAATGTTAAAAGTGCCAACATGTGAAATCTCAGTTTAAGAGAATGCTTGGAATGCTTCAATCTTTGGATGTTCCAAATTAGAAGTGGGAGTCTATCGCTATGGACTTTATCACTAAATTACCTATGACCAGAAGTAAACATGATACCATATTTGTGGTAGTTGATCGATTTACCATGATGGCACATTTCTTTCCAATGAAAAAGATTGATATTGCCTTGAATGTTGCAAGACTATTTGTAAAAGAAATTTTTCGACTACATGGAATGCCGAAGAACATAATTTTTGATAGAGACTCTAGATTCACATTAAACTTTTGGAGAGCAACATTTGAATCGATTGGAACTCAACTTCGTATGAGTACAAGTTTCCATCCAAAAACTAGTTGGGAAACCGAGAGTGTTATTCTGGTACTTGAAGATATGTTGCTTATGTATGTGAATGAAAAGCAGGATAATAGGAATGAATATTTGCCCTTAGTCGAGTTTGCATACAATAGTGCATGGCATGCATTTATAAAAATGACTCCATTTGAGGCTATGTATGGTTATAATTGTTTGATTCAATCTTCGTTTTTTGGTTTTCCAAATAAAGTAGAAGTATCTAAAGAAATGCTTGAGAAGATGGATGAAGAACATGGAAAAATTAAGCAACACATAAAAGAAGCTCAGAAAAGACAAAAGAAATTCTACGATTTGAAGAGAAGACCACTTGAATTCAAAGAGATGACATGGTATTTCTTAAAGTCAACCCTCACCGATCTAACTTTTTTCTAGGGAAGGATCATAGGTTTTCTCCACGATACGCAGGTCCTTTTGAAGTTTTGGAAAAGATTGGATCTCTTGCTTATTTGTTGGAATTACCTGAACATTTAAATGTGCATCCTGTATTTCATGTTAGCTTACTTAAAAGATATATACCTAATGTTGCTCATGTTTTGATGGACAACTATAAGCTGAAAGACGATGGTTCTTTTGAGCTTTGATCTGAAATAGTATTAGATAGGAGGGAAAGATTACTTAGAAGTAGATCTATAGTAGAGATTTCGCTGAAATGGCACACATATCCAGTTGAAGATTCGACTTGGGTGAACTTAAACGATTTTCTTGCACATTATCCTTCTTTCTAACTGAGAGGACAAAGTTCTTAAAGACGGGAAGAATTATAATAAGCCTTTCGATAGTGAAATAATTCATTTTGAACTTTTCGAATTACATTATGGGGATAATGTTTGGAATGAATAATTAGGTCATTCATCATGTCGTTTTATGCATGTAGGCAAAATTTAGGGATGACAAGTCTTATATTCTCTCTCTAAACCTTATCCGCATCATGTTTTTTGGTTGAAAATTGAACGTGAAGATGAAAGAATTAAGAGAAATGTTGTATGAGAGAAAAGAAACATTAAACAAATATGGAGAACTAAAAGAAGACTAGGTTACGAGAATCAAACTCAACACAGGTCAAATTGAAGCAAATATGGAGGCCTAAGCAACAGACAACAAAGCAGACTCAAATATTTTCATAAAAGAAAGAACCACTCAAAAAAGAAAAAAAATTAGAAAATGTAGGAAACAAAGAAATTTGGTATTGGAAGAATTCATGCGCCAATTCTCAAGGTCATGAAGTGATGTGTGATCTCTATGAAGATTGTCTAAATTTTTAGCATTTGGCATCAAAGCTGGTAGGTCAATATTTCTAAATTTTGAAATTGCTTTCTGGATGTTATCATAAAGTGGATTATCCTGCTGCGTGGGCATCATCGTCATTTAGGTTTTCATCGAAGATGCCTATATATCATGCCACTGATTTTCTGAATTAGGGTTTTGTTTTTGCCATCAGATCAGTTCTAATTGCTACTATTCCTAATTCATCTGCTGCATACCATAAGTTGCAACACTCAGCTGCATCTTTTTCAGTTCTTTGACAGTAAATCAAATTTACTGCTTTTCTTTTTGATCTCCTTGGGGTCTTGATGTTTGAGGCACGTGATAAGATTTGGAGGCTAGAAACTAAATTCGATAAAGTGATAATATTTGAGGATTCACTCATAAATCAAAAAATTTTGGACAGTTTTCTTTATAGGCTGGTGTGGCGGATTTTGTATCTTCATGAGTAGTATACGGTATAAAAAATCTTGCAAGGTCCAGCTTTACTATTTGATAACCTCATGATTCTTCAAATGTATGTATAGTCTGTCAGTGCAGACATTTGTAGTTTGAAAGGACTTTACAACATGTTCCTTTGTTCCTCAAATTAGATAACACTTTTCTTTCACATTTTGAATCCTACAGTGTGACATAGTGCAAAGAAAATTGAAATGGCATTTAAGCTAGATTACCAAACATGCTCTCTCTCTCTCTCTCTCTCTCTGTTTTGTTTATACTTTTCTGGGGTGTGTGTTGTAGGTAATTTGATTTGCGTCATCAGATATACTTCTTGTATACATGCCTGGTCTGTTGATCTGACTCTTTTCTATTATGTCAAACTACCAGTGCCCCTGGCTTGCTACACATTTGATGGGTTGTCCTGATTCCTGTAAATATCTGACAAGTTGAGAAAAAATTCTCATCTTATATTGTTTAGATGACTTCTTGACAACCTATACAGAAAGGTAATCTGAACCGATAATTGTGCTCTGTACCAGTGTGAATTTTGTTTTCTTTTTATGGGTTATAGCAATGCAAAGAAGCTGTTGATTACATAAGTGGCACACGTTTTTCTCACTTGGCACTATTGAAAATACATGAGTTGAGACTGATATCTTCCAAGGTTTTGAGCTTCATTTGAGTTTGTGTTCATTGAACATATATTTCGGTGTAGAACTCTTTGGTCACAAGTGCTGTATCTTCAATTCTATTTAATACATGTAGCTGTGCAGGTTCTTCCTCACATCATATTTGGCTACCACTCATTCAGGATTATTGGTTTTGAATACCAAGAGTGGATAATTGATTTTTATTGGAAGTACCTTTTCTTTTGAGTATTATACTTGTTATGTATGGTGCATTGCACATGAATGGTCTGCTTTCTTGAATAATCGTGTTCATTACTCATTGGACCTTATGTAACTTGGCTCGTCTATCAAGGCGTTATGTCACTTGTCTATTTAACTTTGGTTTGTGTCTATCAACATTCAAATTGAAGAGACTACTTGAAATGATTTTACTTGCATTATTTTCACTATCCATGGATATCAATGATCCTTTTCGGCCACTAGATATGAAAGCATGAGATCAATTGTTTAACATGTTCAACAATTCAACAGTCAATTTCTAATATAATCAGATTTCTTTATTCTATTTTAGTGTTACATCTATTTCTCTTGCTATAATGCTGTATTATGGTTGTTTGCCCTCTTGTTCTTTACAGTGATATAAATGTTCAAAGAGGTATTCATCCCAAAAAACATTTAAATAGCATTATTCATGAGAGAAAACATATTGAAGTGGGGGTGTGGTCTTGGACAACAGACAGTTGGCATGGGTTCAAGTCTCATCTGGGTTTTGACGTGACTATATGTCTTTGCATATCTGATAAAAATGTATTGTATGATGGGGTGTCCCTCCCTCTCAACACGTGGGACCATGATGGGTGCCTCTACCATACAAGGCTTGGTAGGTGGGTTTGTTCAATTTGTTGTGTGAATGATAAAAGAAAATACTTTACACCTATAGAACATGATATGAATGGAGACCTACACCTATAGGACGTTTATGATATGAATGGAGATCTAGCAAGTCTGTCTAAAGATATATGCATGATAAAGTTTGAAACATGGTACTTGTGACTTCATGTGTAGGTTTTAGCTCCTCTTTTGTATTTCGTTTTGAAGTCGCATTTTCTTTCTTTGTCATACATCTTGGATGCTGCCTTATTTCCAAGATCAACTTCGGACTCCCATTCAAGTTTTTGTACCATTTTTGCTTGGTGTAGATTGATGAATGGTTGTTTGGAAAAAAATTTAGGCTTCAAGCTATTCAGTATCAATGGTCTTTCGGTTTAGTTCATTATGTGTCTGCAAGTACACACACATTTACAAAATCATGCATATATTTACTCGAGGATAAACATGTACACAAGTACACACATATTACATATGAAAACACAAACACACACACACACACACACACACACACACACACACACCCACCCACCCACCTATGCAAATGCTTGCATATATTCATCTATACACACGCATACAAAGGCGCACCCCCCATACGTACATACATACATGAATGTGCATGCATGCATACATACATGAATGTGCATGCATGCATACATACATGAATGTGCATACATACATACATACATACATACATACATACATACATACCGACCTACCTACCTAACTACCTATCTACATACATACATAAATACATACATACACATCTATGCAAATGCTTGCATATATACATCTATACACACACGTACAAAGGCACACCCCCCATTTACGTACATAGATACATAGGCGAACATACATGCATACATACATGAATGTGCATGCATGCAGATACATAGGCGAACATACATGCATACATACATGAATATACATGCATACATACATGACTGCATGCATGCAGATACATAGGCGAACATACATGCATACATATATGAATGTGCATGCGTGCATACATACATACATACATACATGCATGCATACATATATACATACATACATACATACATACATACATAGATACATGCATACATGCATACATAGATACATACATGCATGCATGCATACATACATACATACATGCATACATACGTACATACATACATACATACATACATACATACATACATACATACATACATACATACATACATACATACATACATACATACATACATACATACATACATACATACATACATACATACATACATACATACATGCATGCATACATACATACATACATACATACATAGATGCATGCATACGTGGGTACATACATACATACACACATACATGCATGCATGCATACGTACATACATGCATACGTACATGCATGCATGCATGCATGCATGCATACATACATACATACATACATACATACATACATACATACATACATACATACATGCATGCATGCATGCGTACATACATACATAAATACATGCGTACGTACATACATACGTACATACATACGTACATACATATGTACATACATACGTACATACATACATACATACATACATACATACATACATGCATGCATACATAAGTACGTACATACATACGTACGTACGTACGTACATGCATGCATACATACATACATACATACATGCATGCAGACATACATACGTACGTACATACATACATACATACATACATACATACATACATGCATGCATGCATGCATACATACGTACATACATACATACATACGTACATATATGTTGGAACAAGCCAATCACAAATTGGTGATTATAGAGATCTTAAAGAAGATTTATGTTCAGAATGAAGTGAAGGAAAATACTTGTGAAAGTGAAGAAGATTTCAGGGTGATGTCTTGTACACATATGTACATATAAGTGAAGAATCTTGTAAATTGAGTATAGTAAACCTTTAGGATGATAAAGAGCAATGTCATAGATACGGGATGAGTCTAAAGTCATGTATATATAAGTTAATGATGACAAGAAATATGTAAGAGAGTCATTTGTAGATGACAAACTTCAGAAAGATGTGTAGAGAGTTTTTTCTCAAAAAATAGCGACGGGTTTTTCTTTGAGTGCTCTCTGTCTGATCACGTGGATCAGAAATCCTTTTGTACACATCTAATTGAGAAGCTAATGAAGCTATATCTAGAGTTTTAGAATCTAATTCCTTTCCTACTGTGAGAATGATCAATAGGAACATTCATATGTGAACTTTGGAAACTGAAGTCTGAGAGTAGCGCACTTTTCCGTCTCAGTATTTTGATCAGATCTGAGTGTATACTGTAAAGTTTTTGATCAGTGAGCACTTAAAATTTAAGTTAGAAGATAAGGAAGCTATGGCTAAAAGCATTTAGCAAAACGGGTTTCAGATTGAGAGAAATCAACTTAAGAAGTTGACTATGTCGAAGGCGCAACTTCTGAGAGACATTTTCTGACATGTCTTTGATCTTAATGATCAAATTAAACTTTTGGTGATTAGTTTTGAGAACTAATGATTGACATGATTGCGCAAAGGTATTGCGAATACTTGTGCATCATTTACTTGAAGAAATCTGAAACTTTATGCAGGTAATAAAGTTGATTTCTGAAGCAGACTTTCTGAAGTAGACACTTCTTCACTCAGAGAAGTGTTGATTGAAGTTTTGGTAAAGAACATTGTTTGTGTAAAGTTTGGTTTATAACTGACATAGAAGTGTTGTTAAGTCAGTATAGATCAAACCTTTGGAGATTAAGAGGTCTCCAACAGTGGTATCAGAGCTGAAGGTGAAATACAAGAGAAGAAAAGACAATTGAAGTTCCGATTGGTGCAGATATTGGAGTTCTTCCAAATCAAAGGAGGACAATGACAAATTATTGAAGATAACCTGCAGAAGTTCAAAGCACGAGTTCGAAAGAATCAAGAAGGACAAAGCTTATATCAAAGGTACACTTTATCCTCATAAATCATAGTAATTGCAGATACAAAAGGTCAAGGATGGGAGAAAGCTTGCAGATTGATAAGCTAGATAGGGATAACTATCCAGCTTGGTCCATGAGGATGGAAGCACACCTCATGAGCAAAGACCTTATGGCATTTATTACAGGAGATGAAGAAAAACCTGAATTTGCAGATCCTAGTATTCCTACTAGGGAAGAGCTTGCAATTTTGAAGACTTGGATGAGAAAGGATGCTCAAGCAAGGAGTATCATTTACATGGCTGTAAATGATTATCTTCTACCTCACATCAGAGGCTTGGAAAGTGCTACAGATGTTTGGAATGCCTTGGAAGAGCATTTCCAAAATACAACTAAGTCAAGGAAGTCCTCACTATGGGCTGAGTTCTCAACCTTCAAGAAGAAGAGCTCACAATCAATTTCTGATTATGTGGCAAGGATGAAGGATATTGCAGATAGCTTGGGAGCAGTGGATGAAGACATTGAAGAGGAAAAGTTGGTAAGACAAATACTTACAGGTCTGAGAGGAGATGAGAAGTGGAAGCCTTTCATATTGTCCATAGAGTTGTCACTTGATCACTTTACTCCTGATCTTAATCAATTGCTAGGACACATGCTAACCTTTGAGCAGGATCTTAAAGGAGACAATGATAGAAGTACAAGTCAAGCTATGTACTCCAAGGACAAGAAAAAGAATGGCAAGGGAAAGCAATCGAATGATGATGAAGGGAATTCAAATCAAGCTAACTTCACAAAAGGGAAGATGAATTTCAGAGGTAAAGGAAGAGGAGGTAAGAACAAAGATAATGCTAAAGCTTGTTGGATTTGTGGCAGAACTAATCATTTGGCAAATGATTGTTGGTATAACAATCAAAATGGTGGAAGTAATAATCAGAATTATAATCAAAGAGGTAGAGGAGGCAGAAACCAAAGAGGCAATTTCAGAGGAAGAGGTGGTAGGACATCATATGGTAGAGGAGGTGGAAGAAACTTCCAATCTCAGTCCTACAACAACAATTATTACAATTATGCATCAGATCAGAAGGATGATATGACTCTTATCTTGAATGCAACTCATGAATCAATGGGAGAAGATCAAAGAGTGTTTTATATTAACTCAGGGTGTAGCAACCATCTGAGTGGGAATTTATCCTTGATGACTGATATGGAAGCAAGGGTGAATGGACATACAGTTCAAACAGGTGACAATACCAAACATAAAGTGGAGAGCATTGGATCAGTAAAGACAAAGAGTGGAAGTACACTTCTGAGCAAGGTACTTTATGTTCCTACTATTCCTAAAAATTTGATAAGTGTAGGGCAAATTGTGGAGAAAGGATATGAGGTAAGATTCACAAATGATGGTGTTTATGTGCAAGATCCAAATCAGGGATATAGAAACATAATTGCAGGTAAAAAGGAAGGAAGATTGTTCACTCTCAAAGTCCAAGGTAATGTGGGACATGCATTATTTACCTATGGAAGTCAAAAGGTATCTGAATTAGACCTATGGCATAAAAGGCTAGGTCATTTCAATGAGAGAGCTATAAAGGAAATGTCAAAGAATCAGGTGGTGCTTGGATTGCCAAATATTGAAGGGCAACATATGGTGTACAAGTGTGAAGCTTGTCAATTAGGTAAAGCACATAAAGGTTCTTACAACAAATCAGGGTACAAGCATTCAAATATGCTTGAATTGGTTCATACAGATGTATGGGGTCCCTCAAGGGACTATAGCATAAATGGATCCAGATATTATGTATTGTTTGTTGATGATGCAACCAGGTGGATTACTTTGTATGTAATCAAGGATAAATCAGAAGTTTTCAAGACATTCAAACATTTTCATGCCTATGCAGAAAGGATCACAGGGCAAAAGCTTAAGAGGTTAAGGTCAGATGGAGGGGGAGAGTATTTCTCTAAAGAGTTTGATGATTATTTGTGGAATGCAGGTATAAAAAGAGAAATAACTTGCAGGTACTCCCCTCAACAGAATAGAGTAGCAGAAAGGAGGAATAGGACTCTTGTAGAATTTGCAAGAGCTATGATGAAGGAAAAGAATTGTCCAAATTACTTATGGGCAGAAGCCATTAACACTGCAACATACCTTGTGAACAGGTTGCCTTGTAAAGCTTTGGATGGAGGAACCCCTTATGAAGCATGGTGGGGTAAGAAACCTACCCTTGATCATTGTAAGGTATTTGGATGTATTGCATATGCTTATGTTCCTTCACAATTAAGACATAAGCTAGAACCAAAAGCAGAGAAGTATGTGTTTATTGGATATGATGATAGACAGATGGGTTACAGGTTGTGGAGTCCATCCACAAAGCAATTTCTTGTTACCAAAGATGTGACATTTGATGAGCAAAATACATGGTATATAGGATCACCAAATGATTTTACAGGTGTTGAAGAAATACAAAGGAAAGGAAAGGCAAAAGTAAAAGTGTGTGAAGAAGTTGTTGATGAAGTTGACTCTAGAAGTAGATTGTAGGATCATGTAGAAGAAGGGCCAAGATTTGATCCAGAGTCAAATGAGGCTGAAACTTCGAGAAGTGCAGAAATCAGAAGATCTACAAGGGAAAGGAAAGAACCTATAAGGTACAGTTATGATACATCTTTCCTAACAACAAAAGATTATGCTTACATTGTGAAGACAGAAGAAGATCCAACCACTTATGAAGAAGCCAAAGGTAAACAGAATTGGGAGAAGGCAATGCAGGAAGAGTATGATGCTCTACTTGAAAATGAAACTTGGGAATTAGTACCAAGACCAAAGAATCAGAAAGTCATTGGATGTAAGTGGGTATATAAAACAAAGAGGTTTGCAGATGGTAAGGTGTCTAGATACAAGGCTAGACTTGTGGTCAAAGGTTATGCCCAAACTTATGGGGTAGATTATGATGAAACCTTTAGTCCTGTTGCTAAGATGTCTACAATTAGGACATTGATTGCTATTGCTGCTTGTAAGGGATGGAAATTATCACAATTGGATGTGAAAAATGCATTTTTAAATGGATACATTGCAGATGAAGTATACATGGAGCAACCAGAAGGCTTCATGGAATCAATTGGATCAGATTATGTGTGTAGGCTCAAGAGAGCCTTATATGGGTTGAAGCAAGCTCCAAGAGCTTGGAATTACAGATTGGTCAAGTTCTTGAATGAATGTGGATTTCAAGCATCAAAGGCAGATAGTAGCTTGCTAGTGAAGGCAAGTGAAAATGGATACATTTACATGTGCATTTATGTTGATGATATTATTGTTACAGGAACAGATGCTCAAGGAATCAATGAACTCAAAAAGCAAATAGAGAAGGAGTTTAAGATAAGTGATTTGGGAAACTTATCTTATTTTCTAGGAATGCAGATTGTGTATACTCAACATGGAGTATATGTTTCACAAGAGAGGTATTTGAAGAATCTTCTAGTCAAATTTAACATGGAGGATTGCAAGATCTCAACTACACCATTGGAGGTAAATCATAAATTAAGCAGGTATGGAGGTGAAGAATTCAATGATATGAAGAAATATCAGAGTTTGGTAGGTAGTTTAATCTATGCTACCTTGACAAGGCCAGATTTATCATATGCAGTAGGTGTGTTGTCACAATTCATGCATTGTCCAAAGAAGACTCATTGGATTGCAGCCCAAAGGGTACTCAAATATATCAAAGGAACCCTAAGTGAAGGATTGTATTATGGTTTCACTTCTGATACAAGAATCAAAGTGTTTAGTGATGCAGATTGAGCAGGTGACTCAGATGATAGAAGGTCTACTCATGGGTATCTCTGTTATATTGGAGATAAACTAGTTTCTTGGTGTTCAAGGAAGCAATATACAGTTGCTTTATCATCCACAGAAGCTGAGTATAAGGGAATGGTAGAAGCTGCAAAAGAAGTGATATGGTTGAAGACCTTGATGAAAAGTTTTGAGACTGATCATAGTACTCCAATTATTTTTGGAGACAATATGAGTTCTTTGTATTTGGCAGCTAACCCTGTTTTTCATGCCAGGACTAAACATATAGAGATTCAGTATCATTTCTTGAGGGAAAAGGTACTAGATAAAGAGATTGAAGTGATGTACACTCCAACAAAAGAACAAGTGGCAGATATGATGACAAAGAGCTTGGATGGACCTAAGCTACAGAGATTCAAGGAGATGGCAGGAGTGAAGAAGAATGGAATAATCACAATTAGTGATTGAGGGGGAGCTGTTGGAACAAGCCAATCACAAATTGGTGATTATAGAGATCTTAAAGAAGATTTATGGTCAGAATGAAGTGAAGGAAAATACTTGTGAAAGTGAAGAAGATTTCAGGGTGATGTCTTGTACACATATGTACATATAAGTGAAGAATCTTGTAAATTGAGTATAGTAAACCTTTAGGATGATAAAGAGCAATGTCATAGATACGGGATGAGTCTAAAGTCATGTATATATAAGTTAATGCTGACAAGAAATATGTAAGAGAGTCATTTGTAGATGACAAACTTCAGAAAGATGTGTAGAGAGTTTTTTCTCAGAAAATAGCGACGGGTTTTTCTCTGAGTGCTCTCTGTCTGATCACGTGGATCAGAAATCCTTTTGTACACATCTAATTGAGAAGCTAATGAAGCTATGTCTAGAGTTTTAGAATCTAATTCCTTTCCTACTGTGAGAATGATCAATAGGAACATTCATATGTGAACTTTGGAAACTGAAGTCTGAGAGTAGCGCACTTTTCCGTCTCAGTATTTTGATCAGATCTGAGTGTATACTGTAAAGTTTTTGATCAGTGAGCACTTAAAATTTAAGTTAGAAGATAAGGAAGCTATGGCTAAAAGCATTTAGCAAAACGGGTTTCAGATTGAGAGAAATCAACTTAAGAAGTTGACTATGTCGAAGGCGCAACTTCTGAGAGACATTTTCTGACATGTCTTTGATCTTAATGATCAAATTAAACTTTTGGTGATTAGTTTTGAGAACTAATGATTGACATGATTGCGCAAAGGTATTGCGAATACTTGTGCATCATTTACTTGAAGAAATTTGAAACTTTATGCAGGTAATAAAGTTGATTCCTGAAGCAGACTTTCTGAAGTAGACACTTCTTCACTCAGAGAAGTGTTGATTGAAGTTTTGGTAAAGAAGAACATTGTTTGTGTAAAGTTTGGTTTATAACTGACATAGAAGTGTTCTTAAGTCAGTATAGATCAAACCTTTGGAGATTAAGAGGTCTCCAACAATATATGCATGCATGCATGCATGCATATATACGTACATGCATGCATACATACGTACGTACATACATACATACATACGTACGTACATGCATGCATACGTACATACATACATACATACATGCATGCATGCATACATACGTACATACATACATACATACATGCATGCATACATATGTACATACATGCATGCATACGTACGTACATACATACATGCATGCATACATATGTACGTACATACATGCATGCATGCATACATACATACATACATACATACATACATACATACACATACATACATGCATGCATACATGCATGCATACATACATACATACGTACGTATATATATACATGCATGCATACATACGTACATACATACATACATACACACATGCATGCATACATACGTACATACATACATACATGCATGCATACGTACATACATGCATGCATACATACATGCATGCATGCATGCATGCATACATACATACATCCATACATGCATGCATGCATACATACATACATACATACATACATACACCATTTATGTGTGTGTGGGATGAGGGCTAGTTAGCCAAGGTCCTAAGCTCGAGGGTATATCCTAAGGTATTTGATGGTTAGTGGGGATGAGTGTTGCATGCTGACCACATGGCAACGCTAGATCATTCGAGATCACTGCTATTTTAGATACAAGTGGATATAAATGGATGGGAGGAGAGTGGCACACACATCATTCACATGTTTCTTTTGAGGAGAGCCTCATACTTGGTATCAGAGCTGGTTCTTGCTGAGCTAATTTTTGAAGAAATCTTGTGTGGTTGAGCGAGTTCGGGCATGTCTTTTCGTGGACGTTCGAGGAGGAAGAGAGCGGGTCTTTCTTCAGGTCCCTGTGGCGGCATCGTAGCAAAAAGAGAGGGGGAGAACAGCTCCGCGAGTGCCTCTTGGCTGCCCACGAGGAGAGAAAGCAGAGAGGAAGACACCCGCGAGCGTCTTTTTGGCTGCCCACAAGGAGAGAGGGAGAGATCTTCTCTTCCCTGTTGAGAGGCTTAAGAAAGAGGTTCTTTATAGAAAGGCGCCTGCTGAGCTGTTCTACAGCACATATGGGATATATCAGAAGCTGCGTGCGTCATTCTCAAAGAAGAAGCTCGAAATTTTCGTGAAGAACTACAAATTTCTCAGATTTTGAGCTACCAAGTTTCACCAAATTGGCCATAACTTGGTCAACTCTTATCCAAATTTGGAGTTCTTGGGCTTGTTAGAAAGCTCTCTTAGAGATCTGTCCAGAGAGTGGCTATAAGCCATACTTTCGGTCCAGATATTGCCTGCAACAGAGATTGGAAGTGGATTGTTCTTCATCAAGCACCTTCAACGAAGCATTTCTTGAAGACTTATGTGATCCACGAACCAAAGGGAGTGAATAGTCTACCCGTAGCTCTTCAATTGGATGCTTCAAGAATATCAAAAGAATCTGAGAGGCTTTGATTGATTCTTTTTCCGCTTGCCACTAGTATATACGATTAATTTGTGTATTTAAAAAAAAAAGGAAAAGAGAAAACCAAAAGAAAAGTTATTTGCCTCTAGTCGTAGCATGGAACCCGAACCATCATCACCTACTAGGATAGATACCCTTATGCCAGAACCTCTAGTTGATCCAATTCAAGCCATGAATAATAGAATTTCATTCTTAGAGAGTTCGCTTCAGGATATCTTGGAACACGTGCGTGGTTCCAAGAAAGAAGAAGAGTTGCTCGATTCTGATTTGCCAGAGATGGAGATAGATGCTCCAGATGAGCATCAAACTTCAGAAGTCCCTAGAGATAGTGTCTTAGTTAGAGAAGCCAGATGACAGCTTAAGATCCATTAAGCTGCTAAGATATCATGGCTCAACAAGCGCTAGGATTGCTGACGCGGTTGAGCAGTGGCTCAGCAAGTGGGAACAGTGCTTCCATCTGTGTCATATCATTAATGATAGACACTAGATTCAGTAAGCCACTTATAACCTTATGGACGTCGCACATAGGTGGTGGCGTAAGATAGAGCAGGATAAGGAGCCCACGACATGTGATCAATTTAAAATCCTATTTTATAACAATTTTGTACCACCTGATGAAAGGTCTAGAGCACCAGACACTTGGTTCTTCATCAGTCAGAAGAATCAATCAGTTCAGGAATATGTAGATAGGTATGGAGAGGTGCTTCTTAAAGTACCTGATACCATTCCAGAATTTCTTCAAGTCCACAAGTTTGTTTTGGGACTCAGAGAAACTATCCGACCTCTAGTGAGGAAGGAGCGGTGTCAGTCTTTGGCACAGGCCACAGAGATGGTCTTGGTTTATGAGGACGGCCACAGGATCACAGGTTACCAGGGCCAGAGATCCCCATGGACTAGGGTTAGTCGACCTTTCTATTCTTCGACTCCTGGTTCGGTCAGTGCACAGCCTTCTAGGGAGGCTAAGCAAGTGCACATGATCCAGACAATCTCAGGAGGAAAGAGAAAAGTATCTGCTTTGGCTGAGAGGGTATATAACCGATCTATTCTTACCCCTCAATAGAAAGAGAAGGCAATGAAAGAGGGTTTGTGCTATGGTTGCTTAGGGAAGCACTTGTATAAGGATTTTCCTAAAAAGAAAAAAATAGCAGCCACCATAGTCATAAATCCGACTCAGGCAGGGGGTGGGAGTGAGGATGAGTTTGGGGATTCCCCATCTCCATTATCATCTCCCATAGTGGCCATGACGGTCACTAAAAAGGTTCCGATTGTGCCAGATGGTGTGCTTTCGCGAGTGGCACATAAAGGATATCAGTTCCCAGATACTGAGCTTATTGTCATGAGAGGAGTCGTGGCAGGACAGCCTGTCAAGGTACTCTTTGACACAGGTTCAACTCATACTGTTATTAGTTCTCAATTAGTCAAGAGATTATGCTTAGATACCATACAATCAGATTATACTTATACCGTAGAGCTAGCCGACGAGAAGGAAACTGAAACTTGGGATAGACGAGTAGTTGATCTTCCTATTCAAATCCAGTCCTATGAGGACATATTGGATTTTGAGATAGCAAGATTAGCTCGATTCGATATAGTTCTTAGTAAAAAGTGGCATGCGAGGAAGAAACCAGTCATTGATTTTGCTTCGCATGTGTATTAGTTCGAGCATGAGGAAAGGAGATTACTGATCTGTGGAGAACCAGATCTACAAGAGACGCGATTAGTGACTGCTACCAAGTTGCTCAAAATTGATTGCAAGTATATCTATTTTCTTTATTTCATGTATTTGTCGTATGTTGAGATGGATTCATGCAGTCATGGAGACTCAAGTTGGAATGCTCCAGCACTTTCAGCTAAAGTGAGAGAAGAATTCCAAGAGTTGTTTTTAAAGGAATTACTATCAGGTTTGCCTCCTTGCAGGAATATAGAGCATAGAATCGAATTGGTACAAGGAGTGAGTCCGACCGCTCGGCCACCATTTCGAATGAGTTTGCAGGAGAAGAATGAAGTCCGCAAGGTTGTGGACGAGTATCTTCAAAAAGGGTTGATTAGACCGAGCTATTCACCCTTTGCCGCACCAGTTCTTCTTGTGAAGAAGGATGGATCTTATAGGATGTGTGTCGATTATCGAGCACTCAATAAGATCACCATTAAACATAGATATCCCATGCCCCGGATTGATGATCTTTTGGATGCTCTAGGTGGAGCCATTGTGTTTAGTAAGATAGATTCAAAGAGTGGCTATCATCAGATTAGAGTAAAAGATCATGATGTACATAAGACAGCTTTCAGGACCCGTTTTGGTCATTATGAGTATTTGGTTTGACAAATGCTCCAGCTACATTTGTGATGTTAATGAATGATATATTACGACCTTTCATAGGAAAGTGTGTTGTTGATTTTGCAGATGATTTGCGAGTGCATAGTAGAACTGTGCATGAGCATGAAAATCCTTTAAGATTTGTGTTGAATATTTTAAAAGAAAATCAGCTGTATGTAAATCCAGAGAGAAGACACAGTTGTTTCTTCCGAGGATAGAATATCTAGGGCATGTGATTTCAGCCGATGTGGTTCAGATGGATCCGAAGAAGGTATCAATTATTTTAGCATGGCCTACTCCTCAGGATGAGGGGCAGTTACGGTCATTCTTAGGACTTTGCGATTTTTATCGGGAATTCATCTCTTCATATTCGTCGATAGCAGCACCTATGACGAACTTGCTTCAAGGTAAAATTCCATTTGCATAGAAGCAAGAGCAGCAAGAGAGTTTTGATACTTTGAAACAAGCTGTTTTAGAGGCTCCTATACTCAAAGTGGTGGATCCTCGGAAACCATTTGAGTTAGAAATGGATGCTAGCGGCATAGCCCTAGGAGAAGTCTTGAGTCAAGATGGCAGGCCAATAGCTTTTGAAAGTAAGAAGTTAAGTAGTGCACAATGCAATTGGCCGGTGCATGAACAAGAGTTGTATGCGGTGGTGCATGCACTTAGAGTTTGGAGACACTATCTTTATGGTACAGACTTTAAGGTATTCACAGATCATCATACACTCAAGTATTTTTGTAGTCAGCCAGATCTTCGAGGCTGACAGGCTCCTTGGGTTGAGCTCTTGCAGGAATTTCACATGGAAATCTTGTATAGAAGAGGGAAAGAAAATATAGTAGCTGATGCATTATCTCGTATAATGTATCAAATGAGCTTTACCGTTTTAGAAAGCTCATTGCTTCAAGAAATTAAGGAAGCACAGGTGGAAGATCCACATTTGTTACAGATAGTTAGAGCCATTAGTGATGACTCTATTTTAGGAGACGGGAAAGTTCCAGCTGTTTCTTCTTCTACTAAAGCAAACAAGTCCATTCCGTATTCTAATTTCTCACAGGAGAATGGAATAGTGAAGCGAAAAGGAAAGGTTTGTGTGCCAGATTCCTGGGATTTACGAAAGAAAGTCATGCATGATAACCATGATGTTCTCTGCGCAGGACATCCTGGTGTTGACAAGACAATACAGCTTGTTAGAAGAACATTTTGGTGGCCCGGATTAGCCAGAGATATCCATACTTATGTTCAACAATGCTTTATGTGCCAAGTCAACAAAGCAGAAAGGGTAAAGACACCAAGTCTTTTACATCCTTTACAAGTTCCAGATCATAATTGGGATAGTATATCCATGGACTTCATAGTGGGGTTACAACGGACCCAAAGAAAGCGGAAAACAATCCTAGTTGTGGTAGATAGACTGAGCAAGATGGCTCATTTTATACCTACACAAGAGACGATAGAAGCTCCACATGTAGCGTAGTTGTTTATCCAGCATATCTTCATATTGCATGGGTTACCGACATCCATAGTCTCAGATAGGGATGACAGATTTACATGACATTTCTGGAAGTTTGTATTTGACAAACTGAAAGTGTCACTAAAAATGAGTAGTGGTAATCATCCACAGACTGATGGTCAGACCGAGAGGATCAACCAAATTCTAGAGGATATGTTGCAAGCATATGTGTCTGAGAGAAAGACAGATTGGGATAGTTATTTGCCATTGGTAGAGTTTGCTTATAACAATAGACCTCACAAGGTGACTGGGATGTCTCTTTTTGAGATGAACTATGGCATGAATCCCACTGCTCCCAGTACCATAGGAATGCCTAAGAAATGTCCTAGTGCTTCTGAGTTCTTAACGAATCTCCAAGCGAACCTTGAAATTGCTAAAGCCAAGATGCAGCAAGCAGCTGATAGAGCAAAAGAGTATGCTGATAGGAAAAGATCTCCTAGATCTTTTGAGGAAGGAGACTGAGTCTTCCTTTAGGTACCAGCTAGATCTACTTCATTGTCCACAGGGAAGTGTAGTAAGCTATCACCAAGGTATTGTGGACCTTGGAAGATAGTAAAGAAGTTGAGTGATGTTGCATACCGATTAGAGCTTCCTCCAGATTGCAGAGTCCATCCAGTGTTTCATGTCAGTAAACTAAGAAAGTATATAGCTAGGGAGGATAATCTAATAGAGGGTATTGTTTCTTTGCAGGAAACCGATAGAGCATATCATTCTCCAGACATAATACTAGATAGGAGACAAAAATGGTTAAGGAATCGTGTCATCCAAGAGTATCTGGTAGCTTGGAGAGGATTACCACTTACTGACTCTACTTGGGAATGAGCAGCTCTGGTTCGCAAGTACTTTTCCTCGTTGATCATTGAGGACAATGATCTTTAGAAGGGGGAGAGAGTGTTAGACATTGGTCTACATAGACCATTCCATGTGTATGTGGGACGAGGGCTAGTTAGCCAAGGTCCTAAGCTCGGCGGTATATCCTAAGGTATTTGATGGTTAGTGGGGATGAGTGTTGCATGTTGGCCACATGGCAACGCTAGATCATTCGAGATCACTGCTATTTTAGATACAAGTGGATATAAATGGATGGGAGGAGAGTGGCGCACAGATCATTCACATGTTTCTTTTGAGGAGAGCCTCACACATACACACACACATACATACATACATACATACATACATACATACATACATACATACATACATACATATACATACATACATATATACATACATACATACGTACATACATACCTACATACATACATGCATGCATGCATACATACATACATACATACATACATACATACATACATACATACATACATAGATACATCCGATTTTAGTATAGGCTTGGTTTAAGCGACGAGAAATAGGAACAAGTACTCAACTTGAACACACGTTTGTTGTTCCATATATTCTCTTAAGATAGAGAAATACACCTCTTTTGAGTAAAGATTATTGGAAGAAATTGGATGGATTTTTTCATTATTCGAATCTCTTCTAAGTACTACAATGCATATAGGTAAAACAAAAGAAAATCATGCTCAAAATCGTGGGCTAATTTTTGTAAGTGCTTCCTTGAGTTTCTACATGCAGGTTTGAGCCTCTCACCTTGAACAGTATGTCGTGTGGTTTTCAACATCTGAATATTCTACATGAAATATCTTGGAGATTAAGCAGAAATTTGTTTTGGTGGATAATGATTTTGAGCTTTCCATGTTTTTGGGCTTTTCATGTTTTCTCTTGATAAATGGCCCAAGTGAAGTATATTATGATCAGGTTCTATATATTCAAAAGTTTTTTCTGCTCAACTATATAAATAAACAAATATTTCTGTTCAATTATGAAGTTGGTATTTTTGATGAGAAAAGCAGACGTATGATTGGATAGAATCCATTTTGTTGTAACAAGTAGTACTCAAGGATCACAAGAAATTTATAGTCCTTTTTTCCCTCAAAATTTTTGAGGTTACAAGAAGAAGATTTCATGATTAACCATAAAGATAAAGTAGTTACTAACTATAGTAGGAAGTGCTTGAGCTTTTATAGGTTTTGTTGGGTTTATGCATCCAAAAATGAATGATGTAATGGTCTTCTTTGGTTTCTCGTTGTCATATAGTAATTTAATTGTTTAGTTACATCGTGCTTTAGTGGTGGGGCCATGGTTTGATATAAAGGAGACCTTTTAACGTTCATACTTGCTCTCAATTGAGATTCATTCACATACTATTACAACATAATAGCATAACGTTTTTTTTAATTATTTATTTAATTTTTAGGCTACAGATGTTTTTTGGTCCAATGATTCATGACATCATATAATCTATACTTGATTTAGTCTAGAAGGTTGAGCATGCAAACATATATACCTTGTTATTTGTTGTTTCTATTCTCTGGTGGGGGCAATTATGGATCATATAGTATCATGCTTTGCTAAACCTGGACCTAAAAATAGCAGTTTGCATTGACCAATCCTTTTTTTTTGAATGGATTATGCACCTTATGATGTTAATCTAGTTACTTAGTTGTTTGGACAACAAATTATTTTCTTTATTAGTGGAAGAAAACACTCCATAAATTTGTTATGTAGTTTCGTAGTTTTCAATATCTACTTCAAGTAATAGTACTTGAAGTAGGGAGTTGTTGGGGCACGAACTTTTCTTACTGCTTATGGGATGTTTCCACATGAACCTTTTTACCACATCATGTCCTTTCAATGCCATAGTAGCTTCATTTTGAGAGGTGATCTACTTGGTTATTTAACAATGGACCAATAAAACACTTATCCCCTTTGAGAAGGGGATATTTTGTTTGTGTACATTATTTGTTAATTACCTTCATCCTAATAAATTTATGCTTAGTTATTGCAGATGATAAACCTAAAGGAATCAATCAGATATGGCTTGATTTTGTGTTTCTTGATTCCTCATATTAAGTGTTACATGATTCTGTAGATTTTGAAACCTTGGATGAGTCTTTTGCTTCTTCATAGCTACATAAAAACACTTCCTATACCATTGGAATGTTACATTGCTGACCGTTGGAAGGTCTTCGTTTGCATAACATGTTTTTTTTTGCTTTTTCCTTATTAACTAAATTTTTGTTGATATATTTGGGGCTATACAATGCATTGAAATCAATGAGTGATTTAGCGATTTATGTTTTTTGATGGATGGTAGCTAAGTGATTTACCCATCATACCAATTGATGTTAATTTGATTATTTGTTTGTTTGTAGTGTTTTTCTCCCTTTGTAGAATGTCTAGTCTTTCACATGGTTTGGTAAATGGTCCCCATGGTGGATCATCCTCCAATATGGCCCATTCCTTGGGATGGGGGTGGGCACATAGACACATACATACATAAATAGATACATGCATACATACACACACATACATATGATTTATGTGACTACATTTCACAATGTTCCTCATTATTCCCCATGCATGTCTACCACATACACATACATACAGACAAAGACACCTACATACATAGAAACAAACCAACAAGGAAACATACATACATACATAACATACATCCATATTTACTTATTCTATTTAGGATTGTTGTTAGGGGTTTATTCTACACATACTACCTCAGGTATACTTGTAGAAAGTTTGATAACCCTATATCACACTCATGAAAACTATTGTATAATAAACATTACATGTGTAAACTCATCTATACTAAACAGAACACACATATATATATGCACATATATAATTTTTGACTCGGGCATGTTGGGATTGATAAGCACACATACATATTTTTAGTCATACACATTTACGTGTATATATATTCATGCGTATATATATATACACCCTTACATAGATATAGAGATAGACACGCTTGGTGTTTGTTTTGTGTTATGTTTCGATATTTTCCTAATATGTTAGTTATCTAATATAACATATGATTTTACCCTTTTTTAAGATTTTCAATCCTTGTAATTGCTTACAAAAGTTTCTTCTTTCGAGTAATTTTAAGCTTTGTAACCACTTTTATGACCACATATAGTTCCTTTTTTGGTTTTTGTGGTTTTCTTTTTTACCTTTTTCTTTTTGAACAATGTCTTCTTTTTCTCACTTCTCTAAAGGCTTTGATATCTTTTTTATGAGATGTGAAGGCTCAGTACTACACATGAGGTTTAATTCATAATATTCTGACCATAAAATGCATCAGATTTTTTCAAATAAAGAAGGTAGTGCACGATTGCTCTTTGAGTGTCTGTCTCATGATGATATTTGGATACAATTACTTTAAAAAGTAAACATGCATTATAGATTGTTCTCAGAATGATGAATTTAGATTATAAAGATTCTTTTGTTAGTGATAGAGGTCTTCCACCGAACATTCCCACCCCTTTTTGTGGTGGATTGCTTTTTTCTCATCGTTCTAGACATGTCTATTTAGACTTCTTCATTACATTATGAGATCAACATGGTTGTTATACCTTTGCATATGATGAAGCTGTTGTGCTAGCTACAGGGAAATCAACCTTCATTTGCAGAGCTTTGGTTTGTTTGAACTTTGTTCTCTGTCACATAATCCTAGTAGGAAATGGTTGAACCATACCTTAAGTGAGAGGATTAGGAAATAATCCTCAACCATCGCTTTTGGGTCAAGTGGCTAGCCCATTGTACTCCTAGTCGAGATGTTGTGAGTTCGATTCCCAACATTGGTATTAGATCCTAGTTGATGAACTTGGGCAAGATGGAGGTAAGAAGCCTCATATGTGGACACTTGGGAAGTGCTTGAACATGGGTGAGTCTAAAACTGGCCAAGAAGGAAGACACATGGGGATTTGGGCACCAAGAGAGGGTTGCATAGGTCCATGCATTGGAATTTGAAGCCAGTGGAGGCACTCAACCGTGGGAAAGGATCCAAGCTAGATAGAAGGGTCCACAAGTGAGCATTGAGGACAATGCTCAATCTAAGGGGGAAGGAACATCACATAATCCTAGTAGGAAATGGTTGAGGACTAGGAAGTAATCTTCAACCATGGCTTTTGGGGCAAGTGGCTAGCCTATCTTACTCCTAACCGAGAGGTTGTGAGTTCGATTCCCAACATTCTCCCCCCATACCTAGTGTCACAAGATTGTTATCTAGTAGTAGAATTGGATTTACCCCCTTTATGTCTAACAAAGAGATGGGTTATTGGTGTTTGAGGCTCTTCTTAATCTTGCTCGTATTGATTCCATATTTTCTTAGGCAAAAAACGAGGACCCCTAGCATCTTCAAGTTTTGATATCAAGTTTTCATATAAGCATTTTTTTTGCATAGCAAGTACTACCCATTTTAAATAACTATTTTGAATTATTAAATGCAGATCTCCTTTTTGAAAGCTTGTACTATTATATGAATACAGTTTACACTTGATGAAAATATTTCAATGTGGTTGTAAGCATTATGGTAAAATATTGTTCGCATTTTATAGCTATTAATTATGGATGGGTCATGATGTGAACTTGGGGAAGAAGTTTTCAGCTTGAACACAACTATTATAAATGTATTTGCTTAAGATAGATGGAAAATAGTAAATTTCTTTTTTTGGGTAATATTATATGGAGTAATGGGAGTAGGGTTTTTTCATTATTCTAATCTCTTTTAAGTATCTTTGCAATACATATATGTTAAAGAAAAAAAACATGCTTGCAACCATGGGCTAATTCCTAGAAGTGCTTTCTTAAGTCTCTATAGGCAGGTTTGAGCCTCTTAGCCTAAAGGGGTATGTCTACTGTGGTTTTCAACACTTGAATATTCTACATGCAATATCATGGAGATGCACCAAAAATTTGTTTTGGTGGACAATGTTTATGAGCTTACTACATTTTTGGGTTTTCCATGTTTTCTCATGATAAATGGCTCGAGTGAAGTGTATTATGATCACGTTTTATATATTGGAAGATTTTTTCTGTTTAACTATATAAATAAATAGATATATACTTTTATTTGTGAACTTGGTATTTTTGGTGAGGAAAGCAAATGCATGACTAGATATAATCTAATTTATAGAAGTAATACATAAGAACAACAATGAATGTATAATTCTTTTTTTCCCTAAAAAAAGGGTGATATGAAGAGACTAAATCTTATTAAGAAACAAAATCAAATAGTAACGAACTAAAGTAGGACGTCTTATAGGTTTTATTGGGTTTATGGATCCAAAAATGAACATGTAACAGTCTCCTTTGGTTTTTCATATTTTGAGTATAATTTAATTGTTTAGTTGCATTGTGCTTTAGTGGTGGGGTTGTGGCTTGATACAAAGGAATGATTACAATATAGTAGCATAAAGTAGTTAGAGATATAGCTCCATTACCTATTTGTTGGGATATAAAAATTTATTGCCTATCAAGCTTTATTTTGTTAATCTAAAAAACTTTTTTGGTTCTTCCTTAGCTAGTATGTTGGGTAATTATACATGCATATAAAGGCACACATACATATTTTTGCAAACTTTTTAGCACTCAAGTCTATATGTAAGCACATATACATGACATTAATAGGTACTTGTACCTCTACCTCTATTTGTTCACTCAAAAACATGTTTATACACATACAGGTTCAATCTCCATTTTATTTACAAAAGCATTCATACATATATCCATACAAATATACTATACATGTTCATGAACTTTATTTATGAGTAGGTGGTAAATTCCATTAAAAGAAAACCATGAACGGTTTAGGGTGTGATTTAAACTTTAGATGTGATTGTATTTTTAGACACGAAACATATGAATTTGGGATGTTTAAAAGGTATCTTGGATTTACACTTCTATTGGTGCCTTAGGAAAATTACATGATAGATTTACGGTAACTTAGAGAATACACAATGAAATGTATGGAGAGTCTGGTGTAAATATATATACTACCTTGTTCTTGGGTAGTATTATTTCTTGGAAGTTTAGATAAGGATGTCAACGTGAGACTCATATTTTCTCATGTAGTCCATGGAACATCACTTCAAAAACTCATGAAATTTAAAGTTATGATGCTTAATAGGAAAAGGGTTTTTTACACATTTATGTCTTGTTCAAAGCTAAAAGATGCATCAAAATGTGATTGGGATAGCAACCAAACATGGAACATGGTTGTTGTACTTGTCACCCCTCTCAAAATGTTCTCATACTCGTATTATCCCTAGGGAGTGTCGTGGCATACATTTGAATGCACATTTCTCTTCTTTCGTGTTGGTTTCTTTGTGGATTTTCTCTATAACTTCTTTTTGCACTCTTGGTTCGTGAGAAGGCATGCCTACATGCACTTGATCAGTTCACTACTTGGTTTGACAATTCGATATGTTAATCCAACCACTTGATGCCAAAGAATCCTTCATTGGCATTGTATCTATGGGCCTATGACATATTTGCTGCTTTTTTCTCAGAACTACATCTAAGCATCAAGGTCTTCCATGAATTATAAACTTTGGAGATAATGGTGAGTGGATTATGTATGTTGGTTGTCATTTCATTCTCTAAAAGGTAGTTTAAAAGCTAAACTTCTTACAAAATACCCCTTAGAAGTAGAGATTTAGAATAAGATTAGAGTAGAACACAAGATAGAGATGTTGTTTGAAGTAGGAATGAAGAAATTTGTGCTTAGAGGAAGAATTTTGTGTTGGCAATAGGTCTTAGAAAGTCGGTAAATCTTGAAATAATACCTCGAGACAACATGAGACCTTGAAAGTTCAAGAGCTTGATATCCAAAAAAAAAAATTCGAGACCTTAAGGAACGTAGTCTGCAACCTACACATCAATAACATTAAAGGTGTCATAAAAAAACAAAAACAAAAGAAAAAAAGGGTAAGAAAACAAAAGAAGGAAAAAAGGGAACGGAACGAATACATAATAGCAAGTGAAGGGTAAATTGATTAAGGTTATGTGGGAATATTTGTAATGATATTGGAAATCATGCTAACATAAGGTTTGGCATGGGGAATGAGACCTCACACAGGGAGCACAAGTAAGATGATATCACCCAAGGTACACGAGAGCGTGGAAACACATGCTTAGACATGTGCAAGTGGTGAATCCATTAGCAGATAAGAAGGGACATCCATTTTGAAATCCAACTTTATTGCAAGGGACAAGAGAATTCCATGAGTGCTGAGTTTGAGAATTGTCATGAACTAGGGAAATCTTTGAGGTATCTACGAGCAAACAGTAGAGCATAAGAGGTGAGAGTTCTTCTATTTTGTCTCGATGAGAAGAGCACAAAAAAATGTTTCTTTAGGAGCAAGAGTGCTTAGCCAACAGTCGAAAGGTGGCCGTGGGTGCATAGAGTGCTATGAGCGTTCCCACCCCATGAAGAGGGTACACTGTCAAGGAGCTAGGAGAGCTCTAGAGAGAGCAAGGAGGAGGATAGTAGTTGAGAGTATGAAGTAGAGGAGCAAGATCCAACATGCACAAAGGATTAGCAGTCTTAATCAAAGTAACTTTTCACTTGCTTTTCATCCCTAAAGCACCTCAAAAACACTCCAAAAGCAACATAAAGCTATGTGCATGTGATTTTTGGCCCAAAAGCTAGGCCACAAATTTATTTGTGCTATTTAGAAGATTCATGATGCTTTTGATGCAAAGCGGCTTGCTTTTTTGGAGGTCCTAGCCGACAGTATAAAAAGAGGGCCCATTAGCCCATCTAATCAATCAAGCTAGATCAAGGATTAATCAATCCACAAGATAGTTCAACTAAGCTCTTGGGTGATGAGCTAGAAGGACTCAAGGAAGACTCAAGAAAGACTCAAGGAGGAGTACATGTATATTTGAAGGAGTTTGGGACAACCAAATCTGGAGTTTGGAACAACCAACCTTGTCTTCTTGACACATTCATTGTGTGCATGCTGATTTTGGAAAGGAGTAGTACATACATTAGAGTTTTTTATTGAGCTATTGTTGCAGTAAGCCTTTGCCTATTACTTCAACACTAGGAGGAATTATTACTGCTACTATATATCAAAGAAGACCTAATTTCAGATTGGGTTTGTTGTTTTGACTATTTGGAATAGTCCATATCTTTATTGTTGCATATATTAACTCACATGTATGCTTGTTAGACACTTTTCACTCTATTTTTGTAACTAGCACTCTTAGATTAAGCTTACATTCAATTTTTGTATCATACACACATTATATTTTGACATTTTGCATTTATTATTATGTGTAGTAGCATTAAGCTGCGACACTCTTCATACTTATCTTCTTATCTCTCTGTATTGTCGTTAATCTCTCTTGATCAAGTTAAGGTGTGTAATGTTCTAAGGTTAAGTGTTGGAAAGCTCCTAGATTTAACCTGCGATTGATTTATTGGGCCTACCAAACTTCCAACATTTCGTATGAGAGCATTGTTGATATACACCCTTGTTGATATATTTTGATAGTGATGTGTGTGAACACACTTAGGACTGTTGGGGCACCTTTTCCCTCTTTACGAGGTTTTTTCCCAGGCTTATATATATGCATATAACACTAACAAGTTACTAATCTTTGTACATTCACTTGCTAATTCATTCAGTGTTGTGTTGTGCTCCAAGCTTCTTCTTATTCCTTGTGTTGCTTGTTTGCTTCCATAGATCTCAAACTTTAACAATTGGTATCAAAGCAAGTTGTTGCTTCATGTAGGGTGTTGCCAACATCCCTCCAGTCATAGTCTCATAATCACATGAAAATTGGTGAGCATACTCTAGGTGATTAGTATTTCAAAATTGCTTTTCTTTGTGGCATCAAAATTTTGATATGAGCTTGTTTTTACCTCCGAATGCACTATTGCAGCACTTATGCGACCAATTTCATCCTTTGTGCCAAATATATGTATAGGTTTTGCTGCGCCAGTACAAGTGCTTGGAAGTCTACTACAAGTTTAGCATATCTTGGTAGGATGTTATTGCAGCACTTATGCGACATTTCATCCTTTGTGCCAAATATATGTATAGGTTTTGCTGTGCCAGTACAAGTGCTTGGAAGTCTACTACAAGATTAGCATATCTTGGTAGGATGGTTCTGTTCAAGTTCTTGAGATACAGTCATTTATTGCATCAGGGTATTTTGTGGATGGCCATCGTTGAGAGCAATGATGTATTCCATATGTTGGTTATGAGTTGGATGGTATTAATCAACCATTATGGGCATCTATGATGCATCATGTATTGGTAGTAAAAGTACTCTAGAACATTGTGTTGGGTGTTGAAAAACGTTCTATTACAATTGCAAATAGACTGATTGAAGGTGATGCGATAGTGTTGAAAATGATAATCTTGAAATTCTTGTTCGCTGCAATTCTTGCTATACCTACTGTAGAGAAACTTTGTTGGGATGGCAGAGATACTCAGTGTTGGAGTTAGACATCTGCGGAAGCACACGAACAGAACAAGGAAGAAGAAGCTTGGAGCACAACACACAATACTGAATGTATTACCACTAGAATGTACAAAGATAAGTAACCCGTTAGGGTTATAGGCATATATACAAGCTGGGGAAAAAAGCCTCCTAAAGAGGGAAAAAGTGCCTCGATGGTCCAAGTGTGTTCACACACATCACTACCTAAATATATCAACAAATCCCCCCTAGGAGTGATGCGGTGAGCAAGGAGCTGGCACTCATGTATAAGGAAGTTCTAAGCTATGTGGAATCAATCCAAAAAAGGAAGTAAGCCCAAAACTTTGCGGAAAGCTTCAAACTTCTCCCTATGTAGAGCCTTTGGGATAAGGTCTGCAATGTTCTCCTGCATGGGCACATATGCCAAGCCGATCTCTCCAGCAAAGAATCTCTCTCTAACATAATGATAATGCACCTCAATGTGCTTAGTGTGAGAATGGAACACATGGTTCCTCACAACTACCAATGCGCTCTGACTATCAGTGAGGATGGTGGTGGCAGAAGATTGACCAACACCCAAATTAGCCATAAGGTGTTTGAGCCACACACGCTCAACATTCGTTGTGAAAGCTTCCCTATAGTCAGCCTCACAACTGGAAGTGGCCACAGTAGGTTGCTTCTTGCTCAGCCAAGATATGCATGAGCTACCAAGCATGAAGCAAAAACCACTAGTGGACACACGAGTGTCATAACAACCAACCCATTCAAAGTTAGAAAAAGCATGCAAATCTGGCGGTAGTGATCTCCCTTCGAGATAAAACAACCGAAGTAGCCGGTACCACTCAAGTAGCGAAAGATGTGCTTAACCGACTGCCAATGCTTGACACCTGGGCAATGCATAAACCTTCTCATCTATGAGGTAACAAACTGAATATCTGGCCGAGTAATGCATAAGTAAATCAAGCATGCAACATCCTATTGATAGAGAACAACATCAAATGCATCTCCAGCATCATGAAGACTCAATCCTAAACTTGTTTCCATAGGAGTGGAAATAGGTTTACAGTCTTCAAGGCCAAAACGTTGCAATAATGAGTCAATACATTTCATTTGACACAAAGTATTTTGTGTCAAATGATGCAAATGCCTCAAATCAGACATCTCAAATGAGGCATGCAAATCAGCCTTGAAGTAAGCAATGTGCTTCTCATGAGGTCCAGTGAGCAACATGTCATCAACATACACAACAATGATCAGAAGCACATCATTAGCATGCTTAACATATAAGGTGCTTTTAGTTGGACTGTTCTCAAAACCATGTGCAATCAGATAAAGTGCTTTCAGTTGGAATGTTCTCAAAATCATGTGCAATCAGATAGGCTTTTCATACCAAGCACGTTGTGCTTGCTTTAAACCATATAATGCCTTTTTTAACCTGCACACCTAGTTTTCATGGCCTTTCTACACAAAGCCATGGGGATGAAAAACATACACTTCTTCATGCAAGCCACCATTCAAAAATGTTGTTTTAATGTCCAAGTGATGTACATTCCAAACAGGATGAGCTGCAAATGCATAGATGCTACGAACAGTAGTCATTCGATAAGTAGGTGTAAAGGTTTCATCAAAATCAATGCCTCTTTCTTGTGCATAACCCTTTGCAACAAGCCTAACTTTATACCTGTCAATTGTTCCATCAAGTTTATGCTTCAGCTTGTATACCCACTTAGTGCCAATGGCCTTGTTGCCATGAGGGAAGTCAAATAAAGACGATGTACCATTTTTCATGATAGCATCATATTCAAATTGCATTGCAACCATCCAATGTTTAGAATTTTGTGCTTCATCAAACGAAACAGGTTCAGTCTGATCATAGAGACTAGAGTTAGCCATAGCATAGCAATTTGATGCAAAAAAGGCACTATGAGAGCCTGAACGAGTATGATATGACAGAGGTGCATCTAATTTGCTATCACACAAAGTCTGCACCAGCCATTTTGGCATACTTTTCTCGTCCTCAATATCAACTCTGTCATCAAGTGCATCATGGAAATCTGCATCAGAAATCGAATGATCTGCAGCATCACCTGAAACCTTCAAAGACTAAAAAGTTGCCTCATTAGGACTAGCACTAGATTGTCCACCTGTAAAAAGAGGCAGCAAAGTATCATACATGTCTTTGCAGCTAACAAATGTCTCCTTCGTATATGAAAGTAAAGAATGAATAACATCTTCCACAAAAACATCACGGCTAACTAAAATGCATTTAGTCTGTGGATGATGTAGGCGATAGCCTTTGCTTTCAGAACTGTACCCAACAAAAATACATTTTACTGCTTTATCATCGAATTTCTTGCGATGTTGTTCATGCACTAATGCATATGCCAAACAATAAAAACTACATAAATGAGCAATAGATGGCTTGCGACCATGCCAAGCCTCATATGGAGTGATAGACTGCAGTGCTTTAGTGGGACACCTATTAAGTACATATGCTGCACACATGATAACCTCAAGCCAGAAACTATGTGGTAAAGCTAGACTCTTGATCATACACCTCGTCATCTCCATGAGTGACCTGTTCTTCCGTTCAGCAACTCCATTCTGTTGAGGTGTATATGGCACTGTACACTGATGTTTTATCCCATGTTCAGCCAGAAATGCATTAAAGTCGGGAGACATATACTCCCCCTCTTGTTCAAAATAGAGGGTGCTCATTTTACATGCTAATAGATTCTCAACAAAAATCAAGAACTGTTTGAAGCACATGAATACTTCAGACTTTGCTTTGAGTGGATATACCCATACTTGCCTAGAAAAATCATCAGTGAAAGTCACCAAGTAAAGATAGTTTCCAAAAGAAGGTGTCTGCATAGGACGACAGACATCACTATGTACAAGCTGCAATTTTTGAGTAGCCTGAATTGAACCATCTTTTGGAAGCTGCATTTGGCCCAAAACACAGCCTTCACAGACATGTTTTCTTGGTGCCTCAAGTTTGGGCAAGGAGGACACCATTTCAGATTTCTATAGGCATAACAAACTAGCAAAATTCAGATGACCAAAGTGTGCATGACAAAGCTTTGCATTTGACATAGCCTCAAAATCATGTACTGCACATGCTGAATCATTCATAGATTTTTCATAGTCTATGAGCTTATACAACCCATGTCATAAAATACAAGAAGCAATAATCATGTTGCCATTTGACAGATCATAAACTGTACATCAATCATCAATAAATTTTACAACCAAGCCAATCTTGGCTAATGTAGAAACTAATAACAGATTTTTCTTGATCCCTGACACACATAAAGCATCCAGCAAAGTGAAAGAACTACCATCAACAGTGGTTAGAATGATCTTACCAACTCCCATGACAGGATAAGAGGAGTTGTTGGTGCATCTGATAGTATTCCTTGTAGGGGTAGACTTGAGTGAAGTGAAGAAATTGCGATGTGAGGTAATATGTTTGGTTGCCCCACTATCAAAGCACCAAACATCTGAGTCTACTGCAGACATACACTGTTCAAGAGAAGATGGGTCAAAACTACAAATAGTAGTAAATGCCATTCTTCATTCTGCACAAGATTAGCAGAGTTTGTTTTTGGTGTAGAGGCCTCTGCAACAACCATTCCAACCTCTTTTTTCTTTGCCTCTTTTGGAGGCAGTTTTGGGAAGTTCTTTATGACATGATTGTTTCCTTTACAGTGCATACAAAAGAATTTTTGCTTTTCTGATTTCTTGTCATCTTTTTCTTCCTTATTCGAATGTGGAGCATTTGCAAATTTCTGCTTACTAGTAGATGAGCTTCATTTTCCTTTGCCCTTTTTACTAGCCAAGAAAGCTTGATCTGCAACATGCATAATGGACCTGTTATGCCTAGACTAATCTTCTTAATAACAGAACAAAGATTAACTCCTCAAATGACAAGGCATTTGGATTGACTTTCATCATCAAATGAAGAGTAGAAGCAAAACACTGATATGAATAAGGAAGACCATTCAAAACAATATGCACAAGTGAGCTATCTGGTATAACTTCATCAGCAGAAATCAACTGTTCCTTCAAGTCTTTGATCTTTGTTAGAAAACTGTCCATAGAATCACCTTCAGTCATTGCTCACTCTCCAACTATTTTCGGAGGTAAGCAACATGAGCTTGTTTGTACAATGTGGTAAGTGTATCCCAAGCATCCTTAGCTATCCTGCAAGAGTGAATGT
Source organism: Ceratopteris richardii (assembly GCA_020310875.1). NCBI lineage: Eukaryota > Viridiplantae > Streptophyta > Polypodiopsida > Polypodiales > Pteridaceae > Ceratopteris > Ceratopteris richardii. Next base: position 54,425,924 of record CM035429.1, read on the forward strand.
GAGGAATAATGGCATGTTTGACAGATAAAGCTATCAATGCATGTGCTTGAGCATCTTTTCCATACCAACAAATTTGCTCTAGAGTAGGTGTAGTAGAAACCGCAACATGAATAGGAATCTGAAGAATATTAGCATCTTCAACGCCATCTACATCAGCTTCAATACTTGTATTTGCAGGTGTAATATGACATATTTCAACACCTTGGACAATGTTCCATAGTCCTTTTGCAACCAATACATGTCACATCATATAAGCCCACAATGGGTAATTGTTACCATCCAACTTATCCTCAATAGCCAACATACAGAATACATCACTACTTTCAACCATGGCAATTGACTAAAATACCCTGATGCAGAAAAATGACTATATTTGAAAAAGTTGAACATAACTACCCTGACGACTTCTATTGAACCTGTAGCAAACTTCGAGATGCTTATATTAGCGAACCAAAACCTATATCTATCTTTGGCACAAAAAGATGCAATAACCTACAGAAGCTTTGCAATAGTGCATTCGGAGGCCGAAACGAGCTCAGATCGTGATTTCGACACTATATACCAAAAGTTGTTTTGATCTCCTAATCACCCTGAGTATGCTCACCAAATTTCATGTGATTCTGAGACTATGACTGGACGGTGTTGATGATGCCCTAGATGAAGCGGTGACCTGCTCTGATACCAATTTTTGGAGTTAGACATCTGCGAAAGCACGCGAACAAAGCACGAAGAAGAAAAATCTTAGAGCACAACACACAATACTGAATGTATTACCACTAGAATGTACAAAAATAAGTAACCCATTAGGGCTATAGGCGTATATACAAGGCGAGGGAAAAAAACTTCCTAAAGAGGGAAAAAAGTGCCCCGACAATCGAATTGTCTTCATACACATCACTACCTAAATATATCAACACTCAAGCACATCCATTGATAGATTTGTTTGCCAAATGTGCCATTATCCCTCACATTCACTCTTGCAGAACATCAAAGGATGCTTGGGATGCACTTACCACTTTATACGAGGTAAGAAATGAAGGATATTCTATGGAAATTTGTTTGAAAAAGATCATATATTTGAAGGAGAAATTGATTTTTGTTGATGGTCTTGCTAGATAGTTCACCTGTGTAGACTATTGTTAACGATCTTCCAGATTCATATCAGAGTTTTACTTCTACTCTTTGATTGATGACGAAAGGAAATTCAAATGCTTTAACATCTGAGGAGTTAGTCTCTGTTTTGTTGTAGTAAGATCAATCCAAGCAAAAAAAGTTCATTACGTGTGTTTGTGGTCAAGCTTTCCTAGCTAATGAGAAGGGCAAAGGTAAATGGAGCTCATCTACTAGTAAACAAAAATTTTCTAATGCCACAAAATTGAAGAAGGAAGACAAAGATGAGAAGAAAACAGAAAAGTAAAAACAATTTTGCAAATACTTTTAAGGAAAATAATCATGTTGGAGATAGACGTCTTTGGAAGCACGCGAACAGCACAAGGAAGAAGAAGAAGCTTGGAGCACAAACACACAATACTGAATGTATTACTAGAGAATGTACAAAGATAAGTAGCCCATTAGGGCAATAGGCGTATATACAAGCCGGGGGAAAAAAACCTCCTAAAGAGGGAAAAAAGTGCCCCGACGGTCCTAGAGTGTTCACACACATCACTACCTAAATATATCAACAAATCCCCCCTGGGAGTGATGCGGTGAACAAGGAGCTGGCACTCATGTATAAGGAAGTGCCAAGCTATGTGGAAATCACTCCACAAAAGGAAGTAAGCCCAAAGCTTTGCGGAAAGCTTCAAACTTCTCCCTAGGCAGAGCCTTCGTGAAAAGGTTTGCAATGTTCTCGTGCGTGGGCACATATGCCAAGCTGATCTCCCCAGCAGAGAACCTCTCCCTGACATAGTGATAATGCACCTCAATGTGCTTAGTGCGAGCATGGAACACAGGGTTCCTCGCAACTGCCAATGCGCTCTGACTGTCAGTGAAGATGGTGGTGGCAGAAGACTGGCCAATACCCAAATCAGCCATAAGGCGTCTGAGCCACACACACTCAACAGTCGCTGTGAAAGCTGCCCTATACTCAGCCTCACAACTGGAAGTGGCCACAGTAGGCTGCTTCTTGCTCAACCAAGATATACATGAGCTACCAAGCATGAAGCAAAAACCACTGGTGGACACACGAGTGTCATAGCAACCAGCCCAATCTGAGTCAGAAAAAGCATGCAAATCTGGCGGTAGTGATCCCCCCTTGGGATAAAACAACCCAAGTAGCCGAGTACCACTCAAGTAGCGAAAGATGCGCTTAACCGATTTCCAATGCGTGACTCCTAGGCAATGCATAAACTTGCTCATCTGTGAGACAGTAAACTGAATATCTGGTCGAGTAATGCATAAGTAAATCAAGCATCCAACAGCCTGCTGATAGAGAACAGCATCAAATGCATCTCCAGCATCATGAAGACTCAATCGTAAACCTGTCTCCATAGGAGTGGCAATAGGCTTACAGTCTTCAAGGCCAAAACGCTGCAATAATGTGTCAATATATTTCGTTTGACACAAAGCCATTCCACCATCAACGTGCATAAACTGAATGCCCAAATAGTGATGCAAAGGCCCCAAATCAGACATCTCAAATGAGGCATGCAAATCAGCCTTAAAATCAGCAATATGTGTCTCAATAGGACCAGTGAGCAGCATGTCATCAACATAGACAACAATGATCAGAAGCACATCATTAGCACGTTTAACATATAAGGTGCTTTCAGTTGGACTGTTCTCAAAACCATGTGGAATCAGATAGGCATGTATCTTCTCATACCAAGCATGTGGTGCTTGTTTTAAACCATATAATGCCTTCTTTAACCTGCAAACCTGGTTTTCATGCCCTTTCTACACAAAGCCACGGGGCTGAAAAACATACACTTCTTCATGCAAGTCACCATTCAAAAATGTTGTTTTAATGTCCAACTGATGTACATTCCAACCATGATAGGCTGCAAGTGCACAAATGCTCCGAACAGTAGTCATACGGCATGTAGGTGCAAAGGTCTCATCAAAATCAATGCCTGTCTCCTGTGCATAACCCTTTGCAACAAGCCTAGCCTTATACCTGTCAACTGTACCATCAGGTTTACGCTTCAGCTTGTATACCCACTTAGTGCCAATGGCCTTCTTGCCAGGAGGCAAGTCACATAAAGACCATGTACCATTCTTCATTATAGCATCATATTCAGATTGCATAGCAGCCATCCAATTTTCTGAATTTTGTGCTTCATCAAAAGAAACAGGCTCATTCTCATCACAGAGACTAGATGCAGCCATAGCATAGAAATCTGATGCAAAGGAGGCACTATGAGAGCCTGAACGAGTACTATATGACAAAGGTGCATCTAATTTGCTGTCATGCAAAGTCTGCACCAGCCATTTTGGCATAGTTTTTGCCTGCTCAATATCAGCTCTCTCATCAATAAGTGCATCATGTAAATCTGCATCAGAAATGGAATGATTTGCATCATCATATGAAACCTGCAAAGGGTGAGAAGTTGCCTCATTAGGACCAGCACTAGCCTGTCCACCTGTAAAAAGAGGCATCAAAGTATCATACATGTCTTTGGAGCTAACAGATGTCTCCTTAGTACATGAAAGCAATGGCTGAATAGCATCTTCCACAAAGACAACATCACGGCTAACCAGAATGCGTTTAGTCTGTGGATGATACAGACGATAGCCTTTACTTTCAGAACTGTACCCAACAAAAATACATTTTACTGCCTTATCATCCAATTTTCTGCGATGTTGTTCAGGCACTAATGCATATGCCAAACAACCAAAAACACGCAGATGAGCAACAGATGGCTTGCGGCTTCTTCCTGCACAAGATTTGAAGACTCTGTTTTTGGTGTAGAGGCCTCTGCAACAACCATTCCAGTCTCTTTCTTCTTTGCCTCTTTAGCAGCCAGTTTTGGACAGTTCTTTATAATATGATCATTTCCTTTACAGTACTTGCAGAACAATTTCTGCTTTTCTAATTTCTTCTCATCTTTATCCTGGTTCTTCGATTGTGCAGCATTTGCAGATTTCTGCTTACTAGTAGAAGAGCTCCATTTTCCTTTGCCCTTCTGACTAGCCATAAAAGCTTGACCTGCAACACGCATAATGGACCTGTTCTGCCTGGATTGATCTTCCTGCAACAGAACAGAGATTAATTCCTCAAATGACAAGGCATTCGGATTGCCTTTCATCATCAATCGAAGAGTAGAGGCAAAACTCTGATATGAATCAGGAAGACCATTCAGAACGGTCTTCACAAGTGAGCTATCTAGTATAACCTCATCAGCAAAAATCAATTGTTCCTTCAGGTCTTTGATCTTTGTAAGAAAACTGTCCATAGAATCACCTTCATTCATGTGCTTACTCTCCAACTGTTTTCGGAGGTAAGCAACACGAGCCTCATTCCTAGCCTGGTACAAAGTGGTAAGTGTATCCCAAGCATCCTTTGCTGTTCTGCAAGAGCGAATGTGAGGAATAATGGCACGTTTATAGACAAAGCTATCAATGCATGTGCCTGGGCATCTCTGCCATCCCAACGAATCTGCTCTGCAGTAGGTGCAACAGAAACAGCAACGCGAACAGGAATGTGTGGAATATCATCTTCGACACCATCTTCATCAGCTCCAACACCTGTATTTGCAGTACCTGTCGTTACAGGTGTAACAGGACGTCTTTCAACACCCTGCACAATATTCCACAATCCTTTTGCAACCAGTACATGTCGCATCATATAAGCCCATAATGGGTAGTTGGTACCATCCAACTTATCCTCAACAACCAACATACGGAATACATCACTGCTTTCAGCCATGGCCGATGAATAAAATACCTTGATGCAGAAAATTGACTGTATCTCAAAAAGTTGAACAGAACTGCCCAGATGAGTTCTGCTAGACCTATAGCAGACTTCGAGACGCTTAAACTGGCGAACAAAAACTGGTATATACCTTTGCCACAAAAGGACAAAATAGCCTGCACAAGCACTGCGATAGTGCGTTCGGAGGCCGAAACGAGCTCAGATCTCGATTTCGGCACCACAGAGCGAAGCCGTTTTGATCTCGGAAACACCTTGAGTATGCTCACCAAATTTCGTGCGAATCTGAGACTGCAAATGGAGGAGTGTTGACGGCGCCCTAGAAGAAGCGACGACCTGCTTTGATACCAATTGTTGGAGATAGACGTCTTCGGAAGCACGCGAACAACACAAGGAAGAAGAAGAAGCTTGGAGCACAAACACACAATACTGAATGTATTACTAGAGAATGTACAAAGATAAGTAGCCCATTAGGGCAATAGGCGTATATACAAGCCGGGGGAAAAAAACCTCCTAAAGAGGGAAAAAAGTGCCCCGGCGGTCCTAGAGTGTTCACACACATCACTACCTAAAGATATCAACAAATCATGTCTTAAAGAGTTGTCCGAAATTGGCTGCAAAAGAGCCAAAGAGAGAGGTGGGAACAGTTGTTGCAGGGGCCTCTACAACTAAAACAAAGTCTGCTAATCTTGTTTAGAATGAGGAATGGGTATTTACTACTCTATGCAGCTATTATCCATCTTCACATGAGCAATGTTTGTCTGCAATAGACTGAGATGTTTGGTACTTTGATAGTGGGGCAACCAAACATATTACCTCGTAGTAGAATGTCTAGTCAACCCCTACAAAGAAGATTATCACATGCACTAATAAATCCTCTTATCTTGTAATGGGCGTTGGTAAGATCATTCCGACTACTAGTAATGGTAGTTCTTTCACATTGTCAAATGCTTTATATGTACTAGGGATCAAGAAAAATATATTGTCAGTTTCAGCATTAGCCAAGATTGGGTTGGTTGTCAAAATGTTTTATGATAGATGTACAGTTCATGGTCTCTCAAATGGTTATGTTATTATTGCTTATGGCATTTTATATCGTGGGCTACATAAGCTCATAGTCTATGCAAAATTTGTGAATGGTTCAAAATGTGCAATTCAAAATTCTCAGGCTATCTTAGATGAAAAGCTTTGGCATGCATGCTTTGGACGTTTGAATTTTGCTAGTTTGCTACAATTGCAAAAACATGAAACGGTATCCTCTCTATCCAAACTCAAGGGCTGATATAGAGGAGGCAAAAACTATGCTTAAATAGGTGGTAGAGACTTTGAGAGATAGCAAATTAGATGCATCTTTGTCATATTGTACTTGTTCAAGCTCTCATAATGCTTCCTTTGCATGAGATTGCTATGCAATGGCTTCCCTAGTCGTTGTGATGAGAATGAGCCTACTTCTTTTGCTGAAGGGTAAAATTAAACAAATTGGATGACTGCTATGCAATTAGAGTATGATGCTATTATGAAGAATGGTACCTGGTCTTTATGTGATTTGCCTCCAAGCAAAAAGGCCATTGTCACTAAATGGGTATACAAGCTAAAACATAAACCTCATGGAATAGTTGGAAGGTATAAGGCTAGACTTGTTGAAAAAGGTTGTGCCCAAGATAGAGGCATTGATTTTGATGATACCTTTGCACCCACATGCCAAATGAACACCGTTCATAGCATCTATGCACTTGCAGCTCATCATGGTTAGAATGTACATTTGTTGGACATTAAAACTGTATATCTGAATGATTATTTACATGAAGAAGTGTATGTATTTCAACCCTATGGTTTTATGCAGAAAAGGCATTAAAACAAAGTGTGTAGGCTGAAAAAGGCATTATATGGTTTCAAGCAAGTACCACGTGCTTGTTATGAAAAGATACATGCCCACTTATTTGCACATGGTTTTCAGAACACTCCAATTGAGAGCACCTTATATGTTAAGCTTGTATATGTACTTCTTATCATTGTTATGTATATTGATGACATGCTACTCAGTGGTCCTAATGAGAAGCATATTGCTGAATTTACGACTGATTTGCATGCCTTTTTTGAGATGCAAGATTTGAGGCATTTGCATCATTCCTTGAGCATTCATTTTATGCAAGTTGATGGGGGAATAGATTTGTGTCAAAAAAATATATTCACACATTATTGTAGTGTTTTGGCCTTGAAGATTGCAAACCTATTGCCACTCCTATGGAGACAGGTTTACGATTGAACTTTCATGATGCTAGAAATGCATTTGATGTTTCTCTCTATCAACAAGCAGTTGGATGCTTGATTTGCTTATGCATAACTCGTCTTGATATTCAGTTTGTTGTCTCTCAGATGAGTAGGTTTATGCATTGCCCAAGTGTGAAGCATTGGCATGCGGTTAAGCATATCTTTCACTACTTGAGTGGTACATGGCTACTTGGATTGTTTTATCTCAAGGGGGAATCATTAGCACAAGATTTACATGCTTTTTTTTACTTGAGTGTCTGCAAGTGATTTTTGCTTCTTGCTTGGTAGCTCATGCATATCTTGGTTGAGCAAGAAGCCTATTGAGGCCACTTCTAGTTGTGAGGTTGAGTGTGTGTGGCTTAGATGCCTTTTGGTTGATTTGGGTGGGTCATTGCCACCACCATCTTCACTGATAATCCAAGCACATAGCGTTCTCTACTGGATAGATCAATTTGGCATATGTGCGCACATAGGATAACATTGCAAACCTTTTCACAAAGGCTCTACCTAGGGAGATGTTTGAAGATTTCTGCAAAGCTTTGGGCTTACTTTCTCTTGTGGAGTGATCTCTTTCCACATTCCTTATACATGAGTGTGAACTCCTTGTTCAGTGCATCACTCCCAAGGGGGATTTGTTGATATAATTTGGTAGTGATGTGTGTGAACACACTTAGGATTGCCAGTGCACTTTTTTCCTTCTTTAGGAGGTTTTTTCCCTTGGCTTGTATATATTCATATAACCCTAATGATTTATTTATCTTTGTACATTCATTTGGTACTTCATTCAGTGTTGTGTTGTGCTCCAAGCTTCTTCTTCCTTGTGTTGTTGGTATTCGTTTGAAGACCTCAAACTCCAACGATCCTTTACTCAAGATGAGTGACTATAAAGATATACTGGAACAAGAAGATAAATTAGATGGAATGTCTAACTATCTAATGTGGAGTTATGTGATGATGAATTTGTTACTTTCCAAGGACTTGTGGAACATTGTCAATGGCAAGTACCCTAGAACAAGACAAGCAGAGGAAGAAGTGGCTTCTTCATCCAAGAGGGTTGCTACCCCAATTAATGCCTGATAAGTTGAAGAGGACGAAGAGGATTTACATCTTCATCCACATATAGAAGGAGACAAATGTAGATTCAGCCTTTAGAAGTGCAATCTAGATGGGATTCAATAGATGCACAAGCACTCTCATTTATTGCTATGGGAGTCAAGAGGCATATTATTCCACAAATTAGGTCATGCCGAATCTCTCATCAAGCTTGGTTGGAATTAGAAAATCTCTATCAAAGCAGGAACCCTATTAGGAAAGCTCACCTCATGAGATAATTAGCGAATACAAGGATGAAAGGTGATGAATCAGTTCATTCACATATTCTGAAGGTCAAAGACTTAAGAGATCAGCTACTTAATGTTGGTATTATAATATATGATGATGAGATGATGAATACTCTCATAAATTCACTTCCATCTACTTATAGCTAATTTGCTACTTCTTTCTCTCTCTTCTCGAAAAGAGTTATAGAAATATCATTTGATGAGCCGCAATTCCTATTACTTCAAGATGAAGACCACCAGAAGGTTATGGAAGAGAATGATGAAGCCATGGTATCATCATCTAAAGGGAAGAAGAAGAAGGAGACAACAAAGAAGGAGAAGAAGATTCAACAAATTAAGAAGGAAAGTAATGCTTCTACTTCAAATTCTTCAACTACTTCTACTACATATATCTCCAATACTTCTACAACTCCAAAAGAGAAGTCGGCTTCTACCACATCGACCTCAAAGAAAGGAATATGCCAATATTGCAAGAAACCTTGGCATACCATAACAAAATGCAAAAAGAAGGATTCTTTTGCATTCTGTTATGCAAAAATAATGTTGAAGAAAACTCAAAGCCTAAGTATTCAAATGAAGAATCATATGCTTGTATCAGTATAAAAGAGACAACCTTTGATCAAGAAGCATTACATATAGCCTCATAAAATCCCTTGATATTTGATTCTAGTGCTACTAAGCATATGATATGTTGTAAGAAGTTATTTTCTACCCTTACTAACTCAAGAGGAACAAGGGTGACCATAGCACATGGTCATGATCTAGGTATTTAAGGTGTTGGAGAAGTAAACCTAAAATCTAGAGCAAGAGGAAGCTTCACTATTTCAAATAATCTATATGTACAAAAAATGAATAAGAATTTGGTATCCATCTCTACTTTCTTGTCAGATGGTTACAGGGTCATCTTAAAGAAATATTCATGCAAGATCCTCACTCTGAGTGAGGAGCACTATCTTTTGCAAGGAGAAAACAAAAGTGGAATGTTTGTACTATCCAAAACTATTCATGCAAATCTTGTTAGGTATTCTAAACCTAAGAAGAATATGAAATTAGGACATGTTAGATTTGGTCATATAAGTTATACAACTCTCAAGTACATTAAATATCAATGTATGGTGGAGAGACTTCTCCCTTTTGCTTTACCAAATGATGTAGAAGCATGTGAAGAATGTCTTGAAGGAAAGTTTCATAAGCTATCTTATAAGAAGAATGGATACATCACAACTACAAAAAAATATCGATTAATGCAACATAGAGACTAATTTCTATATATTTTGCATGAAAAACTTGCAATTAGATAAACTTACAGATACAAAACAAATTTTAGGTGATCTCTGTGAATAATCTTACCTTGTTTTGAAGCTCTCTACTTTAACACATGAACTACAATCAATATTGCTTCTACCCAAAAGCCTTATGAAAGGTTTGTATGATGCAACATGGAGACTACTCTATCCAGAATAGTTATATTCATTCTCTTAGCTAAAAAATTTTGTATTGGGGTATAATGAGTTGTAAACTCTCTACAAATTCCTCTAGATTGACAGAAAAGGCTGAATTCATGTAAGGTATACTCATCAGCATTGCCTAAATGTAAAGCCTCCAACTTGGTTCCTTTTTCGATCTCAACTGAAGCAAGCCATTTTGTAAAAGTAGGGAACACCTTATCCTTCGATTTGATAGGAGAACCACCTAATGACCTTGTGGGCATATGACCACACACATCAGTATGAATGAGATCTAAAAGGCTAAATTGAAGAGTCAATATGCATCTTATGCACATTCCTAGTTTGATTTCCATGTTGACAATGCTCACAAAAGGGAAAATTAGAGAAAGATAACAGAGGTAAACCTCTTTTTTCTTTGCGTCTTTTGCAGCCAGTTTTGGACAATTCTTTATGACATGATCATTTGCTTTATAGCACTTGCAAAACAATTTTTGCTTTTCTGTTTTCTTTTCAACAGAATGGAGTTGCTGAATGGAAGAATAGGTCACTCATGGAGATGGCAAGGTGTATGGTCAAGAGTCAGGCTTTACTAGCTTGAGGCTGTTATGTGTGTAGTATATGTACTTAAGAGGTATCCCACTAAAGCCCTGCAATCTATCAGTCCATATGAGGCTTGGCATGGTCACAAGCCATCTATTGCCCATATGCATGTTTTTAGTTGTTTGACATATGAATTAGTGCTTGAAAAACAACACAGAAAATTGGATGATAGAACAGTGAAACTTATTTTTGTTGGGTACAGTTCTAAAAGCAAAGGCTATCGTCTTTATCATCCACAGACTAAACGCATTTTGGTTAGTCATGATCTTGTTTTCATGGAGACATTACTTTCATGTACTAAGGAGACATTTGTTAGCTCCAAAGACATGTATGACACCTTGTTGCCTCTTTTTATAGGTGGACAATCTAGTGTTGGTCCTAATGAGTCAACTTCTCAGCCTTTATAGGTTTCATGTGATGATGCAGATCATTCCATTTTGAATGTAGATTTACATGATGCACTTATTGATGAGAGAGCTGATATTAAGGAGGCAAAAACTATGCCAAAATGGCTGGTGCAAATTTTGCGTGATAGCAAATTAGATGCATCTCTATCATATCGTACTCGTTCAGGCTCTCATAGTGCCTCCTTTGCATCAGATTTCTATGCCATGCCTGCCTCTAGTCTCTGTGATGAGATTGAGCTTGTTTCATTTGATGAAGCACAAAATCCTGAACATTGGATGGCTACAATGCAATCTAAATATGATGCTATCATGAAAAATGGTACCTGGTCTTTGTGTGACTTGCCTCTTGACAAGAAGGCCATTGGCACTAAGTGGGTATACAAGTTGAAGCGTAAGCCTGATGGAACAGTTGACATGTATAAGGCTAGGCTTGTTGCAAAGGGTTATGCTCAAGAAAGAGGCATTGATTTTGATGAGACATTTGCTCTTACTTGTCGAATGACTACTGTTCATAGCATTTGTGCACTTGCAGCTCATCATGGTTGGAATGTATATCAGTTGGACATTAAAATTGCATTTTTGAATGGGTGATTTGCATGAAGAATTGTATGCTTTCCACCCTCGTGGCTTTGTGCAGAAAGGGCATGAAAACCAGGTGTGCAGGTTAAAGAAGGCATTATATGGTTTGAAGAAAGCACCACATGCTTGGTATGAAAAGATACATGCCTATCTGATTGCACATGGTTTTGAGAACAATCCAATTGAAAGCACCTTATATGTTAAGCATGCAAATGATGTGCTTTTGATCATTGTTGTGTATGTTGATGGCATGTTGCTCATTGGTCCTCATGAGAAGCATATTGCTGATTTTAAGGCTGATTTGCATGCCTCCTTTGAGATGTTTGATTTGGGGCATTTGCATCACTATTTGGGCATTTAGTTAATGCACGTTGATGGTGGAATAACTTTGTGTCGAATGAAATATATTGACTTATTATTACAGCATTTTGACCTTGAAAACTGTAAACCTATTGCCACTATCTATGGAGAAAGGTTTACGATTGAGTCTTCATGATGTTGGAGATGCATTTGATGCTATTCTCTATCAATAGGCTATTGGATGCTTGATTTACTTATGCATTACTCGGCCAAAGATTTACTTTCCTATCTCATAGATGAGCAGGTTTATGCATTGCTGATGTGTCAAGCATTGGCAGGCAGTTAAGCGCATCTTTCGCTACTTGAGTGGTACTTGACTACTTGGATTGTTTTATCCCAAGGGGGGATCACTACTACCACATTTACATGCTTTTTTTTATTCTGATTGGGCTAGTTGCTATGACACTCGTGCCCACTAGTTGTTTTGGCTGAGGTTGAGTATAGGGTAGCTTTCACAGCGACTGTTGAGTGTGTGTGGTTCAGATGCCTTATGGCTGGTTTGGGTGTTGGTCAATCTTCTGCCACCACCATCTTCATTGACAGTCAGAGTGCATTGGTAGTTGCGAGGAACCCTATGCTCCATGCTTGCACTAAGCACATTGAGGTGCACTATCATTATGTCATGGAGAGGCTCTCTCCTGGAGAGATCAGCTTGGCATATTCAAATTTGATGATAGTCACTCTTCAAATCTATCTTATTGAATATAATGTCTCTATCTAGAGCCTTCAAGAGATTGATACTTTGTGGCATTGTGTATTGATGCTTGATTTTTTTCCTTTTTTAATTAAGTCTCTATAGTTAATGCACATTCAAAACAAGCCATCCTTCTTTATTTTAGTAAAAGTATTCATGCTAGAACAGGAAAATAACTAGGTCTATTCAGTCCCTTTTTTAGGTATTCATCCATAATCTTAACAACCTCTACATACTCTTATGCTCTCATCTTGTACGACTACTTGGAAATTGAAGTAGATTATGGAATGAGTTCAATTTTATGTTTAAATTCCATGCAAGATGATAAACTAAAAGGTATTCTCACTTGAGGTCATAATGTGTGTTGCATATATATTCAACAAGTGTCCTCCAAAAGCATTATAATCTATAACTCCTTATGCTTAGCATGGCCGCAACCCATCTGATTCTCATCTGCATGTGTTTGGGTTGTTTGGTGTATGCATTAGTGCATGAGCAAGAACATAGGAAACTGGATGATAAGGCTGTGAAATGTATTATTGTTGGGTACAATTAAAAGATTAAAGATTATTGCCTATATTACCCATAACTTAAACACATTAAAGTTAGCCGTGATGTAGTTTTTATGGAGGATATTGCAAATTACTTTCATGTATCAAGGAGATATCAATGAGCTCAAAGGATGTGTATGATACATTATTGCCTCTTTTCATTGGAGGATAGTCAAATGAATCTCCCAGTGAGGCAACCTCTTGACCTATGCAAAGTTTGAATGAGAATGCATATCATTCCATTTTTGATGTAGATATTCATGATGCACTTACTGATGAGAGAGGAGATATGGATGAGGTAATATCTCTCACAATGGTCGATGCAAACTTTGAGAGATAGTAAGTTAGATGCATCTTTGCCTTATTCTACTCGCTCAAGCTTCAATGTTGATCCCTTTGCATTTGATTTTTATGAAATGGTTATTTTTTCCAGATTTTAGTTTGTCAATTATACAGTGGTTGATTTTACTCCTTGACACACTTATTGGTGTGAACACATAAATTCTCACATAATCCTTTTGGTTCATCATTGTTGTTCATTGATCCAATTTTCAAGGGAGACTTTGCCAAACTTTTCCAAGAATCGGACACTTGATCATCCTTTTTTTTTAGCCTTAGTGATGTTTGGGCTATTCTAGCTCTATTATCATTCTATTTAGTTCTCTATCATCATGACATTTGACATCTCAAGCACATCTCATGGATTAGGGTCTAGTGCCAGTGTTCTCAAGAGGAGCTATAACTTGATGAGCAAAGACCATTTCGAGTCTTGGAATTTCGATGACACAAACTTTTCTCTATGGAAGAATCAAATTAAAGATGTGGGATTCAAAGAAGGCAATGGAAGCCAATAAATTGACACTTGATAGTACTTTGCCTAGTGAGGGCCTTATGGATGATTCTCTTTTCCCACATGGCTTCAAGACTATGGTGCTTCTTTCCATCTAACACCACATAGAGAATGGTTCTCTATGTATGCAACAAATCCTCCTGATACCATGAGACGTGGTGACTCTTACCACTGTGAAGTTGTCGAGACTGGAGATGTGGTTTTCTAGTTCATTGATCATTCAAAATACACTATGCATAATGTACACCATGTACCTCATTTATCATGTGGTTTGATGTCAGTTGGTCAACTTGATGACCTTGGTTACAAAGTGGTTTCCTATGCTTAGTCCTTTCGCATATCCAAGGGCAATATGGTTATTGCAAAAGAAAGTGAATTTGTCTCACTTTATCTTTGTTTGTATCACATAAAGAACACTTATTAAACAACCTATGGCTTCTATTTAGCATCCCATTTGGGCCACATATCTCGTAGTGGAATGAAAAATCTTTCTTGTTCTGACTACTTATCTATGTAATCTTTCTCTAATTTTTCATTTTGTGAATATTGTCAAGATGGAAAGCAAACCAGGAATGTGCATAAGACACACATTGAATCTTCAATTCAACCTTTTGATTTCCTCTATACAAATGTGTATTGTCCTATGCTCACAAGTTCATTAGGTGGTTTTATTTACTTTGTCACTTTCATAGATGATGCTACTAGGAAAGTCTAGGTATATCCTATCAAATTGAAGGATGAGTTGTCCCTACTTTTAGAAAATGGCTTGCTTCAATTGAGACTGAAGAAGGAACCAAGCTCAATGTTTTATGTTGAGATCATGTAGATTTGTATATACCTCACATGAATTCAGCATTTTCTATTAATCTAGAGGAATTCATAGAGAGTTGATAGTTCCTTATAGCCCAATACTCAATGATGTAGTTGAGAAGATGAATCGAAATAATTCGCATAGATTAGTTTCTATGTTGCATAATGTAAGACTTTCACAAGACTTTTAGGCACAAGCAATATTGAATGTAGTTCTTATGATTATGATCATCTTCGATTTTTGGGTGTGAAGCATATGTTCATAATCCAAGAATCTTAGACAAAAGCTGGACCATAAGTCAAAGGCATGCATTTTTCTTGGATATGGTTGAGAAGGAGACTTGGGATATCACCTATGGTATCCTAAAACACGGTTAGTGATCAAAAGTAGTATGTCATTTTCAATGAACCTAAGATGCATAAATAACCCATTAAGGAGGTTGAAGTGAGAAGAGTGGTGTTTGAGGATACTAGTCTTCCAGTTAGCATGCATAAGAATGCTACACATGGGGATGCTCAAAGCAATGCCAAATCAGATCAGCTTGCAAATGTTCCTGTTCAATAACCATGGAGACGTTTTGCATGTGTCTTGCATCCACCTGATAGATATGTTCTAGCTTTGGATTATGTTATGCTAACAGATGCTGGTGATCCTTCTTGCTACAAAGAGGCTATGCAGATAGAGGATCATGTCAAGTGGGAGCGTGCCATGAAGATTGAATTGGATTCTATTCACAATAATGGTATTCGGGATTTAGCACCTTTGCCAAAGGGCAAGAAAGCTTTATCATGCAAAAGGGTATATAAGCTAAAATTTGTTGATATATTTAGGTAGTGATTTGTGTGAACACTCTAGGACTCA
This sequence comes from Ceratopteris richardii, assembly GCA_020310875.1. Classification (NCBI taxonomy): domain Eukaryota; kingdom Viridiplantae; phylum Streptophyta; class Polypodiopsida; order Polypodiales; family Pteridaceae; genus Ceratopteris; species Ceratopteris richardii. Next base: position 54,441,566 of record CM035429.1, read on the forward strand.
CGGGGCACTTTTTTCCCTCTTTCAGAGGTTTTTTTCCCCCCGTCTTGTGTATGCACCTATTGCCCTAATGGGTTACTTATCTTTGTACATTGTAGTGGTAATACATTCAATATTGTGTGTTGTGCTTCAAGCTTCTTCTTCTTCCTTGTGTGCTATTCATGCGCTTCCATAGACGTCTAACTCCAACAATTGGTATCATAGTAGGTTGTCCCTTCATCTAGGGCATTATCGACACCCCTCCAGTCATAGTCTCAGAATCACACAAAATTTGCTGAGCATACTCATGGTGATTAGGAGATCGAAACAACTTTGTTAAATAGTGCCAAAATCACGATTTGAGCTCGTTTCGGCCTTCGAATGCACTATCATAGTGCTTGTGTAGGCTATTTTATCTTTCTGTGCCAAAGATATATATAGGTTTCGGTTCGCCAGTATAATCATCTCAAAGTCTTCCACAGGTTTAGCAGAACTCATCAATGTAGTTCTGTTCAACTTTTTCAAATACATTCATTTTTTTGCATCACAGTATTTTAGTCAGTGGCCATGGCTGAAAGCAATGATGTATTCCATATGTTGTCTGTTGAGGATAAGCTAGATGGTACCAATTACCCTTTGTGGGCTTATATGATGCAACATGTATTGGTTGCAAAAGGACTGTGGAACATTGTGCAGGGTGTTGAAAAACGTCCTATTACACCTGCAAATAGAGGTATTAGGAACCGAATTCTATGAACATAATCCTAGAAAAGATCTTAGAGAAAAGAGAGAGTGATTGAGGAATCATTATGTTCTAGAAATTTTAGTTTGTTGCATAGGACTTCCGCTTAGGATGCTAATTGGGAATCATTAACATTGGTTCATGTGAATAACCTAGCTTCCATGAATGACTCCAACTCTCCACCTAACCTATCATTCAATAGATTTAGGGAACTAATCATTACCACTAGAGTAACTGGAGTCCATATATGAATGTGGAATCTCCATCACTGCTTTGACACCTTCCACTAGATTCTACCTTCCACTTGCTTTAAGTCTCTTTGAAGTCAAGTTAACTCACATTAACTTGAGTGGAAAGTATGGTAAAAATGAAAAATGTGGATTAAATATCCCTCTTTAATTCTTTATTTTGTTATATGTGGATTGGGCATTCATAGTACCAACATGTGAACTAGATAGAGCCTAAGTATCTTAAACCAACACTTGAATTTTCTTTTAGATAAATGAAACTTTAATAAGGTTGAATAAAACATCTAACTTAGATATTTCCATTGTGGTCCATGTCTAATCAACATCCATTGGCCTCTTTACCAAGTAGAGGAGTAAGACGTCCATTTCAAGCTTTAATATCCTGAGAGAATGTAGATAAGAAGAGTTATGTCACTCTTGTCGACCCAAATTCAACTGATTGAAAGAGGATTTACACAAATTCCAAAATTATCCAACTTAGGACAGTAAAAAAGTTAATATTTTTTTGGAAATTTTCAAATCTATAACCAATCCATAATTGAATTCTTTTTAAGGGTTTCCTAAATTCTTGTAAAGAACTATGAAATATTCAACTTAGGCTTGACATCTTTGAATATTGATTTTTTTTTCACAAAACATGTATCTATGATGTTAATTTGGTTATCTATTCCAACCGGCTAATTCTTACCTTCACTTGGAAGATTCATATACTCTACATGAGTCAAGTTCAAAGAGTTTGGAAACTAGGAAGAATTATTTTTTTGTAAATGATTCAAAGCTTCTATGATACTTAATCTGATTTGAGCCAAATTATGTGTGAATCCAAACTTTAACTTGTCAAGGATATATTCCAAACAAGGTTCTAAAGCATTTTATGCTTAAGAGAAATAAATTAGGTTCTCAAAAAGATTTTGGGAGTAAAGTTTAAAACATCATACAACCACTAGAGACTAAGATGGTATCAAACTTTGGTGTGTTGACCCACTGAACCACTATTGATGACATTCCTCCTTTATCCAAAACACTTATGCTTCAACTACAACTAAGTTAATCGTTTTTTTTTCATAATCTCTTGAGACTCCTTACTTGGAATGCAATTTGTATGCATTGTCATGAGTCAAGATATTTATTTCAACAAGTTGTGCTATCAAATGGGTACTCCATACTTAGTCTATCTAACCTTGGTGGAAATGATCTTTTCGTATTTCTATTTCTTAAGAAATTTATGATACAAACAATTTACCTTGAAGTGTTCACAATTCAAGTAAGAACATGCTTGCCATACTTGAATTCTAAAGGAAGATCGTGGAACTTAATTACTTCATGGTCTTATAACTTTTCCTTGAGGTGAATTTTTGGGTCATACAAATTGACACCTTGAACTTAGACTTCACCTTTGAAGTTCAAATCCCCTGGGGAATTCTTTATCACTTCGAGGGTTATTCCAAGACCAAAGAATACCTACCATCCAAGGTTTGATGTCCCATATTATCTTTCCTACATCAATTTGAGTATCAAATCTTGTGTCCAATACCACCATAATTTATATTTTTATTGGTGTGTGGGTGATATTTATCCTAAAGTTCAAACATATCTCTATAAAGTACCTTCTTACTCAAATTTTGAAGTCAAAGAATTACCTCTAGCTTGAGCTTTAAAAGGACTTTGACTTATCTTTTCTAAGGTTTTTCAAGAGAAAATCAATATAGTTCTAAGTAACTTGAATTCATTTTATTCAATTCCTATTGATTCTTGCTCAGCCCAACTTGTACAAACAAGAGTTTTATTACTATCTTGTCTATAGATTCCTCTATGATTAAGCTTTTAGTAGATAATCATGGGAATTTATAGGAATCTCTTTATTGCTTGAGTCTAAGAATCCTCTAATGCTTTTGGATTTCATCTTTATAAAATCCCTTTAAGGATAGATGAACATATATTTTTACCTTCCATAGACTTAATTACCATAATCAAGGTTGCAAGCTATAAACTTGGAACTTGTGAATCCTTTTGGCTTTCAAAATTTCCTTTGGATAAGTGAAAAATTGGGCATGCTTTAGCTAACCTTCTAGTTTGTAAGCACTCTTAGAGATCCCATATTTCATAACTTAAGCATGCCATAAATTCCATAAATTTGTTCTCTAAGAAACTTTACTATTTTTCTAAACATTTGTATCCTAAAAGTGTTGGAGTTAGACGTCTGCGGAAGCACGCGAACAGCACAAGGAAGAAGAAGAAGCTTGGAGCACAACATACAATACTGAATGTATTACTAGAGAATGTACAAAGATAAGTAGCCCATTAAGGCTTTAGGCATATATACAAGCCGGGGGAAAAAAACCTCCTAAAGAGGGAAAAAAGTGTCCTGGCAGTCCTAGAGTGTTCACACACATCACTACCAAAACATATCAACAAATTCCCCCTGGGAGTGATGCGGTGAACAAGTAGCTGGCACTCATGTATAAGGAAGTGCCAAGCTATGTGGAGATCACTCCACAAAAGGAAGTAAACCCAAAGCTTTGCGGAAAGCTTCAAACTTCTCCCTAGGCAGAGCTTTCGTGAAAAGGTCTTCAATGTTCTGTTGCGTGGGCACATATGCCAAGTTGATCTCCCCAACAGAGAACCTATCCCTGACATAATGATAATGCACCTCAATGTGCTTAGTGCGAGCATGGAACAGAGGGTTCCTCGCAACCGCCAATGCGCTCTAACTGTCAGTGAAGATGGTGGTGGTAGAAGTCTGACCAACACCCAAATCAGCCATAAGGCATCTGAGCCACACACACTCAATAGTCATTGTGAAAGCTTCCCTATACTCAGCCTCACAACTGGAAGTGGCCACAGTAGGCTGCTTCTTGCTCAACCAAGATATACATGAGCTACCAAGCATGAAGCAAAAGCCACTAGTGGACACATGAGTGTCATAGCAACCAGCCCAATCAGAGTCAAAAAAAGCATGCAAATCTGGCGGTAGTGATCCCCCCCTTAGGATAAAACAAAACAAGTAGCTGGGTACCACTCAATTAGCGAAAGATGTGCTTAACCACCTACCAATGCTTGACTCTTGGGCAATGCATAAACCTGCTTATTTGTGAGACAGCAAACTGAATATCTGGCCGAGTAATGCATAAGGAAATCAAGCATCCAACAGCCTGCTGATAGAGAACATCATCAAATGCATCTCCAGCATCATGAAGACTCAGTCGTAAACCTATTTCCATAGGAGTGGCAATAGGTTTACAATCTTCAAGGCCAAAACGCTACAATAATGTGTCAATATATTTAGTTTTTCACAAAGCCATTGCACCATCAACATGCATTAATTGAATGCCCAAATAGTGATGCAAATGCCCCAAATCAGACATCTCAAAGGAGGCATGCAAATCAGCCTTAAAATCAGCAATATGCCTCTCATGAGGACCAGTGAGCAGCATGTCATCAACATAAACCACAATGATCAGAAGTACATCATTAGCACGCTTAACATATAAGGTGCTTTCAGTTGGACTGTTTTCAAAACCATGTGCAATCAGATAGGCATTGTGCATAACCCTTTGCAACAAGCCTAGCCTTATACCTGTCAACCGTTCCATCAGGCTTACGCTTCACCTTGTAAACCCACTTAGTTCCAATGGCCTTCTTGCCAGGAGGCAAGTCACATAAAGACCAAATACCATTCTTCATTATAGCATCATATTCAGATTGCATAGCAGCCATCTAATTTTCTGAATTTTGTGCTTCATCAAATGAAACAGGCTCATTCTCATCATAGAGACTAGATGCAGCCATAGCATAGCAATCGGATGCAAAAGAGCCACTATGAGAGCCTGAACGAGTACTATATGACAGAGGTGCATCGAATTTGTTGTCATGCAAGGTCTGCACCAGCCATTTTGGCATAGTTTTTACCTCCTCAATGTCAGCTCTCTCATCAACAAGTGCATCATGTAAATCTGCATCAAAAAATGGGATGATCTGCATCATCACATGAAACCTGCAAAGGTTGAGAAATTGCCTCATTAGAACCAGCACTACACTATCCACCTGTAAAAAGAGGCAACAAAGTATCATACATGTCTTTGGAGCTAACAAATGTCTCCTTAGTACATGAAAGCAATGGCTGAATAGCATCTTCCACAAAACAACATCACAGCTAACCAGAATGTGTTTAGTCTGTGGATGATACAAACGATAGCCTTTACTTTCAGAACTGTACCCAACAAAAATACATTTTACTGCTTTATCATCCAATTTTCTGCGATGTTGTTCAGGCACTAATGCATATGCCAAACAACCAAAAACATGCAGATGAGCAACAGATGGCTTGCGATCATGCCAAGCCTCATATGGAGTGATAGACTGCAGCGCTTTAGTGGGACACTTGTTGAGTACATATGCTGCACACATGACAGCCTCAAGCCAAAAACTATGTGGTAAAGCCTGACTCTTTACCATATATCTCACCATCTCCATGAGTGACATGTTCTTTCGTTCAGCAACTCCATTTTGTTGAGGTTTATACGACACTGTACATTGGTGTTTTATCCCATGTTCAACTAGAAATGCATTAAAATCAGAAGACATATATTCTCCCCCTCGATTAGAACGGAGGGTGCCCATTTTACATGCTGATAGATTTTCAGCCAAAACCAAAAACTATTTGAAGAACATAAACACTTTGGACTTTGCCTTCAATGGATATACCCATGTATGCTTGGAAAAATCATCGATGAAAGTTACGAAGTAAAGATAATTTCCAAAAGAAGGTGTCTGCATAGGACCACAGACATCACTATGTACAAGCTACAATTTTTTAGTAGCCCGAATTGAACCATCATTTGGAAAGGATGAACGCTGCATTTTGCCCAAAATACAGCCTTCATAAACATGTTTTCCAGGTGCCTTAAGTTTGGGCAAAGAGGACACCATTTCAGATTTCTGCAGGTGTAGCAAACTAGCAAAATTGAGATGACCAAGCCTGCATGCCAAAGCTTTGCATCTGATATAGCGTGAGAATCATGTATTGCACATGCCGAATTATTTACAAACCTTTCATAGCCTATGAGCTTATATAGCCCTGGACATAAAATGCCTGAAGCGATAATCACGTTGCCATTTGATAGATCATGAATTGTACACCTGTCATCAACAAATTTCACAACCAAGCCAATCTTGGCTAATGCAGAAACTGACAATAAATTTTTCTTGATCCCTGGCACAAACAAAGCATCTGACAAAGTGAAAGAACTACCATCAACAATAGTCAAAATGATCTTACCAACTCCCATAACAGGATAAGAGGAGTTGTTGGTGCATGTAACAGTATTCCATGTAGGGGCAAGCTCGAGTGAAGAGAAAAAACTGCGTTGCGAGGTAATATGTTTGGTCGCCCCATTGTCAAAGTACCAAACATCTGAGTCTACTACAGACATGCACTACTCATGAGAAGATGGGTCAAAACTGCAAATAATATTAAACGCCCATTCTTCTTCCTGCACAAGATTAGCAGACTCTGTTTTTGGAGTAGAGGCCTCTGCAACAACCATTCCTGCCTCTTTTTTCTTTGCTCTTTTGAAGCCAGTTTAGGATAGTTCTTTATGATATGATTTTCTTAAGACCATACATGCTCTTCTTGAGCTTACACCTTAGACCTTCTTTTCCAAAAATTACATATCCCTCTAGTTGTTCCATATAGATCTCATCCATAAGATCTCCATGCAAGGAAGCAGTCTTCACATCCATTTGGACCAGCTCCAAGATCTCTTTTGCAACTAATCCAAGCAACGTGCGATATATCCATCTTGATCACATGTGAGAAGATCTCTTCAAAATCAGCTCCTTGTTGTTGCTTGAATCCTTTTGCAACCAACCAGGCTTTATACTTTGGAGAAGCACCACCTGATGTGAATTTAAACTTATATACCCATTTTCATGGTAAAGATTTCCTACCCTTTGGCAAAGTTCCCAATTCCCAAGTATCATTCTTATTAATAAAATCAAGTTCACTCTTCATGGCACACTCCCACATGGCACGATCATCTGTCTGCATAGCTTCTTTATAACAAGAAGGCTCATGCACATCTATCAATATGACAAAATCCAATCCTCAAATAAATTTATTAGGTGGATATGAGACACTTAAAGATCATCTCAATTGTTGTTGATCATGAGTAATAGTAGACTCTTGTTGATCATTTTCATGAACAATCTTTTCTTTCAAATTCTTATGCATACTAGAAAGTTGGCTAACGTTCTCATAATCAAATATAACCCTTCTCACTTCAAGCTCTTTATTGGGTTGTTTATGAATCTTCATTCCATAGAAAATAACATCATTGTTTCTAATGACTAAATGTGTTTCAAGATCCCATAAATGATATCCAAACTACCCATCTCTTCCATGTCCAAGAAAAAATCATTTTCTAGATTTGTGATCTAACTTTTGTCTCAAATTTATCCTTTATTTGTATCACAGAAAGAACATTTGTTAGCTATCACTCAACAACAACCTATGGCTTGTATACGGCATCACCATTTGGACCACATATCTTGTAGTGGAATGGACATTATTTCTCATTTTGGCTACTTGTCTGAATTATCTTTCTCTGATTTTTCATTTTGTGAGCATTGTCAATATAAAAAGAAAAATATGGATGTTCATAGAACATACATTGACTCTTCAATTCAGCCATTAGATCTTATTCATACAGATGTGTGTTGTCTATGCCCAATAGGTCGTTAAGTGGTGCTCTTTACTTTGTCACTTTTGTAGATGATGCTACTAGAAAGTCTCGGTGTATCCTATCAAGTGTAAGGATGAGGTATTCCCTACTTTTAGATAATTGCTTGCCTCAGTAGAGATTGAAAACTAAACTTAGCTTAAGGCTTTACATTTAGATAATGGTGGTGAGTATACCTCACATGAATTCAACCATTTTTGTCATGAATTCAATCATTTTTGTCATGAATTCAACCATTTTTGTCAATGTAGGGGAATATAGAGAGAGCTTACAGCTCCTTATATCCCATTGCAAAATAGTTTAGTTCAAAGGATGAATAGAACTATTCAAGATAGAGTTTCTATGTTGGATCATGCAAATCTTTTAGAAGGCTTTTGGGTAAAAGCAGTGTTGGCTAGAGTTCATGTGATTAACCTTTCACCTAGTATTGCTAAAGGCTTGAAAGTAGTATCACATTTATGGATAGGGCAGCCACCACATTGTGATCACCTTAGAGTATTTGGTTATGGGGCTTCTGTCCATGTTCCAAAGAAATTAAGACAAATTTGGTTCCTTTTGCAATAACCACATTGCCCTTTGATATGTGAAAGGACTGGCATAGAAGTCAACTTTGTAAACAAGGCCATCAAGTTGACCAACTAACATCAAACTACATGATAATTGAGGCACATGGCATATGTTATGCATAGTATATTTTGAACCATTAGTGAACTCCACAAGCACATCTCTGATCCCAACAACATCACAGTGGTAAGAATCACCAAGTCTTATGGTACCAAAAGACTTTGTTGCATAAGTAAAGAACCATTCTCTATGTGGTGTCACATGGAAAGAAACACAAAAATCTAGCAGCCATGTGTGGGAAAGACAATCAACCATAAGAACCTCACTAGGCACAATATTGCCAAGTGTCAACACATCAACATCATCAAAATAAGCATTAATATCTTTTATCTTCATAGTTGAAGTAGATGGTGCAATGGTTTAACATGCACATCAACATGTTGTCCTTTATCTTTAGCATTCTTTAATGCATAATGATTCACTCAAGAGTACTCCACATGTGACCACTTTACCAGCCAGCGCGCTATTGCTAATAGATGTGCAAAATGTATCCCATGATGATCACAAAGTGCATAGCAACAAAACTTCTTTCATTTCATTATCCATCTGCATTTCTTGAGCCTAAAACTCAGAAAATATGGCATCAAATTCATTCACATGAGCAACAATGCTATCTATGTCCTCTAGGTGAATGTCATATAATGTTCTCATCAACTACACTTTATTTGATGTCGTTTCTTTTTCATAAGTGTTGCATAACTTTCTCTTCTACACTTTCACACTCTAATACAATAAAGCAAACATTATATGCCAAGTGCAATCGAATGGTGGACCTATCCAACTCATCCTAATCATCATCATCATCCATATTAGCAGAATTCTTTGAGATTCCATTTACTAGTTTATATAACCTCCTTTGAATCGGCACACCTTTAATCTAGTTTTTCCATAGAGCAAAGTTTGTGCCATCAAATTTGTGGGTCTCAAAATGGTCTTTGCCCTAGAAGTTATAGCTCCTCTTGGGAATGCTAGCACTAGACCTTGATGACCTTTAATGCCATGATTATAGACAATTCACTAGAATGATATTGAAGCTAGAATAGTCCAACACCACAAGCTCAAAAAAGATGATTCTTGAATAAATTTGGTAGTATCCCCAAAAAAATGGATTAATGAACAACAATGACCACAAAGGAGACTATGTGAGAATGTATATGCTCACACTAGTAAGTTTCTCAAGGAGTAAAGTCAACCAATGTATAGTTAAAAATCTAAGACTTGGAAGAAATCTTGCCAAAGTATCCTTTGCAAAATAAGCATATGACCAATGTAGAAAACTTATAAAACTGTGAGTATTGACATGTAAACTTGCATAGTGAATTACTGACTCCATTGTATATAACCACTTAATTGAAAGATGACAGGTAAGCTTATTGAGCACTTATGAATCCACTAGCATACATCTCCTATGACGAGGCTAGGGTAGGTCTTCCATCTGTATCACCAAAGAGAATCCAACATTTGGGTGTCTCACAATTCATAAAAACCTCACCATGAGCCTCTTTAGCACATCAAGGCTATGCAAAAATGTAACCGTTATATCAATGACCACATGGGTATACATAAGCGATATCCACAAAATCATACATAGTGTGCATGTGCTCAATATATGCAAGAAAATGCAACCAAAAGGCTAAATATATAGCCCAAACACTAGCCAACAACACCTACAAATGTTTGTCAACTCTGTTCTTTAGACCCAGAAAACTTACATAAACTTGCAGTGGCTTCTCCCACCATAACTAAAAGCCTTCTAAGAAACCTATAAAATCACTAGTGTGATTGAAAACATAGACCCAAAGCTAAATATTCATTGTTAGAGAAGCACAAAATAACACTTTTCTTGAGGATCTTGAACCTATGTAAAGACAATTATGCATGAAAGTACTCCGAAACGGCTCCAAAAATCACTTGAAAATGCTTCAAATGGGCTTCGAAAGTGAATGAAGCCTTGAGGGCCCAAAACCTGCTCAGGGTAATGTCAGCCTTAGTCTTTCTCCATCCTCAAACACCACATGAATGTAGCTTAGTGGCAAGGTATTTCCCATTAAGCAAGCTCCAAGGAGAACCATACTAGGATGGGTGACCTCCCAAAAGTATTGGGAACTTTTATCTTCCTTGATTGTTGAGGTCCTCCATTACACATTGCCAATGGCACTAATGGTGAATTCGCTAACTTAGATGATAAAGTATGCCAAGGTATGTGCCTTGTTCATTGCCTTAGTCCTAAGCCTTAGAGTTGCCAAGGTGTTCCATATGTTACAAGTTTTGATAACACTATATAGACTAGGACAACCTATGCATCCACGTGCGAAACTACTTTGATACGAATGAAGGGGAGCCTACGAGCTCCTAGTAGTGTGCATTATCTTTTTGGATGGCGGTGTAATGCTTCTTTGTACTTATCTATGCAAATCTATAGAAAAACACAAAAACCAAAGAACAGAGAATAAAAGTATCTAGTCTTGTAATTTATGTGACAAAAACCCTAGTTTATTGCCAATAGATTGCATATGAACTCATAGAGTTTCTCTCTACATTTTAGATTTCTCTAAGGAACTTCATCATCTTCTCCTAATATCCATGTATTGTTCACATAAGACTTGGATATCGCTGGTAAGAGATGATTTTGTTCCTAAGAATAGTCAAAATTTCAACGAAAGGCAAGATTGGAATACTTCCAATCACATTTTGAAGGTCTTATTGCCTTCAAATGAAAGTTTACTCTAATTTTTCACTTTCAATTCTAGATACACTATCTTTAATACTATGCATTTATTCATGCATGCTTACTCAATCATTCCTCTTCGATCCATGCATGGTACATGTACATATGTGTGCAAGCAAGTCAAATAGTGATTTTCATCTATGCATGTCCTTGCATGTAATAATTGATGCAAACATTCTTTTATCAGAGAATGTTTATCATGTATGTTCTTGATGCATTTTGTTCCTTTTTTTTATGCCCAACATGTTAAAACATATGTTTTTGGTCCATTGAAACGTAATATAATGAAAGGTAATAAAAATTCATTATTTTAGGCACAAACATTCTTTTGAAAACAAATTCTCGTTATATGCAAGGAAATCTTTGAAACGATAAACCAATTTCATCATCTTGGACTATAAAAGTCTATTTTGGTCTTTCCTTTATCAGAGCTCAAGAACATTGGTTTTTGGGTGGAGCTCAAACTCAGGCCATCCGTCCATGAGTTCAATTGAAATCCTCTACACCATGAGTTTAATTGAAATTTGAAATTGAAATGAATGACTCAACATACCCTAGGGATTCTCCTTATCCCCCACTTTCCAGAGGCTTAATGTCAAGCCGCACTCCAGGTTTTGAGCCCTAGTCCTCACAATCCAAGGTCCAAAGTGGTAACCACAATATCACAAATCCCTGACATTGTATATTAACGAAAAAGGATATACAGGCTTTTTAAAAGAAGATGCAAAAGAGGTTGAAAGGCCTAATCACCCCACCATACGGGCGCCGACAAAAAACCCACGTTGAGCTACTCTACTTAGCTAAGGAGTTTGATATTTTTTTTATCATTGTTGTGTGAAAGCCCCTTGCTTTTGAAACTTATTGTTCTCTATCCATATCCATAAAGGATCGCTCACATGCTATCCATACATTGAAGGAGAAGCCAGAAATTACTTAAGGAGTCAAGGAATGACTTCGTAGGTGGGTTGGTTTGGCACTAGTCTCTTGAGGCAGAGGTCTTGTGTTCAACCTTCAGATTAGACATGTAATGGCTTTGACTTGTTGTAATCAGTTGTAATCAATTGAAATCTTGTCTAACCCTTGCTTTATGAGGTAGAGTCCCACGAGTACTATGCCTATTCACTTGTACAATTGTACATTCAAAGTTAAAGCTTGCCGAACCTTCATTGAAAAACAAAAAAAGCACTAAGATGGAGTGAGAATTGAGAAATAGTTTAAAGTCCACACCCTCCACATGAAAGAGGTCATTAAGTCTTGTGAGGCAATTTAATCTCCAATATCCACTTAAAGCACGTCCTTTACATTGAGTATTTATTGTTTCAACGTTAAAATGATTTCTTTATCATTTTTATGAATATTTTAATTCAATTAGCGCCAAACCTGATTTTTTTTCATACTTGAAAATGATTAAAAGACAAGGAAAATATAAAAAATTAATATCGCATCACAAGTGGATGACTAGTGACGTCAGACGAAATCTCTTGTTGCTGAGATGCGATACGACTCCGAGATTTGGTCACTATTTCAGGTCACCGGCTGCGCCGGTCTTTTCAGGCCAAACTTGTCCGCGTATAACTGAAGATTTGACCGGCTGCAAAGGTAGTTGTAAGCCTGCCTCAGCCCTCCAGCCTCCAGGATTCATGAGATGCAATGTGCATCATGCAACAACATTCCTGAGTCCTAGCTAATAGCTATGGAAGTTGGAACTATACTGATACCTACTACCGTTCCTTCGCTACTATAGCCTCCGCGAAGCGGGACGATTTATATTTCATTCTATATCTAAGGCCTCTCTCTCTCTCTCTCTGCAAACACACAAGATGTATTCCTCCTCCCCTTCAGTGTTCACTCTCTTTCCTACACGTGAGTGTATCTTCGCAGTGCGTCCCCGAGCTTCGCACTGCTAATAAATGCAAGACTTTACTTCTGTGAGCTTTTCGAAGTAGCCCCCCGATGCGGGATCTCTTATAAGTTATCACGTATTGACTCTGAGTGATTCTTCTCCAGGTCCATATCCAGTATTATCACAGCGGGTAGTTTAAGCATTCCTATAGCTGAAGATCACGCGATGCGCCGAAGAGCAATCAATTAGCTCAACCGTATTTTGATACGCAGCGCTCTTCGCATCCGTGGACAACGGCTACAAGCTTTCCAATTAAACTGCCTGCTCCCGGAAATGGCTATCCTGTGACAGTCAGGGTAGACGTTATCTTCTTTGAGAAAGACAAGTATCGTATGTGGTAATGGTGAGCTCTAAATTGCTGAAAAGTCTTGTTCGGCACACAGAGAGAGATCCTGGTGATGTGCATGTTCTTGCTGTGGACGATAGCGCGATGGACAGGAGACTTCTTGAACACCTTTTGAAGGCTTCGTCCTACAAAGGTCTGCACCGCGGGTTTTTCTTTCAGTTAGTTCTGTTAAAGTAAGCATATCACTGAACTTAATAATGAACTTGCAAAGGGGTGATGCCTTTTGGAAGTTGCTGTTTTGCCTTCCTGCATTCTTTGGCGTTTGTTACAACACCTCTAACAGCTGGAGGTAATAAGGCGTGTAAGGCCAAATTCAGAAAATTTTCGGTGACTAACTGATAGTCTAGAAATCAGGAAATTACACGACTCCAAGAACTAGGATAGTAAATGTTTCGATACAGCAGTTATGAGTTCCATTTTTTCACTGCACATATCTATGATAATCTATCAGTATGAGCTTGGGCAGGACTTGTATGTGGTTTCAAGCCTAATAACATTCAAATTCATTCACATGCATCGCAAAAGTTTTGATGAGATGTGTTTACATGCATGTCACTGGAAGCAGTTATCGAAGATGTGCCTTTCCCCTCCATCTGGCCATCAATTGTTTGCTCGTGTCTTGAGGACTTTGACTGCATGAGTATCATGTCCTATCTATTCTGAAATCATAAAGCATATAACTCCTCTTTCTGTGCAGTTACTGCCGTCGACAGCGTCCGGAGGGCACTGGAGATTCTTGGTGTCAACGAGATCCAGAAGCCTGTAAGTTCCTTCTTGAATCGACAGAACTTACACTAATACTAATGTGCCTGAACGAGCAGCTGAGTTGCACGTCAGTTGTAGCATTACCATTGCACTAGAAATGCGGTCGTTATTTTCGTCTAAACTAACCCGCGTTTCCTTCTTCTAGCTCGAAGCCTTCAGTCAAGTGAACCTAATAATAACTGATTATTGTATGCCTGGTATGACTGGCTACGACCTCCTGAAAAAGGTCAAGGTGAGTCGGATAGATGGTCGGATCTTGATTTACTCGTTTCCCTCAAATTATAAAGCTAATGCATGTGCCCTTGTTAATGGCAGGGTACAGCAGCATTAAAAGAGATTCCGGTGGTTGTCATGTCTTCTGAGAACGAGCCAAGTAGAATCGACAGGTAAGCCAACGCCGCTTCTTTATAATCTTTGTCTTGCTCACAGCATAAAAGCTTTCCACTGAAGACTGCAAAAACGATGCTTACGTTATCGAAAAATGTTTTTTCTTATGTTGTTCTCGCAGTTGTCTAGCAGGAGGGGCGGAGGAGTTCCTCTTAAAGCCCCTGTGTCTTGCCGATGTGAAGCGCCTTCGTGGCCATGTGAGACATCCTGAAAGCATATCCATTGGACCTAGTGAAGCAAGCCCTGAGAAGAGAAAAGGAGACTCTGAAGATGCAGTGGTTTCAGATGATGAAAACCAATCCTATGCTCAAACTATGTTGCAGTCCCTTGAGTTGAATGACAACCCCAACTGCTTAGCATGTGACTGATTCCAATAATCTATTATTTGACAGATCGCAATTTCTGCTGTACATGTCCCCATTTTGAAGTCTCCCCTTGTATAATAGACGAAGATAATTCTTTATATGATCTTCGATGCCACTCTGCTACGTGCACTAAGGCAATGAAGTGAAAATGATTTAGTGTAGCCTTGAAACTTCCAAACTAGATATCATGCATATACGTTCCAGACAGTGGTGTTTTCCAATGTATAATATGCTCAGATAATTTAAATTCTTTCTTTTTTTTTTATATATATAATAAAGGAAGTTTGGCCTTAGCTTACTGTCCTGGACTCGAGTTAATTAAAAGAAAAGTACAAGAGAAGGGGACTAGTGCCCACGGGATCCCCCGAATCCCACAGAGCGGGGGTAGCTTTTACGGAGTTTAGATGGCATTATACAGAAGGTAAATCACCCTCTCATCACCCGCATGCGGGGCCCACATGGGTTTAAGCTTCTTGTTGATCAAAAGGAGCACTTATTAGCACACGTCAAACAATTCCTTCTTTTAGATGAGACGGATATTATGAGGCTGCATGGAAGTCAAAAAAGAGCCTAAACTTGAACAACTATATACTTAATAACAGGAAGCTTCTTTCTGCTTCTGTCCAGTTATGATGTGACTGACTGTAGTAGCTGAAGAATAAGAGTGCCAGGGTAAGGTATCTGGCTATTTCACTACACTCTTACGTAAAGCTTTATAAACCATTTCTGTTCATACTTTGACCCGAATTATGGACTGGGCTACACGATGCCTCTCTAACTTTACTTCCCCTTAAAGTAAGGGTGCGTTAATCACAATGCTCATACCGATCTTATATAAAAGCAGGGATATTTTGTCCTTGCACCAGGCCAGTTTGTATTATGGACTGGGCTACTCGATGCCTCTCTTGCTTTACTTACCCTTAAAGTAAAGGTGCATTAATCACAATGCTCCCACCGATTATAAAAGCAGGGATATATTGTCCATGCACCTTGCTTTGGTTGGCTGGAATCTTTGCCTTATGAGGCTGGGGGGGGGGGGGGGGGGTTCAACCCCTGACAGTGGACATGTAATGAGCCTTAGGCCAGTTTGTATTGCCTTCTGGCAGCCTGATATGTCTAACCTACTTTGTGGGAGATGGGGGGTCCCATGGGTACTTGCCCACTTTCACTTGTACAGTTGTTCTTTCCATTAATTCAAGTTATTGGTTGGCTGGAATCTTTGCCTTTTGAGGCACCTTGCTTTGGTTGGCTGGAATCTTTGCCTTTTGAGGCTTGGGGGGGGGGGGGGGGTTTCAACCCCTGACAGTGGACATGTAATGAGCCTTAGGCCAGTTTGTATTGCCTTCTGGCAGCCTGATATGTCTAACCTACTTTGTGGGAGATGGGGGGTCCCATGGGTACTTGCCCACTTTCACTTGTACAGTTGTTCTTTCCATTAATTCAAGCTATTGGAGAGAGTAGGTTTCGGTCTAAATTCCTTTTACCCAGATATATTTGCACGCAAATAAAATGTGAATATAGAAAGTACTCTGGAGAGTACTTCTGCTGATACATTGTTGACTGATGATTGATTTGTATCAACTTTACAGCTACAGAACATGACTGCCTGTTACCTTCCATGACCCTAGTAGCACTATTCAATGAAGTATGGAATAAATGCAGCTGACCGTGTCTTATAAATAAATGTTCTTCACTTCAGAAATAAGAGAGATGAGAAAACCAAGTAATGGAGGAGCTAAGTTATCATGATGTAAGCATGTGTATATCTGTGCGAGAGAGAGAGAGAGAGAGAGAGAGAGAGAGGGGGGGGGGGGGGGGGGGGGGGGGGGGGGGGGGGGATGAAATAATATATTATTTGCCTTTGAAAGGCCAAAACGACCTATGCAATGGAAAAAGTTACCCCATGGATCTGATATAACATATGGACAAAAAAAAAAGAAAGAAAATAAGGAGTAATGCTATCATGTGAGAGTGACGAGGAGATAATTAAAGCTGTGAAGGTTTACAACAATGAGAACGCCACCTAGTAAAAGCTGTGATGGTTTAGAACAATAGGAAAGTCACTATCTGTCAGATGCCAAAATCAATACATGAAATTGGCGAGACACGGGAGGGATGGAACAAAGGTGAAATGGTGTGTAGAAAATCCTCCATTCCACAGGAATAATCTACACATTGGTCCCTCACTAACCTCCCTGATAATCCTCCACAGGATGCCACACGTTGGTCAGGAAATAAGGGGAAATGGTGTTGGAAGTCTTCTATCCCACATGATGCCACACATTAGTCCCTCACAACCAACCCCCCTCCCCTCTGCATGGTAAATACACTGACTAGACACTAGGGTTAGGTCATCTATAGTCAAGGGTGCTTAGATTATTTGACTCTAGTTGTATGGTCAAGTGATATGCCTGTGATGCGGGGAATCTGCTCCAGTAGCTGTCCATCTGACCAAACCAGTGGTGCTGCCCTTGTGAAATTTGTAAGCTTTCTCTGAATCAGGAGGCTCTATCCATGTCCATAGATCTAGCAATAATACACTCATACATAATTGGTCCTCATATCTCATGATTCTAGAGAATGGTCCAAACCCTCTCTCGGAGGGCAATGAAAATAGTTACAAATCTCACAGTATGTTGGGCAGTGTCAGATGTAATGCATCTTTTTCAAGCGCTTGACATGATATGCACAACGTATTCTGGCTCAGCTGGTACTCTATACCTGTTGATGTTAATCTCAAGCTGGTGGGAGACTTATCTGCCCATCAGCACAATGCAACACATGGGATAAAAGTGTGTGAATGACTTGGCCTGATAAAAAGAACCACATGTAGCAAGTTGGAGAAGATCCTCTCCATAGAATGCCATATTTGTGCCCAACTCATGTGATTTCTATCCATGCACACTTGGTGTCAAGTTGAAGTAAAGCTTTGTGAGTGAGTCTGGTAATCTCCATCCATTTGAGTGTAAGAGAGAGGACGCCTCCAGAGAGTACTGCAAGGGAGCTAACCTGTCCATTTAAAACCATGCATCTACAACCATAAGATCATCTAATACAGGCTCAAACATCATTATCATCAACATCATCATCATCATTTCAGTGAGTGGTCATGACAAAAACGACTTATAATGGTGGAAGAGGACTTGAGGGACCTCCTCGATCTGATGGCTCTACTAAGTCAGTGCATGGATGTTTCAGCACTTTCTGTATCAAGTCTCTGCTTGCCCCCCTTTGTGGGAAAAAACATGCTTGAGCTTCCTGTCTTTCTTTGAAAGAAAGTGATACATATGATTTGGGCCATTGAATCAAAGACTTCTGGAAATGTTTCATCATCAATGACCTGCTCTTTGAGTATTTTAGACAGCATCAGCTAGTCATGCTAGCTTACAGTCTGCCTTTTTTGTATGATTTCAGACAATAATTAAGGAGCATCAGAGAGAGCAATGGATGTTGAGATTTTTGTCGTAACATATGAAAGGCCTTCAGTTATGAATTCACCACTTGGACAAATCAAATGAGGGAAGTTTTCATGGAATCAGTTGCGAAGCTCCACCAAAACCAATCAAATCACTCCAGCTTTAGTTAGCCACCAGAAAGTGTACCTACACTGAATGCTGGCTGGTTTCTTAAATTGTAGGAAAACCAAAACTTTTATTTAAGTTGTAATTCAATTTCTGTGCACATCTCCACGAGGTTTTTTTCATTGTATTTAGTAGTACTAGAGTGCACTCGACTTCAGAAAGCAGGCCTCTAGATTAAGCACACCCCCTGCTTGCTTCCCACCCATCTTTAGGTACCTCTATCTCTGTGTGTAGGCAGACATTCTCTTCACTACATAGCTCTATTTAGAGAGAGGAGTGAGCATTTTCAGACTCATATAGTTTCTCAAAGTGTGCCAAAGTCTCGTATATTTGCACATAGGTAGAGGGTGTTGAATGCAAGTAGGTTGTTTGGGGGTGGATGGTCTCATTGGTAGACCTTCCAATTGTAATGCTTTAAAGCATGTGGTAGATCATAGCCTCTACTTGAGGTCTGCATAAGCACAAGTTTAGTCTCAAGTTCACAAATTTCAAAACTGAGGGCAGGCATCTCTGTGTAGAGGCCTTGTGGAAGGCAGTCACCTTCCAAAACCGTTTGGGGGTGTCGCTATTATCCCCCATCAATGGTATCAGAACTTGTTGAAATTTAGAAACATCAAAGGACATCATACAAAGGATTTGAAGTGATCGAACCAACTCAACAATGTAGAGAGTCATCAAACAATCAATCAAGAAGACAAAAGGGAGTCAAAAGGAAGTTAGACCAAAATTATCATCAACAAATCAAAGTAGATCAAGGGAGAAGCTATCAAGAGGTAACATCTATACACTCTAAGGTTTCAATACACACCACGTGATAAGAGTACACTTCATCTCAATAGAGAGTACAATGCACAAATAGAGAAGTAAAAGGAAACTATCATCCTTTGAGATTTAGGAAGTGTGCTACCTTATGGGCAAAGGACTATGGGGATTAGTGAGTGCACATAGCCCATGTCCTATGTAGATTATCCACCATTTGATGGACAAGCCTTGAATGAATGGATAAAAGGGTTATATTTATCTTGTCCAACATATCAACGATAATATGATTGGACACATACAAGACTAGGATTCATCCAAGAGGGTTTGCGAGATTTTTGAGAGATTACACTCATCCTCTACTAAGGCAAGGAAGATTTAACTCAAGGAGGAGCTTAATAATCTTAGGAAGGCACCTCGCATTAATATAAATGAGAATATTTTGAAGGTAAAGGGGCTTGCAGATGCTTTAGGCTCAATTGGGAGCCCAATTGAAATACTGCTCCCAACTTGCCTTATGCTCTGACACATAGCATTTAAGCATATCCAAGACAGTAGAGTTTGCCTCTTCAGACAGGTTCATCAGTTTGTGGATGAAAAGAAGATGAAAACTTGAGCGTAGTGCCCATATTTTCAAACAGTGATTTCCAAAACAATCTAGTCATCCTTGGGTTCCTATCACTAACAATAGACGGTGGCATCCCATGGTATTTAAAAATATTCTGCATAAATATTTTGATCATATGTACAGGCTTTATCTTCTTCCTAAGAGGGATAAAATGTGCCTGCATATTGAATCTGCAAATGATTGTCCAGATTTCATCATTTCCAGTAGGGGTCCTTGGAAGATAAAAAATGTAAGTCCATGGCAATACACTCCCATGGCCTATCTGGAATCGGTAATGGTTGTAATAACCCTGATGCCTTTTGCGGTCATACTTGACTTTTTGGCAAACAATGCATGTTCACACAAAGGCATCTACATCCCTCCTCAAGGTGGGCCAATGAAAGAATGTCTCCACAGCCTTGATGATAGCATCAATGCCACGATGTCATGCACACAGTGGAGCATGACGTGTCTCAATGGTTTAGTAACACATAATCTTCCATGCATCATGATATAGCCATCTCTAATTATGATGTCGCCCATCCATTAGTTGCTCATACACCCCAGTGAAATCTTCATCATCAGCATATTGTGCTTTCATATCATCAAGTTCATGATAATACGGAATTGATACAGCTGAAATGTGTGGCTTCCTCGATAGCGCATCAGCCACAACATTCTTTTTGCCTTCCACATGTAAAATTTGAAAGTGGAACATGGACAAAAATTTTAACCATTGCATGTGCTTTTCTGACAACTTAGCTTGTGTCAAGAAGTATCCGAGGGTTTGATGATATGTTTGGACAACAAAATCAGCCCCTAGTAGGTAATGCTTCCAACTTCTAAGCACATGAATAACAGCTAGCAATTCTTTTTCATAGATTTGCATGGTCCTCTCTGGTTCTTGCAATATTCTACTCTCGTACGCTATGACATGGCCATCTTGCATCAATACAGCTTCAATGCTACTTCCACATGCATTGCATTGAACCACAAATGACTTTCTAAGATCTGGTAAGATGAGTATCGGATCAAAAGTCAATTTTTCTTTCAAAAATTGAAAGCTGAAATTTCTTTATGGGTCCACCTAAATGCAACATCCTTCTTTCGTAGTGCATGTAAACCTCGTGTAGTAAGAACATAGACCTAAGCAGCTGCTCGCATCATGTACAATTTTTAGGTCTGTCCATGTTTTAATTGCCTCCACCTTAGCTCAATCCATTTTGACACCATCTTTTGACACAATGTCCAAGAAAATGAATTTGATCTAGGAAAAATTCACTTTTCTTAGCATTGATGAGTATCTATTACTGCGCAACTCATTGAACACCACGGTCAAG
Organism: Ceratopteris richardii; assembly: GCA_020310875.1. NCBI lineage: Eukaryota > Viridiplantae > Streptophyta > Polypodiopsida > Polypodiales > Pteridaceae > Ceratopteris > Ceratopteris richardii. Next base: position 54,462,677 of record CM035429.1, read on the forward strand.
TGATGTCTATGCTCTTCTTCACCTCTTTGAATGCACTATCATGTCATCAAAGAATGATCCAACAAATTGCCTACAGGGATGAAAGATTCTATCCATTACTCGATTCAATGTGGGAGGAGCATTGGTTAGACCAAATGACATCACGAGGTCGTTCTAAATGTAGTCATATGCACATCCTCGGTGTAGAGGAAATTCTTGCTCTCTGTGCTCAGAATGGGTTTTTTTTTCTCAGTGCAATATGCACTATGTGTTTGCTTTGCACAACCACAAGAAGATTACGAACAAGACAGAGGAAGAGCAAAGATTAAGAGTCGCAGAGCAGTACTCCATTAACATAAACATGGAAGTGTACAAGGTAGGCGGTACAATCACAAGGCTGGAAAGCAAGAGACAAGATTGCTAACAACTTCGTAGTTTCACTACAAAATCCAACTCAAGGTACTCATGGAGCACACAAGTCTCTTGCTAAGCACTCAGCCATAATAGACTTACTTTGCTTGTTCACCCTCAGTGACAAGACCAGAGCCTCTTGTCCAACTTCTTAATTGAGCTACTGAAGCTCTAGAGTAGCTATGCACTTCACTGAAATATCTTCACTCTGATCTCTCATATATCACACATGATGTATCTCTTGTGTCACTAATCTATATATCTGGTCCCCTCGATACTTGAATTCCCTTCCTTATATAGGCAGCTTCTCCAGGCGGTCACTCCACCACTTTGCCTCTTCACTCTCACTTTTCTGGTACTCTACCAAGTCCGGTACTCTGTGCACTCTGTCAAATCTGGTACTCTGACCTCCACTCTCTTTCTCTGTTTTCTTTGTCTCCACTCTCTTTTTTTGCTCGACCACTTTAGTGGGTCCTCTTTAGTCTGCAAGTGAGCCCACTCCTGCCTTCGAATTCCACATGGACGAATTTGAGAAATTGGTCATTAGACCAATTCCGGGAATTGATCTTTTCTCCTGCTTTGTGCAATTAGTCCTTCCTGCTGCATTAGACCAATTTGTGAAATTGGTATTTCCCATTGTGAAATTAGTCCTAAGACCAATTTGTGAAATTGGTCTCTTTTGATTGCCTTGGATGAATTTATGAAAAGTAGTCTGGTGAAATCGGTCTCTTCCTTGCGAAATTAGTCCATAGACCGATTTGTGAAATTGGTCTCTGCTGCCTTGGACCAATCTTGAAAAACACCATTTTGTGAAATTTGTCTGAATTTGTGAGAAATTCTGAAAATTAGTCTTTTCCTGCAATCAGACTTACTTAGACTCTGCAATTAGACTTCATTATATCAGAATATAGGTGCACCAAAAAATTTTGTAGGGCCCTAATTACTTATACAGGTTGCCCATCTCTACTTCACTCTCGTCTCAGAGAGTGCCCTGCTGTGTATAATGCTTCAGTTTTTATTATTATTATTATTATTATTTTAATTATAACCGCCTTAGGTGAGTGATTTGTATTCAAATATCATGCTGGAAGGTCAATAGAAGTCCCCAAATCTTGATGTAAGACACTTGTTGATCAAAGGGAAGTTGTTGATTGAAGGGAGATAACTGGCCTTCTTCAATGCAAAGGAACTTCGACGAGTTCATGACTGAGAAAAAATGCTACAATGTGTATGATACACCATAGCTCTTTCCATTTACGGAGTGTAAGGGATCACCCTCCTGAGGATGCCAAGAACCTTGGATTCCTTCTGACCTTCATTGAAAGGCACATCGTTCTTCTCCTTGTCATGGCGATCTGTCATTATGGTCTTCATTAACCTCCAATTCCATCGGGCTCATTCAAATATTGTCCCAGTTTTTTCGCAATGATTCCTTAGCTGGCCTCAAATTATAGCTGGGTATCTTTTGTGAGATATGATGTAGGATATGGACGCAGCACCCCAATCCATCTGGGATAATTGCATTGGACTGTTCCACCAGGTTGAGCTAGACCACTGTTCCAATTCTTGACATCCTTGAAAAGTATATGCAAGTATATGTGGTGCAGTGTGATGGATTATGGTGAATGTGCTCATCTAGAGGTAATGGCCCAATCACGGCATTAGCCAGAATCTACCCAGCTACAATGCTTGTCTTATAAATGATCAAATGCTACCAATCACCATAAAAGGAAAGACATGCAAGACTGATTTTCACGGATCTTCTTCACTGGGACGAAATTTACTAAGTTGAAAATGCCAGCCAATCCGATGACCAATTGAGGCCCAGCATCAAAGAGGACCAATGGCTAGCTTTAATGTTACTGTAGATATGGGGAGAAATCATCATAATCCTCTTTCAAGACTGGCTGCCAGGCTGTGTCCTCAACAAGCATGTTGGTGTTGGCCTGATGTCTGTCATGCTTAAACTGTCAGGGCTCATATGGATAAATGAGAGGCAAAAATGCAAGTGTTCCAACAATATCCTCGATCAACTTGTTGTTCGAGAAGGACTTGTGTGCACAGTCATGCCCAATGACAAAAAACCCGGTGATAACAATTCCTGTTCAAGCCTATGCAAGAGGTAGTAGGTACCATGGTGTCTTGGAAATAATGAAGGGCCCCCCCACATAGGAGACAACTGAGATCACTACAGTCCTCCATGCCTTCACATTATCAATCTCAAAGACTTCTGGAGGAAAACTATCAATCAAATATTTAGCATCACATTTGACCTGTGATTTATCTAGCACATTTTCTCTCCATCGTGCTAATATGTGGTTAGTAACTTCTATATAATTATGTTGCTCCACATCACCTACTGTTTGCACTATCCCTGCTTCCGTTTCTTCCTCAATTAGAAAATTTCTCTGCTTCCATTTCTTCCCTGCTATATCTACAAAAACCTTGTGCTGGCTGCGAATGCTTTCCATGACCTGTGATTAACTAGCACATTTTCTCTCCATCGTGCCTCAATTAGAAAATTCTTTGGAAAGCCGATGGAGGCAACAACCAGGGCTCCCAAAGGTTTCTTCTTCTTGTTTTTTGCAGGTGAAAGACCAGTGCAGAGTTGATCCTGAATCATGATATCCATGAGATATTCATCATAGCTCATTGTCCTTACCTGTTGTCGCAGAGCTCTCACTGGAATTATTATCATATTTTCCCATACCTTCAAACACCCCATGAGCAGTTAGAAGACCTATTTTCTTTCTTTTTCTCTTTGAGTTGCTTTCAGGAGTCTCCTGTGTGTATGAAGACGTCTGACTAGTAAACAAGCCAGTCTTGGTGTATACATCAGTAGAAATTGTTAAATCTGCTACGTTACAGCGAACTTCTCCTACATGCACATAATTTCCCAGAGAATTGCCCTTGAAATTCCCATCCATAGGGTGACCCCTTTCATCAGTCGTGTAGAGTGCACCATCCAAAGTTTCAAGAGTAGCAGCTACTGAATCGGACCTTGAGTCGATCTATCCTGAATAACATGGAGAGTCATCCAGGATGATATTGGTTTCCTTCCTTTGAACCCATCCACTTGCTAGCTCCTCCTTTGCTGCAAGCTCCTCATTGAGCTCTTTTGAAGGCTCCTGTTCGCATGTTGATATCTCCTTTTTATCTTGAGGTTCTTCCTGGTGGTACCTGCACACTTTACCCTTTCCTCTTCTATAGTCAAGAATCCGTTCCCCTAGTTCAATAGTTTCTACTTCTTCTTCACTTTCTGTGACTTTAACCCTATAGCAGGGAAATGAATCTACTGTTTCTATCCATTGCAGCAGGTCTTGATCATCTTATACTTCCAGTTCTTTTTCCTTATAAATGGAAAAGGAATGTGTGTTACCTTCATGCTGCTCCTGATCCTTGCTGTCTAGATGTAAGTATTGTCTTGAATGTCCAGCAGTGTTGACCAGCAAGGTGTCATTGCTCCAATCATGAACTACCTGATGATGCCTCAACAAAGGTCTTCCAATCAGTAGTGGGTATCCCCCCTCCATGTGAGGGACATCAACCACAACAAAACTTGAGAAAAATTGGATTTTCTGGATGAGTACAGGTACCTGTTCCACTATTCTCAAGGGCTTGACTCTACTTTGATCTGCAAGAGTCACAGTGAAAGAGGCTTTCTTTGTCATTTCTAAGCCTAACGAGATCAATAGTGTAGTGGGGCATTAGATTAATGCCCGATCCTCCATCGATAATTACCCCAGTAAAAGTCTTGCCTTCATGGTCAAAGTGACTGTTGGACTTCTCGAGTCAGTGGTAGGCGTCTTACCTGGGATGATCATATTGGTCTGGACATGCCCGCCACTCTCAGCGGGTGGAAGACAGAATGTCTCAATTATTCCTAAGACATCGCTCCTAAATTGTTCATCCATTTTTAAGAGATCATAAAGAGATACCTGCTTATAGGTGTTCTTTAGAAGATCTCTGTGTCGATGATGGTAGAATCCAAGTCTGGTTCTTCTGATGACTCATGCAGTTCCCTCATTGTGTCCCTGTAAGCCTTATCTACCTCTTCACCTCTTCCTTCAAAATAAGGCATCTTCAGGCTAGGTCTTGCCTCTTCCAAGAGATTTGTCTCTTATCGGTTCTGGTGTCCCATGCTCTTGCACAAGGATACGAATCTTCTCACATGGTCATCCAGGTCCTCATGGGAAGCTCCTTTGAAGGTTGGGAACTTGATGTTAATCCGAGATAGAAGAGCTGCGAAGTCATCAACCATCCTTCGTGTGTTGTTTTTGTGGCCAAGTGCTTCCTCGGAAGATGAAGATGAAGACCGAGCTAGAAGTGGCAGAGGGTTGGGAGGTACCCGAGGAGGAGTATAGTGAACAATCCTTCTGTGGTAGCTCTTGATGGGTGTTTTGACAGGGCTAAGAGATCCTCCTTTATGAGATAGGGTTTGAGTCATAGACTACAACTCTATATGAACTCATAGGTATGATGAGAAATCGGACTAAGAGGACTTACCCTGTACAGAACTTGAGCTAGGATTAAAAATTTGGACTAAAAGTTAGACTAAAATTTTGGACTAAAAAATTGGATGAGTATATATACCTTCATAAGTTCAGAGATATCCAAACTTACGAACTCAAGATATAGAACACAAACACATACACATTGGGGGCAACCAAAAACAAAAAAGAGAGAGACAGACAAACAAAAGCAAGAGACTTAAGATCAATATAAGACATAAAAAATACAAACAAAAAAGAAAATCAATACAAATTGAGACACACAAAAAAACAAACAATTAATGAAAACTGAAAAATAATAATAATAATAAGTTTAAAAAATAATAAATAAAAATTAAAAAAATATATAAAAATAAAAATAAATTAAATAAATGAATAAATAATTTAAAAAATAAAATTAAAAAAGAAAATAAATAAAAATAATAATAATTACATAAATTAAAAAACATTAATATTAATATATATATATATATATATATAATACAAATTAAACAAAAACAAAACAAAACAAAAAGTGCATTGTCAACTTCTATGTCTGTCCTAAACGAGAAGTATCTGAATAAAACTTTATCATGCATAGCTTGGACAAATAGCTATGACATCCCTACTCACGTCATTAGTGCCTTAGAGTAGGTGCAGACTTTAATAAAGAGTCTTTCTAAATCAAGATCTCAATCAAAGTACTTTGGATGAGTACTTAAGGCTAAGGACTAGGACTAAAAGCTCGGATGGAAAAGTTGGTCTACAAGCTAAAACGAGAAAAAATGGTCTCAAAACTTGGTCAAAAAGTTTGGTCTAAAAAAAGAGGCTAATTCTGAATAAGTAATTCTCAAACTAATTTTGAGGGAGTAACTCCGAGAGACTAATTTTGAAAGACTAATTTTGAAGGACTAATTCTAAAAACAACATGGACTGAATCAGTAAAATGAAGCACAACAGAGAGAATATGCACAGTAAGGTTCCATTCAGTGTGCCAAATTGAGCACTTGTAGAGGAAATTCTTGTTCTTTGTGCTCCAAATGGGTTTTTTTATTAGTGCAGTATGCACACTTTGTTTGCTTTGCACAAACACAAGAAGATTACGAATGAGACAGAGGAAGAGCAAAGATTAAGAGTCACAGAAGCACTACTCCATTAACATAAACATGGAAGTGCACAAGGTAGTCTGTACAATCACAAGGCTGGAAAGCAAAAGACAGGAAGTTGACAACTTCAGAGTCTCACTACAAAATCCAACTCAAGGTACTCGTGGAGCACACGAGTCTCTTGCTAAGAACTCATCCCTAGTAGACTTACGCTGCTTGTTCACCCTCAGTGACAAGACCAGAGCCTCTTGTCCAACTTCTCGACAGAGCTCCTGAAGCTTGAGAGTAGCTACACACTTCACTGAAATATCTTCACTCTCCCTAGTAGACTTACGCTGCTTGTTCACCCTCAGTGACAAGACCAGAGCCTCTTGTCCAACTTCTCGACAGAGCTCCTGAAGCTTGAGAGTAGCTACACACTTCACTGAAATATCTTCACTCTGATATCTGATATATCACATATGTATCTCTTGTGTCTCTGATCTATATGTCTCGTCTTCGATACTTGAATTCCCTTCCTTATATAGGCTGCTTCTTCCAGGCACTTACTCCACTCTATCTCTTCACTCTCACTTTTCTGTTACTCTGCAAAGTCCGGTACGTTCTGCACTCTTCCAAGTCCAATACTTTGTGCACTCTGTCAAATCTGGCACTCCGGCCTCCACTCTCTTTCTCTCTTTTCTTTGTCTCCACTCTCTTTTTTTGCTCGACTGCTTTAGTGGGTCCTCTTTAGTCTGCAAGTGATCCCACTCCTTCCTTCGAATTCCACATGGAAGAATTTGAGAAAATAGTCCTTAGACCGATTCCCGGAATTGATCTCTTCTCTTGCTCTATGAAATTAGTCCTTTCTGCTGCATTAGACCAATTTGTGAAATTGGTTTTTTTCGTTGTGAAATTAGTCCTTAGACCAATTTGTGAAATTGGTCTCTTCTGCTTGCCACCATATAGTCAATAGCCATGACTTTTAACAATGATGTATTTCATATGTTCATTATTGAGGATAAATTGGATGGCTCTAACTACCTGTTGTGGGCATATATGTTGCGTCTTGTATTTGTGCTAAGGATTTGTGAGGCATTGTTCACGGTGTTGTTGTGAAATATGTCCCATTTCAACTACAAATACCATATATGTAGCTAATATAGTTGGCATTCAAAATTTTGTCGGTTCTATTTTTGTCGCAATCCTCGATGCAACCATGTCAAGTGCACCAACCAGAGCTCCATTCACTATAGAAAAACTTCAATGGGATGGAAAATATGTTGTGGTAAATACCTCCATTGCTTTGTCTATCAAGTCTTTCATTCTCTCTCATATTCACACATGTAAAATAGCTAAAGATGATTAAGTCACTCTTTCCATAAGAAGTGATCATATGAATGAAGTTGATTCTAAGGATAGCTTTTTGACAAAGATCAAGGACTTGAAAGAGCGATTGATCTTCGAAGATGAAATTTTTCAAGCAATAGACTTGTGCAAACTATTATTGTGGGGACCACTTGATTCTTCTTAGGGTTTTGCTTCTACTCTTCATCTTATGAGGAAATGCAATCCCAATGTCTTGTCACTTGAAGACCTAGTTTTTGTGTTGTTGAAAGAGGGTCAATCTCGATAGACCATGACCATTATGCTTGTTTCAAATCAAGCTTTTGTTTCTAGTCCAAAGAGCATGGGTAAAGCTTACTCTTCCTCTCATGAGCAAAAATGTGTCAATGTCACATAATCAAAAAAAGAAGACAAAGATCATAAGAAATAAGAAAAGCAAGCTCGAAAAACAATTTTGCAAGTACTCCTAAGGGATATGATCATGCCATTGCTTCCCTAACTTGACTCTCTAGACAAAAAAAAGTTTTCATAATCTTGTGTAGAATGAAAAATGAGCTTTTACTACTCTATGTAGCTATGATTCATCCTCCTCCAAAAATTATGAGTCTACAATGGACTCCATAGCAATCTGGTGCATCATATGTGTTCAATTCGGTGAGCATAAGGCACATATAAATGAATGGCACATGGGGGTAAGGTGCATCGTGTATGTGTGTATATGTTATATACTATATACTATATGGTATATACTATTTATGTATAATGTCTCTCTCTCTCTCTCTCTCTCTCTCTCTCTCTCTCTCTCTCTCTCTATATATATATATATATATATATATATATATATATATATACACACACACACACACACACACACACCCACCCACCATAGTATATAGTATATAGAATGGCTTGGGTTTTACAATTGCCAAAATATAAAGTGTAAGATACTTTCCCTCTATCTTGGGTTGAAGCTTCTTGGCTATGGATGATGAATCCATGATGAATCACAATTGCTATGGATAATGGATGTAAGGGTGGAGGAAGGGTGATGGATGTAAGCATTCACGGTGGAGGAAAGAAGAAGTAGAGGTGGAGGAAGAATGAAAGCGTGGAGAAGGAATGATGAAAGGGCGGAGCAAGAAGGAAGGATGAAGGATGGCACGGTGCTAGAGGGAGGATGCTAGCCTTATTACCTCAAAGTTTAAGGGGGAATCGGCATAGTTAAGCTCAAGGTCTCTCGGAAAGGTTCAATGCACACACCATAAGAATCAAGGAGGATATTTGGTGATTTTTAAGGGAACAAATTCTTTTTACTCCACGCATTGGGTCATTAAGTGCACACCTAAAGAACCAAACCGAACACACCTTAAAAGGCTCGCAGTTCGCGAACTGGATCTGATATGGTGGACTCTAATGTTTTGTACTTTGAAGGTGGGGCAACCAAACACATTACCTCAAAGCATAGTTTTTCCGATTCACTTCAGCCTACCTTAATGGAAAGATGATCGCATGTGCAAACAACTCATCTTATCTTGTTATGGGAGTTCCAATGATTATCTGCACTACTTGTAATGGAAGTGCTTACTATTATCACATTCTTTATATATTGTAGGTAGTAGGGAGGAAAAAAACAAACGTGTTCGAAGCGCCATGATTGGCGAAGAATTTCTTAATGGAAAGATGATCGCATGTGCAAACAACTCTTTTGATATATTTAGGTAGTGATGTGTGTGAACACTCTAGGACCGCCGGGGCACTTTTTTCCCTCTTTAGGAGGTTTTTTTTCCCCGGCTTGTATATACGCCTATTGCCATAATGGGCTACTTATCTTTGTACATTCTCTAGTAATACATTCAGTATTGTGTGTTGTGCTCCAAGCTTCTTCTTCTTCCTTGTGCTGTTCGCGTACTTCCGCAGACATCTAACTCCAACAATTGGTATCAGAGCTAGTCGTCGCTTCATCTAGGGCATCGTCGACACTCCTCCGGTTGCACTCTCAGAATTGCACGAATTTTGGTAAGCATACTCAACGTGTTTTCGAGATCAAAATAGCTTCGTTCTGTGGTGCCGAAATCGCGATCTCAGCTCGTTTCGGCCTCCGAACGCACTATCGCAGCGCTTGTGCAGGCCATTTCGTCTTTTTCTGCGAAAGGTATATACCAGTTTCTATTCGCCAGTATAAGCGTCTCGAAGTCTGCTATAGGTCTAGCGGAATTCGTCTAGGCAGTTCTGTTCAACTTTTTGAGATACAGTCAATTTTCTGCATCAAGGCATTTTAGTCACCGGCCATGGCTGAAAACAGTGATGTATTTCGTACCAACTACCCGTTATGGGCTTATATGATGCGACATGTGTTGGTTGCAAAAGGACTGTGGAACATTGTGCAGTGGAACATTGTGTAGGGTGTCGAAAAACGTCCTATCACACTTGCAACTTTTATAACTGAAGGTACTGAAGTTGATGCAGAAGGTGTCGAAGATGATGATATTCTGCATATTCCTGTTCGTACTGCGGTTACTGCTTCACCTACTGCAGAGAAGATTCTCTGGGATGGCAGAGATTCCCAAGCAAATGCATTGATAGCTTTGTCTGTCAAACGTGCCATTATTCCTCACATTCGCTCTTGCAGAACAGCTAAGGATGCTTGGGATACACTTACCACATTGTACCAAGCTACGAATGAGGCTCGTGTTTCTTACCTCAAAAAACAGTTGGAGAGTGAGCACATGAATGAAGGAGATTCTATGGACAGTTTCCTAACGAAGATCAAAGACTTGAAGGAACAGTTGATTTCTTCTGATGAGGTTATACCAGATAGCTCACTTGTGCAGACCGTTCTGAATGGTCTTCCTGATTCATATCAGAGTTTTGCTTCTACTCTTCGGTTGATGATGAAAGGCAATCCAAATGCCTTATCTGAGGAGTTAGTCTCTGTTCTGTTGCAGGAAGATAAGTCCAGGCAGAACAGGTCCATTATGCGAGTTGCATATCAAGCTTTCTTTGCTAGTCAAAAGGGCAAAGGAAAATGGAGCTCTTCAACTAGTAAGCAGAAATCTGCTAATTCTGCACATTCGAAGAAGGAAGATAAAGATGAGAAGAAATCAGAAAAGCAGAAATTGTTTTGTAAGTACTGTAAAGGGAATGATCATATCATAAAGAACTGTCCAAAACTGGCGGCTAAAGAGGCAAAGAAGAAAGAGGCTGGAATGGTTGTTGCAGAGGCCTCTACACCAAAAACAGAGTCTGCTAATCTTGTGCAGGAAGAAGAATGGGCGTTTACTATTGTTTGCAGTTTTGACCCATCTTCTCATGAGCAGTGCATGTCTGCAGTAGACTCAGATGTTTGGTATTTTGACAGTGGGGCGACCAAACATATTACCTCGCAGCGGAGTTTCTTCTCTTCACTCGAGCCTACCCCTATAGGGAATACTGTTACATGCGCCAACAACTCCTCTTATTCTGTTACAGGAGTTGGTAAGATCATTTTGACTACTGCTGATGGTAGTTCTTTCACTTTGTCAGATGCTTTATTTGTGCCAGGGATCAAGAAGAACCTGTTATCAGTTTCTGCATTAGCCAAGATTGGCTTGGTTGTGAAATTTGTTGATGATCAGTGTACAATTCATGATCTGTCAAATGGCAATGTGATTATTGCTTCTTGCATTTTATGTCGTTGGTTGTATCAGCCCATAGACTATGAAAGATCTGTGAATGATTTTGCATGTGCAGTAAATGATTCTTAGGCTATGTCAGATGCAAAGCTTTGGCATGCACTCTTTGGTCATCTGAATTTCGCTAGTTTGCTACGCCTGCAGAAATCTGAAATGGTGTCCTCTTTGCCCAAACTTGAGGCACCTGGAAAACATGTTTGTGAAGGCTGTATTTTGGGCAAAATGCAGCATTCGTCCTTTCCAAAAGATGGTTCAGTTCGGGCTACTCAGAAATTGCAGCTTGTACATAGTGATGTCTGTGGTCCTATGCAGACACCTTCTTTTGGGAATTATCTTTACTTTGTGACTTTCATCGATGATTTTTCCAGGCATGCATTGGTATATCCATTGAAGGCAAAGTCTGAAGTGTTCATGTGCTTCAAACAGTTTTTGGTTTTGGCTGAAAAACGTCAGCATGTAAAATGGGCACCCTCCGTTCTGATCGAGGGGGGGAATAAATGTCTTCTGATTTTAATCCATTTCTGACTGAATATGGGATAAAACACCAGTGTACAGTGCCATATACACCTCAACAGAATGGAGTTGCTGAACGAAAGAACAGGTCACTCATGGAGATGGCGAGGTCTATGGTCAAGAGTTAGGCTTTACCACATAGTTTCTGGCTTGAGGTTGTCATGTGTGCAACATATGTACTGAACAGATGTCCCACTAAAGCGCTGCAGTCTATCACTTCATATGAGGCTTTGCATGATCGCAAGCCATCTTTTGCTCATCTTCGTGTTTTTGGTTGTTTGGCATATGCATTGGTGCCTAAACAACATCGCAGAAAATTGGATGATAAAGCACTAAAATGTATTTTTGTTGGGTACAGTTCTGAAAGTAAAGGCTATCGTCTGTATCATCCACAGACTAAACGCATTCTGGTTAGCCGTGATATTGTTTTTGTGGAAGATTCTATTCCACCATTGCTTTCATGTACTAAGGAGACATCTGTAAGCTCCAAAGACATGTATGATACTTTGCTTCCTCTTTTTACAGGTGGATAGTCTAGTGTTGGTCTTAATGAGGAAACTTCTCAGCCTTTGCAGGTTTCATGTGATGATGCAGAGAATTCCATTTCTGATGCAGATGTACATGATGCACTTATTGATGAAAGAGTTGATATTGAGCAAGCAAGAACTATGCCAAAATGGCTGGTGCAGACCTTGCGTGACAGCAAATTAGATGCAACTCTGTCATATCGTACTCGATCAGGCTCTCATAGTGACTCTTTTGCATCAGATTGCTATGCTATGGCTTCATCTAATCTCTGTGATGAGAATGAGCCTGTTTCGTTCGATGAAGCACAAAATTCAGAAAATTGGATGGCTTCTATGCAATCTGAATATGATGCAATAATGAAGAATGGTACTTGGTCTTTATGTGACTTGCCACCTGGCAAGAAGGCAGTTGGCACTAAGTGGGTATACAAGCTGAAGCGTAAACTTGATGGTACAGTTGACAGGTATAAGGCTAAGCTTGTTGTTGCAAAGGGTTATGCGCAGGAAAGAGGCATTGATTTTGATGAGACCTTTGCACCTACATGTCGTATGACTACTATTCGGAGCATTTGTGCACTTGCAGCCCATCATGGTTGGAATGTACATCAGTTGGACATTAAAACTGCATTTCTGAATGGTGACTTGCATGAAGAAGTGTATGTTTTTCAGCCGCATGGCTTTGTGCAGAAAGGGCATGTACACAAGGTGTGCAGGTTAAAGAAGGCATTATATGGTTTAAAGCAGGCACCACGTGCTTGGTATGAGAAGATACATGCCTATCTTATTGCACATGGTTTTGAGAACGGTCCAACTGAAAGCACCTTATATGTTAAGCGTGCTAATGATGTGCTTCTGATCATTGTTGTCTATGTTGATGACATGCTGCTCACTGGTCCTATTGAGAAGCATATTGCTGATTTTAAGGCTGATTTGCATGCCTCATTTGAGATGTCTGATTTGGGGCATTTGCATCACTATTTAGGCATTCAATTTATGCAAGTTGATGGTGGAATGGCTTTGTGTCAAACGAAATGTATTGACACATTATTACAATATTTTGGCCTTGAAGACTGTAAGCTTATTGCCACTCCTATGGAGACAGGTTTACGATTGAGTCTTCATGATGCTGGAGATGCATTTGATGCTGTTCTCTATCAGCAGGCTGTTGGATGCCTTATTTACTTATGCATTACTAGGCCAGATATTCAGTTTGTTGTCTCACAGACGAGCAGATTTATGCATTGCCCAGGTGTCAAGCATTGGAATGCGGTTAAGCGCATCTTTCGCTACTTGAGTGGTACTCGACTACTTGGGTTGTTTTATCCCAAGGGGGGATCACTACCGCCAGATTTGCATGCTTTTTCTGACTCAGACTGGCCGGATGCTATGACACTCGTTTGTCCACTAGTGGCTTTTGCTTCATGCTTGGTAGCTCATGTATATCTTGGTTGAGCAAGAAGCAGCCTGTTGTGGCCACTTCCAGTTGTGAGGCTGAGTATAGGGAAGCTTTCACAGCTAGTGTTGAGTGTGTGTGGCTCAGACGCCTTATGGTTGATTTGGGTGTTGGTCATTCTTCTTCCACCACCATCTTCAGTGACAGTCAGAGAGCATTGGGAGTTGCGAGGAACCCTATGTTCCATGCTCGCACTAAGCACATTGAGGTGCATTATCATTATGTCAGGGAGAGGTTCTCTGCTTGGGAGGTCAGCTTGGCATATGTGCCCACGCAGGAGAACATTGCAGACCTTTTCACGAAGGCTCTGCCCATGGAGAAGTTTGAAGCTTTCCGCAAAGCTTTGGGCTTACTTCCTTTTGTGGAGTGATTTCCACATAGCTTGGCACTTCCTTATACATGAGTGCCAGTTACTTGTTCACCGCATCACTCCCAGGGGGGATTTGTTGATATATTTAGGTAGTGATGTGTGTGAACACTCTAGGACTGCCGGGGCACTTTTTTTCCTCTTTAGGAGGTTTTCCCCTCCCGCTTGTATATACGCCTATTGCCCTAATGGGCTACTTATCTTTGTACATTCTCTAGTAATACATTCAGTATTGTGTGTTGTGCTCCAAGCTTCTTCTTCTTCCTTGTGCTGTTCGCGTACTTCCACAGACGTCTAACTCCAACAAACTCATCTTATCTTGTTATGGGAGTTCAAAAGATTATCTGTACTACTTGTAATGGAAGTGCTTAATATTATCATATTCTTTATATATTGTAGGTAGTAGGGAGGAAAAAAACAGACGTGTTAGAAGCGCCATGATTGGCAAAGACTTTCTTGGTAGTTGAATTTGTTTATCATAGGGGGTATAATTCATGATCTCTTTTGGTGACAATCTCAAAGAGAGAAAATTGTTGCTTCTATTATATTATGTGATAGGTTGTATAAGCTCACAAATTACAGAAAATGGGATGATTCAACACATGCAATTTAGGATCCACACATCATTTTACATGCAAAACTCTCACATGCATCTTTTGAATATCTTAAATTTTGTTAATTTGTTAGGTCTACAAAGATCTAACATGATCTTCTATTTGCAAGTAAATTAAGGCATCTTCTAAACATATTTATGAGGTTGTATTTTGAGTAAAATGCAATGTTCTTCCTTGCCAAAAGATGGTCTAGTGAAGTGATATCTTTGGTCCTATGCAAACACCGTCAATTTATAATTATCTATCCTTCGTGATTTTTATAGATGACTTTTCCAAGCATTCATATATCTTCTCAAATGAATCTCATGGAAATGGCAAGATGTATAGTCAAGATTAAGGCCTTAGTTTTTGTCTTAAGGCTTTATGTGTGCTTGATATTGCTCAATAAGTATCCCACCAAAGCATTGGAGTCTATCGCTCTTCATGAGACTTAGCAAATTGCAAGGATGCAAGCCATTAAATGCTCATTTGTGTGTATTGGTTCTAGCATGTGCATTAATGCATGAGAAACGACACATGAAATTGGATGATAAGGCTATGGATAGTATATTTATTAAATACAATTTTGAAAGCAAAGGGTATCCCTTGTACCATCCACAAACTAAACACATTCTTGCTAATTGGAATGTAGTTTTCATGAAAAATGCATTTCAACCTCTATTTTACTTTACTAAGGAGACATCTATAAGCTCAAAGGATGTCTGTGTTACTTACATTTCCTCTTTTATGTGATGGCCAATCAAATCTATCTCATAATGAAGTGATTTCTCAACCAACACAAGTTTTGAGCAAATACATGGATCATTCCATCTCTGATGAAGATATACATGATGCACATGTTGATAAGAGATCAGATACTGAGGAGATAAAAAGTATGTTAGAATGATTGGTGCATACTTTGGAGGACAATAGATTAGATGCACGACCTTAGCTTTCTCGTACTCACTCAAGTTCTCATGGTACCTCTTTTGCATTAGATTGTTATGCAATGGATGTCTCTTGTCTTTGTGACTAAAATAAGGATAATTTTATTGGTGAAGCACAAAAATAAAAAAATGAGTAGCTTTTATTTGATATACTAAGAAGGATGGTAAGTGACCCTTATGTGATTTGACTCTTTGCAAGAAAGCGGTAGGAAATAAATGGGTCTTTAAGCTTAAATGTAAGCTTGACGGGATGGTTGATTGCTATAAGGCTAACCTTGTAGCCAAAGGCTATGCTCAAAGACTCGCATTAAGTTTGATGAGACCTTTGCTCCTAAGTATTATATGTCAACCATTCTTAGAATATGTACACTTGCATCTCATAGTGGTTGGAATATGGATCATTTGGATGTTAAAACTTCATTCCTAAAAGGGGCGGCCATGAAGAATTGTATATATTCTAGCCTTGTGAAGAGATGGCAGATAAATCCAGCAAGACAACTTTTGTAAATGCAGCAAAGAGACAGGGATAGAAAAAAATACATTTTACACACCTTAGTAAATCCATGATTATAGCTCGTAGAAACAACAATTCCAATGAAAACAGTACTCATCAAGTAGCCTGTTCAAGAAAGAGAGAACATAAAGGTCATTAGGCAAAAAATATTTCTAATGAAATGAAAATGAAAAGTTAGGATCAAAAGGTACCATGTTATACGATAAATGTAGTGCTAGATCACAAGACTTTGAAGTGCCCCACCCAGTCAATCAATATAGTGCTCTAATATAAGGCATGAGATCAATGGTTCTGCAAAAACTCTTTCATCTGTATTTATAAGCCCATTGTATGCTCACAGGATATTCAGATATTCTATAGACTACCAAATTGAATGTGAATAACCTTTGTGACACTACTCGGATGATAAGCACAATTCCTCCTGCTAACACTTATGTGCCAATTTTGATATACATTTGACCTTTGAAGCATTGAATGCTGAATTCTTCTTACAACAAACCTGCAGTATCCTCAATAACACCATCATACATTAGCTTGCTATGTATGAGGAAGTCCATTCATGCGTTCAAATTAAATCAAACGCAGAACATAAGTAAAAAATCAAACTGCAACATCCATATAGACAAGCATTTTTAGAATACTGCATTTTGAATGAGTAGAACTTTGAATTCCTCTGGATTTGAACAATATAGGGGGAAACCATTCAATTTCATTTTTTGTTTATAATGGAGGGATTCTCTCGTTTGAATCTGCATGGACAAACAGGTGCATCCCATCTCTCATCTCTGTTTGGTTCATCATGCACCATATCATGAATATTGGGCTGATTATGCATTTCTCGTGAAAGAATAATTATGTAACCTTGCCCAAAAAAGACATATGAACATTGGAAAAATTATTTTCCAATTCACATATGTGCCTATATCGATTCATCTGGCAGGGGTATAAGAGGTATTTTCCCTCCCTTATTTCATTTTCGTTTGCATGGGAAAGAAGAGGGATGCTGTCACATAGGTGAGCCCAATATCTGCGCCTCATGTAATAATCAGAAAAATTTTGCCACAAACGATGGCTGTCTCTCTGTACGTGTCTTCTTTGATTCAAAAAACCAATTTGTATCACTGAACACTTTTACAACGAGAGAAAAGAACATTGTTATCATCAATCTATCTTGCTTGTTCAAATGCCTCCCAGCCAAGTTCTCTGTTGACCCCTGTTCGATAAGCATTTGTGAAGGTGTGCCATATGATAGAGTTGGTATAGATGGCATCTCTTTGATTACACTGCAACTTGTCTAGTTGTCCAAGACATTCAAATCAGAAGACTTTCCACAAATGATGGCTATCTCTCTGAATGTATCTTCATTGTTTCACGATGTAAACTTACATCTAAGAACATTTTCATAACGAAGACAAAAGCACCTGCATCTTTGTCATCAATTTGCACTGCCTGCTCAAATGCCTCCCAACCAAGCTCTCTGTTACCCCATGTTTGACACGCATTCATAAGGGTGTGCCATACAATGGGGTTGGGATGAAATGGCATTTCTCTGATTACAATGCATGACTTTTCTAGCTGACCTGAACGTGCAAACATATCAGCCATGCAGTTGAAATGTTCTATATTTTGAGTAAGATCATAATTTCCACTCATACTTTCAAATACAGACAGACCGTCTTCAACTATTCCTGCATGACTGCAAGCATTCAAAACGCTAAGAAATGTAGATGTTGTTGGCTCCTCTCCATTGTTCAGCATTTGATCAAATAAACGGAAGACTAATTTGCTTACTCCCAAATGTGCATGCCCCGCAATAAGGGTATTCCATGATACCTCATCTTGTACTACTAGATGCTGAAAAACTTCATGAGCCACTAAAAGCAAACCACATTTTGCATATAGGTCAACCAGAGAGTTTCCAACAAGATCACTTTCCAGCAAGTCTTTTCTCATTATTTCCGTGTGAAGCCTTTGGCCCTTGCCCATAAGCCCCATGCTTCCACAAGCCTTCAATATGGAAACAAATGTGACAGCATTTGAAAAGACTCCACTTTGTTCCATTCTTTCATGATATTGCAATGCCTCTTCATGCCGTTCATGATTAACATAGCCTGCTATGAGAGTGGTCCATGTTACCACATCTCGAATTGGAAGCTTGTCAAATACCTCCTGTGCTTTTGAAACTGAACCACAATTGACATACATGTCAATCAAAGCATTTCCCACTATCACATCTCCTTGTAAAAGCCCCATTCTGTCAATCTCATGGTGAATCTCCTTTCCTTTATTTCTTGCTCTTGCACCTCCACATGCATTCAATATACATGAGAAAGTGATTGCATCTGGGGGAATCTGCTCTGTTTGCATCCTCTCAAAGAGACTTAAAGCTTCCTCAGCCAACCCTTCTTGTGAGTATCCTGAAATGAGAGCATTCCAAGAAATTGTATCCCTAGTAGGAAGCCTATGAAAAACGTCAGATGCCTTTTTAAGAAGGCCACATTTTGCATACATATCAATCAGCGCATTGCCTACAAGAATATCACTTTCCAACCCTCTTCGAGCAATTTCCACATGTATATGAAAGCCCTTTTCTATGGTTTCTAAACTACCACAAGCTTTCAAGCTGCAAGCATATGTTGCAGCATTTGGAAAAACACCTTCCAACTGCATCTCTTCAAAGTACTCCAAAGCTTCACTATCAAATCCATGTTTAGCATAACCTCCTACCAATGCAGTCCATGCAACAATATTATGCATGGGAAGTCTATCAAAAATGTTTTGCGCTTCTTCAAGCAGGCCAGCATCAGCATACATGTTTACCAAGGAGCTCCCCACAAAAAGATCTAATTCCATCTCCTTCTTAGTTATCTGCATATGTAATACACGTCCCTGATGAATGGCATTCATATCAGCACAAGCTTTGAGGATGCTAGCATAAGTAACTTTGCTAGGTGAAAGACTATCTTCTTGCATTTGCTCCATAGTTTTGAGTGCTTTTGTACCAAAACCATGTTTTGCATAGCCCGAAATTAGAGCATTCCAACAAATAACATTTCTATCCTCAAGCATCAAAAGAACTTCTTCTGCACTAGACAGCCACCCACAATTGACAAACATGTCAATCAGAGCACTTCCAATAGAGAGATCATTTTGGAAACCCATTCTCGCAATTTGACAATACAACTCAAGGCCAGTATCCAAGTCACCTACAGTTCCAGCAGCTTTCAAAGTGCAAGTGTAAGTGATAACGTTAGGAACAATCCCCTGTAGTTGCATTTGTTTGAAACACAACAATGCTTCAGAGTTAAGTTCTTGTTTGACATACCCCCCTAGCAAAGCATTATATGAAGAGAGGTGTTTGATTGGAAGATTGTCAAGGACCTCCTCTGCACATTCAAGCAGACCACAACTACTGTACATATCCACTAATGCACTCCCTATTTGGGGATCACCTGTTAGCTGCAATCTAGCAATCTCAGCATGTAACTCTCCACCTCTATCTGAATTTCCAATCGCTGCACAGGCTTTCAGGCCAAAAACAAGAGTGGCGATGCTGGGTATGCAGCCGTCAGATTGCATCCGTCCAAAGCAAAGAAGGACCTCTTCCCAATGCCCCAGTCTACTGTATCCTACAATTAGAACATTCCATGTCACAATGTCTCGTCCTGGAAGTTTATCAAAAGTTTCTTGTGCTTGTGTCATGAAGTCACACTTGGCGTACATGTCAACCAAACTGCTGCCCACGAGAAGATGCCCTTCCAAGCCTCTCCGAGCCACTTCAGCATGCAAAGCAATGCCTATGGTTTCAGCTTTTAAATGAATACACGCCTTGAGCAGGGTTAATATACTAGATTCGCTGACGTAAACACAGTTCTCTTGCATTTGCTGGAAAATGTGGAGGGCATTGCGTAGCTTTCCGCATTGCACGAGCCCAAAGATGAGAGAATTCCATGATGTTGGAGACCTGAACGTAAGTGCGTCGAATACTTCAACAGCTCCGTCAACATCTCCAACCGTAACTAGCACAGAAACAAGGTAGTTTCCGAGACACGAATATACTTGGATACCAGACTTGCGCATGCAAGGATACAGTGAAACACTTGAAATTCGGACTGTCTGATATTTGCAAGCGCGTAAAATGCACCTGAGGTGATCCGAGGAAGGAAGGGTAGGCATACATCCATCCTTATCTCAATCCAGTGACATGCACTCTGCAGGTCTGCTTAAAACAATACCACCCGAACTCAAGAATCTGATGCTGGTATACTGTGCAGGACCAAGGCGATGAGTTCATCCGTCATCTACTTACGTGCGCCCTCCCGTAATCTAGGACCTAGGAAAACGTAGCTGAAGCGACGAAAGCCTCAGCAGATTCAGCTCCTCTTGCAGCAACCTTCTTTGACGTTCGTTGTCGACGACCATTTTTCTTTTTCTTTCTTTTTTTTTATTTTCCTATAAGGAGGTTCGGCAGGCGCCTACCATTTTGCTCTTCGATTCGTTTTCACTTGCAAATCAAAGCTGCTAAACGCTACAAATGAAAGTAAGATCAGACTTGTCAACTTAGTCGACATTAGTTCTAGTCAGGGTTGTTTTTTTTTTTAATAGTAAAATGAATTGGAAAGACACACACTCAAACTCGTAAATAAGGTAGAGGCATCTTTCTTAGGGAACTTTGAGGCATCGAGCTCTAGGTGGAACTTGAACCCTAGCCATCTATCTAGGAGTACAAGGCACATCCGCTAAACCACGCCTGTTCGATGTAAGTGTTGTATTTTGATTGTCTACCCTGCGCTTCAATTTTGAAGGCTATCTACACATTGTACCTATAGTTGATGTTTTTAATGTATTTTTTGAAAGTCTAATAAAATTTTTGACCTTATTTTACAGTAAAAAATGGCTAAAACAGGCAATATGGCCGTCAAAAGTCAACATTGGTTCTAGTGGTTGAGTTCAAAGTAAGATCACAGTTGTCAACTTGTTGACATTGATTCTAGGGGCCAAGTCTTTGGTTCTTTGAGGTAGAGGTCCAAAGTTCAATCCTCGGATTGGACATGTAATGGCTTCAACCAATTTAACCAGTTAAAACCAATTGTAACCTTGTCTAATCCCTACTTTGTGGGATACGAGGGGTCCCATCGGTATTATGCCCCTTTACCTGTTCAATTGTTAAAGCTCAAGAGAGTAGGTGCTTGCCGAACCTCTTTTTTTTAAATTTTGACGTTATTTAATTAAAAAAAAAAAAAAGTGAATCGGCTCAAACTTTTGTTGATCAAGCATAAAATTTGAGAGGCACTTAGTGGAAATCGAATGCTAAACTTTAAGTTGTAGGCTAAATGGATACTACTATCCATTATTCATCTCTTCACCAAAGAATGGGGTATCGAAACAAACTTCAGCATTGGTAGACAAATTTTTTGTTCCACATTGGCAGACAAAACCGAAGAATGGTCGATTGAAAAATCACCTGGTCAATTAGGCAGAAGAATATGTAATTATAAGAAGTCCTCTCTCTTTAGACATCATAGGATTGTTGTCTTGGAAAATAACAAGATCAAAAGTAAATGGACCGCCCATGAGAGCAGCGAAAAGTTCATTAACCTTCTTTATAACTCCCACTAATACTTAGTTTCCCTATCGATTCCATGTTGTCACCTCTATTGCAGTTTCGAGAAGTCCTACCCCTATTTTATGGGATATTGGGGATCCCAAGGGCATTATGCCCATTCACTCTACAATTGTTTTTTTAACTAATTCAAGCAAGGGAGCCTATGCTCCGATCGAACTTCCTCTTAAAAACAATAATTAAAAAAAAAAATAGTGTCTTTACCCTTGTAAATAAGCATTGTCAAATGACATGAAACAATAACATGAAATAGAAAAACAAGAGAATAAGGCTCTCATGTTTCCAGCTAATGTGATAGACACTTGAGGGTGAGTTCAAAGGAACCTATGGAAAGAAAATAAAAAAGATGAAGAATGTTTATATCCTCTAATCCCCATTCACACTAGAAGGTGGAACAAGTCTAGAGTTGTTGAGATGAAGAATGTTTATATCTTCTAATCCCCATTCATATTACATGTGGAAGGAGTTGTTTAGATGCTCGATTTCTAGATTTTTAGGTCTATTATGCATTTCTTTTTTTTTGTTGGGCGTGTTCTTTTGTTAAAGAAGCATTGCTTTTTCAAAGAAAAGGATCATCCAATTTTTGTATGGGCTTCTTGAAGCTCCAATTTAAGATGTTTAATGGACATGTAACATGTGATATAAGAGAGTAGATCCTCATTATTGTAACTCTCAATAAAATCAGGCTTCATATTACTCTTTTTCTTTTTACTTGACACGGCTCTAAAATTGATTGGTGGAACTAGAAGACGTTCATGGCAAAGAAAAGAATTGGGCCACCTCTTCTTCTCTCATTTAGAGAGTTCATGTGAGGAAAATTCCCAATTGGTACATGCGAATCACCTCCCATACATTATGTAGCCCTTGCCCCATATAGCTCTAGAACCATCTCTAGGGTCCTATGTACACTTATATGGACACTCTAAAGGATAAGAAAAAATCTCAAGAAATCTCTACAATTACCTTGTCTCCTGTGAGCTCTAGATCTATCCCTAAGGACCCTTGTCCTCAGAGGGATGGCCAATGGTAAGATAACTAAGATACCAAAAATAGCACTCTGTCTTGGGTAAATATCATTGTCCTCAATCACCAATAAAGGAAAGTGTGAAATGTTATAAAGTAGCTTGACAAGGCTCAAGATAATGACATTAACATTATGTACTTTTGAAGTATTAAACAAGTTGTAAGCATAACTTAGTGGTTAAGTTTCAAAGATGGGAAGGAGGAGGTATTGGGTTCAATCCTCATAAGTGCCATGGGGAGAGTATTTTGATCAAAGACTCTCTAGAGCCTTCGAGTCAAGTTAACATGAGTTAACTTGAGTTCATGGAGACTTAACTCAAGTGGCAAATATACCAACCACTAGCAGATCCTAGTGGAAAATGTCAAAGAAGTAGTTAGATTTCACATGCATATGTGGACCTCAGTTACTCTAGTGGTTGCAATTAATTTCCCAAATCTATGTAATGTCAAGTTGGGTGGAGAGTTGGATTCATTCTTAAACATGGAAGTTAAGTTCTTCACAATGGTATCTGAGCCTTGGAGCTTCCATTGACACCTACATCATCTTTTTCCACATATCCCTATAGATCCTTATGAATCATAGTGTTATCTTGAACATCTTTACATTTCACCCCTATTAGGAGTGGTGTGTAGGCTTTTTATGGAGTAATGACCCTTCTTTCCTAAGTGTTTCAATCAATTTCCAACCCTCTAGAGTCACCTTTCATCAAATGCATCCATTTTTGTCACAAAAGGTGCAAATGGATAGTGTGCCTATAGGGAGGATGACTAAAACCTTCGACATCTTGCTTCAAAGTACATGATTTATCCATGATCACCATCTTGTTCCATGACGGAGAACTAGTCTTATATATTTATCATATTTTTTTTTCTAGTGCATCCCTCTCTCGATGAATCCTTACCTCCCTTTTTGGGGTTGTATCCAAAAATAAAATGGAGAAAGTCTATGTAGCCTCCCTTTTTGGGGTTGTATCCCTTTGTTGTTCCCACTAAACCCCATGTACCTGGTGTACATGGTCATATCTTCGTCATGTTTCCCCATAGTCCTCCCCTTAGGAAAACTCTTGTAAAGTCTTCATAAAGGTGGGAAACCATCTCTGAAAGGTACTAACCTGCTTCCAAGTAGCACTGTCTTATGAACTATCTTTTCACTTAACCAGGTACTCTTTATATAAATGACTTCTCCTCCATGTTTCTCTAGTACGTAGTATGCTCTCGGCCTCGTGTGGAATAGATTGAACAAAAATAGGCTCTATTACCTCATTATCTAGAATTAGGTTGCCAGATTCACCTAATCTTTTCTTCAACTTACTAACATAAAATACTGGATGACTCTAACTTCTTTCTGGAAGTTGGAGCTACTAATCCATCTGACCTATTCTCTTAAATATTGGGAATGGACCATGATACTTAGGAGATAACTTAGGACAAGGTCTTGTCTTCATGGTTTTAGCCCTAGAAGGAGCTATCTTTTTTCTTTACTAGGAGCATTGACAATGCCCATGGAGAATTACTAAGTCTAATAAATCCTTTAGCTCAATAATCATGAATTCGACTTTCTACTTCCTAATGTTGTGCTAAACAAAATCTGTAAGGAGGCTTACAACTAGTTTTAGTGTTAGCAACTAAGTCAATGGCATGGTCAATGCCTCCCCTAGTAGGTGGTAATCCTTGGTAAATCAAGTGGAAACACATCTTTATATTCAAACATTATTTGCTTAAAACCTTTAACCACATTTTCTTGCAAAAAAGAGTAATACAAAGTCCTGTCCTTAGTTACATTATGATAAAAAATAGAATCATTTGAAATGTCATAATCATCAACAGCCTGATGAACATCCAAAGCAAATAACACATAAACATCTTGTACATCATGTAAAGCAAAAAGAGTATCTAACTCCATGCATGAACTAAGAGGTGTATTGGGTACATCTCTTTCACCTTGGATACAAAAAGTACTTCCATCTTTAACAAATTCAATAGTATTGGTATGATAACTATGTTTAAGTATATCCCCTAATATGCAAAGTCATTCTCTGCCCAATACTATGTTTGTTCTTTCCATGTGCATGATTTGGAAATCTAAGTGAATGGTAAATCCTTGTATCTTGATTTCCAACACTACAAGAATAAGAAGGGTTTAGCGATCCCCCCAATTGAAAAAAAAGGAAAGGATCATCGCTTAGGTGATGCTCCTATTAGAAAGCATCACATAAGCGATGCCCCAGAAGAAGAATAAAAAATATAAAGTCACAGTGTTGCCTAAGCGATGAACAATGTCGCTTATACGATGCTTATAATCACAGCCGCTACAAGCGTCAAGACCGAGCGATGCTTGTTGCGATGATAGCAAATTGGTTGCGACGCTCTAGGAATTGAAAAAAAAATGATTTCTCCAAACACATGTGTGCCAAGATCGATTGAGAGAGCAAAGGAGTGAGCAAAGAAGCAAAGGCACATGCACATGCATACACACATATGCATACACACATGCACATACATACACATATGCATACACACACATACATACACATATATACACATCTACACACACATACATACACCCATATACACACATACATACACACATATACACACATATACACACACATACACACATATACACACACATACATGCACACATATACACACATACATACACACATATACACACACGCATGTACATACACACATATACATACACACATATACACACACACATACACACACACATATTCTCACACATACATACACACATATACACACACGCATGTACATAGACACATATACACACACACATATACACACACATACATACACATATACACACATATGCATACACACATACACATATACACACAGATACATATATACATTACAAGAATAAAGAGGGTGTAGTGATGGTTAATGCGACACATTTTTGTCACTTCGTGCTCGAGCATTTCGTCAGTGTGTGTGTGTGTGTGTGTGTGTGTGTATATATATATATATATATATGTGTGTGTGTGTGTGTGTGTGTGTGTGTGTGTGTGTTAGATATGCTCAATACTCCACCCTCATGTAACCGCAAATGATCCATGGTGCTCTAAGTTGTAAGGCCCCCATTATGAGGAGAAGCCATTATGAGAGCCCAAACATTTGTGGAGCCCTAACTTCCAAGTTAGATGACGTCTATGTGTGACTGCTGATGGTTTTAGATGATCTTTGTGAGCCTAGCCATTAGGCTAGGTAGGGCATAAACTCCCGGGCCATTGGGTTGCCATTTAAGGTGAAAATAAGGGCCTTGTGGGGTCGCATGGTTTCCCCATAGAACCTTAATGGGGGGAGTGCAGAGGGGGGCTTGCCCCCTTGCGGGCTCCAAGGGGCCTATCCCCCGGGCCCGTAGGGCCAAGATGGTAGGACTTTTGGTCGTGGAGATATTGTCGGATCATATATTTATTGACTATTTCGTATCTCCCGACTATGTTTATCTATACCGAACCGCCTTGTAAAAGCTATATAAGCACGGCCCAGGTTGAGCTTTACATAGCATTGCGCACTAGTAAGCCCTTCATGTAGAGTCTGTCTAGATCACCATCTAAGCTCCACATTGGGAGCACACGGGTGGACAACACCATCATTGTAACTGCATTACGCTCGGCAAATTGAGAATTTGATTCTCTATCTCTTAGTCTGCATCTATCTTTGTTTGCATTTTTCTCTCAACTCTGTCTACAGGTCTATTTCGTTGTGCTATTATTTTCTTACATGGTATCAGAGCTAAGGAGGCTTTAAGTGGTGCAGAAGCAGAAACGCAGAGGTTGCAGAGGTATGAACAGCAAAAGAGAGAAGATGTCAAGCGATGCGTCATCATCTATGAGTGGGAGTCAAGGTGGTTCATCAACAGGAGTAGGTGGTGCACAAGCAAGAGCAGCAATGATGTCGGTCATCCCAATGTTGCGGATATGGTCACCAGCCTTCATAGAAGATAAACTTGATGGTACGAACTACACCTTGTGGAAGTTTAAAATCACTTCTATCCTTGATTCATGTGAGCTTTTGAAGATTGTTCTTGGGACTCATCATGAGCCCCAAGAAAGACCTGATCCAAAAAATCTTGGTCGAATGATTCCTCCTAATACTGATCTTCTACGTGCTTGGAAACGTAGAAATGCAAATGCACTCCGTGCTCTAGTTACAAGTACTTCTGATAGTGTTCTAACTCTCATTCAACATACTACGAAGGCATGTGAAGCATGGAACATATTGAGAAATCAATATGAAATTCGTAATACGACACGGATTCGGAACTTGGAGAATCAGCTTGCACAATCTTTGAGGCTGCTAGCATAAGTAACTTTGCTAGGTGAAAGACTATCTTCTTGCATTTGCTCCATAGTTTTGAGTGCTTTTGTACCAAAACCATGTTTTGCATAGCCCGAAATTAGAGCGTTCCAACAAATAACATTTCTATCCTCAAGCATCAAAAGAACTTCTTCTGCACTAGACAGCCACCCACAATTGACAAACATGTCAATCAGAGCACTTCCAATAGAGAGATCATTTTGGAAACCCATTCTCGCAATTTGACAATACAACTCAAGGCCAGTATCCAAGTCACCTACAGTTCCAGCAGCTTTCAAAGTGCAAGTGTAAGTGATAACGTTAGGAACAATCCCCTGTAGTTGCATTTGTTTGAAACACAACAATGCTTCAGAGTTAAGTTCTTGTTTGACATACCCCCCTAGCAAAGCATTATATGAAGAGAGGTGTTTGATTGGAAGATTGTCAAGGACCTCCTCTGCACATTCAAGCAGACCACAACTAATGTACATATCCACTAATGCACTCCCTATTTGGGGATCACCTGTTAGCTGCAATCTAGCAATCTCAGCATGTAACTCTCCACCTCTATCTGAATTTCCAATCGCTGCACAGGCTTTCAGGCCAAAAACAAGAGTGGCGATGCTGGGTATGCAGCCGTCAGATTGCATCCGTCCAAAGCAAAGAAGGACCTCTTCCCAATGCCCCAGTCTACTATATCCTACAATTAGAACATTCCATGTCACAATGTCTCGTCCTGGAAGTTTATCAAAAGTTTCTTGTGCTTGTGTCATGAAGTCACACTTGGCGTACATGTCAACCAAACTGCTGCCCACGAGAAGATGCCCTTCCAAGCCTCTCCGAGCCACTTCAGCATGCAAAGCAATGCCTATGGTTTCAGCTTTTAAATGAATACACGCCTTGAGCAGGGTTAATATACTAGATTCGCTGACGTAAACACAGTTCTCTTGCATTTGCTGGAAAATGTGGAGGGCATTGCGTAGCTTTCCGCATTGCACGAGCCCAAAGATGAGAGAATTCCATGATGTTGGAGACTTGAACGTAAGTGCGTCGAATACTTCAACAACTCCGTCAACATCTCCAACCGTAACTAGCACAAAAACAAGGTAGTTTCCGAGACACGAATATACTTGGACACCAGACTTGCGCATGCAAGGATACAGTGAAACACTTGAAATTCGGACTGTCTGATATTTGCAAGCGCGTAAAATGCACCTGAGGTGATCCGAGGAAGGAAGGGTAGGCATACATCCATCCTTATCTCAATCCAGTGACATGCACTCTGCAGGTCTGCTTAAAACAATACCACCCGAACTCAAGAATCTGATGCTGGTATACTGTGCAGGACCAAGGCGATGAGTTCATCCGTCATCTACTTACGTGCGCCCTCCCGTAATCTAGGACCTAGGAAAACGTAGTTGAAGCGACGAAAGCCTCAGCAGATTCAGCTCCTCTTGCAGCAACCTTCTTTGACGTTCGTTGTCGACGACCATTTTTCTTTTTCTTTCTTTTTTTTTATTTTCCTATAAGGAGGTTCGGCAGGCGCCTACCATTTTGCTCTTCGATTCGTTTTCACTTGCAAATCAAAGCTGCTAAACGCTACAAATGAAAGTAATATCAGACTTGTCAACTTAGTCGACATTAGTTCTAGTCAGGGTTGTTTTTTTTTTTAATAGTAAAATGAATTGGAAAGACACACACTCAAACTCGTAAGTAAGGTAGAGGCATCTTTCTTAGGGAACTTTGAGGCATCGAGCTCTAGGCGGAACTTGAACCCTAGCCATCTATCTAGGAGTACAAGGCACATCCGCTAAACCACGCTTGTTGGATGTCAGTGTTGTATTTTGATTGTCTACCCTGCGCTTCAATTTTGAAGGCTATCTACACATTGTACCTATAGTTGATGTTTTTAATGTATTTTTTGAAAGTCTAATAAAATTTTTGACCTTATTTTACAGTAAAAAATGGCTAAAACAGGCAATATGGCCGTCAAAAGTCAACATTGGTTCTAGTGGTTGAGTTCAAAGTAAGATCACAGTTGTCAACTTGTTGACATTGATTCTAGGGGCCAAGTCTTTGGTTCTTTGAGGTAGAGGTCCAAAGTTCAATCCTCGGATTGGACATGTAATGGCTTCAACCAATTTAACCAGTTAAAACCAATTGTAACCTTGTCTAATCCCTACTTTGTGGGATACGAGGGGTCCCATCGGTATTATGCCCCTTTACCTGTTCAATTGTTAAAGCTCAAGAGAGTAGGTGCTTGCCGAACCTCTTTTTTTAAAATTTTGACGTTATTTAATTAAAAAAAAAAAAAGTGAATCGGCTCAAACTTTTGTTGATCAAGCATAAAATTTGAGAGGCACTTAGTGGAAATCGAATGCTAAACTTTAAGTTGTAGGCTAAATGGATACTACTATCCATTATTCCTCTCTTCACCAAAGAATGGGGTATCGAAACAAACTTCAGCATTGGTAGACAAATTTTTTGTTCCACATTGGCAGACAAAACCGAAGAATGGTCGATTGAAAAATCACCTGGTCAATTAGGCAGAAGAATATGTAATTATAAGAAGTCCTCTCTCTTTAGACATCATAGGATTGTTGTCTTGGAAAATAACAAGATCAAAAGTAAATGGACCGCCCATGAGAGCAGCGAAAAGTTCATTAACCTTCTTTATAACTCCCACTAATACTTAGTTTCCCTATCGATTCCATGTTGTCACCTCTATTGCAGTTTCGAGAAGTCCTACCCCTATTTTATGGGATATTGGGGATCCCAAGGGCATTATGCCCATTCACTCTACAATTGTTTTTTTAACTAATTCAAGCAAGGGAGCCTATGCTCCGATCGAACTTCCTCTTAAAAACAATAATTAAAAAAAAAAATAGTGTCTTTACCCTTGTAAATAAGCATTGTCAAATGACATGAAACAATAACATGAAATAGAAAAACAAGAGAATAAGGCTCTCATGTTTCCAGCTAATGTGATAGACACTTGAGGGTGAGTTCAAAGGAACCTATGGAAAGAAAATAAAAAAGATGAAGAATGTTTATATCCTCTAATCCCCATTCACACTAGAAGGTGGAACAAGTCTAGAGTTGTTGAGATGAAGAATGTTTATATCTTCTAATCCCCATTCATATTACATGTGGAAGGAGTTGTTTAGATGCTCGATTTCTAGATTTTTAGGTCTATTATGCATTTCTTTTTTTTTGTTGGGCGTGTTCTTTTGTTAAAGAAGCATTGCTTTTTCAAAGAAAAGGATCATCCAATTTTTGTATGGGCTTCTTGAAGCTCCAATTTAAGATGTTTAATGGACATGTAACATGTGATATAAGAGAGTAGATCCTCATTATTGTAACTCTCAATAAAATCAGGCTTCATATTACTCTTTTTCTTTTTACTTGACACGGCTCTAAAATTGATTGGTGGAACTAGAAGACGTTCATGGCAAAGAAAAGAATTGGGCCACCTCTTCTTCTCTCATTTAGAGAGTTCATGTGAGGAAAATTCCCAATTGGTACATGCGAATCACCTCCCATACATTATGTAGCCCTTGCCCCATATAGCTCTAGAACCATCTCTAGGGTCCTATGTACACTTATATGGACACTCTAAAGGATAAGAAAAAATCTCAAGAAATCTCTACAATTACCTTGTCTCCTGTGAGCTCTAGATCTATCCCTAAGGACCCTTGTCCTCAGAGGGATGGCCAATGGTAAGATAACTAAGATACCAAAAATAGCACTCTGTCTTGGGTAAATATCATTGTCCTCAATCACCAATAAAGGAAAGTGTGAAATGTTATAAAGTAGCTTGACAAGGCTCAAGATAATGACATTAACATTATGTACTTTTGAAGTATTAAACAAGTTGTAAGCATAACTTAGTGGTTAAGTTTCAAAGATGGGAAGGAGGAGGTATTGGGTTCAATCCTCATAAGTGCCATGGGGAGAGTATTTTGCTCAAAGACTCTCTAGAGCCTTCGAGTCAAGTTAACATGAGTTAACTTGAGTTCATGGAGACTTAACTCAAGTGGCAAATATACCAACCACTAGCAGATCCTAGTGGAAAATGTCAAAGAAGTAGTTAGATTTCACATGCATATGTGGACCCCAGTTACTCTAGTGGTTGCAATTAATTTCCCAAATCTATGTAATGTCAAGTTGGGTGGAGAGTTGGATTCATTCTTAAACATGGAAGTTAAGTTCTTCACAATGGTATCTGAGCCTTGGAGCTTCCATTGACACCTACATCATCTTTTTCCACATATCCCTATAGATCCTTATGAATCATAGTGTTATCTTGAACATCTTTACATTTCACCCCTATTAGGAGTGGTGTGTAGGCTTTTTATGGAGTAATGACCCTTCTTTCCTAAGTGTTTCAATCAATTTCCAACCCTCTAGAGTCACCTTTCATCAAATGCATCCATTTTTGTCACAAAAGGTGCAAATGGATAGTGTGCCTATAGGGAGGATGACTAAAACCTTCGACATCTTGCTTCAAAGTACATGATTTATCCATGATCACCATCTTGTTCCATGACGGAGAACTAGTCTTATATATTTATCATATTTTTTTTTCTAGTGCATCCCTCTCTCGATGAATCCTTACCTCCCTTTTTGGGGTTGTATCCAAAAATAAAATGGAGAAAGTCTATGTAGCCTCCCTTTTTGGGGTTGTATCCCTTTGTTGTTCCCACTAAACCCCATGTACCTGGTGTACATGGTCATATCTTCGTCATGTTTCCCCATAGTCCTCCCCTTAGGAAAACTCTTGTAAAGTCTTCATAAAGGTGGGAAACCATCTCTGAAAGGTACTAACCT